>OZ004712.1:26557998-26871949 GCA_963924515.1 Vespertilio murinus | reverse complement strand
ACAAAATTATTCTAGTTCCAACTCTTTTTCTTCTTAAACATACATTTTAATATGTAAGAAGCCTGTCCTCATAACACAAAACTTGAAGGCTTAGTCTTAGAGTTTAAAGGAAAATTCTCTATTTAATCAAACCCGCTTTTTTAAATGTATAGTTTAATTTTTTGTTAAATCGTTATTGTTGAAAGTATTACATATGTCCTCCTTTTCCCCCCATTGAAACCTTCTAGCTCACCTCTGCCCTACCCCCCACTCCAGGCCTTCACCACTCCGTTGTCTGTGCCCATGGGTTACGCTAGTACATGGGCGCATACCAGTTCTTTGGCTACTCTCTTCCAACCCCCCCCCCCCCCGCCCACCTCTGCCTTCCCTCTGAAATTCCACAGACTGTTTTTTCATGTTTCTATGTCTATCAGTCTATTTTATTCATCAGTTTATTTTGTTCATTAGATCCCACATATGAGTGACATCATGTGCTATTTATCTTTCCCTGACTGGCTAAATAAGCCACACTGCTTTGAAAGACAGGAAAACAGAGTGAGGGAAGGCACACACATCCAACTGGTAGTGAAGTTAGGTAGAGACCTGAGGTATCCCTGATCTTCTGCCGCAAAATAGGACTCACACAAGTTAATTGCATTTTCTTCATACAAATGGTGCTTCTAAGTTATATGTCCAATTTAGGTAAGATAGATTTTTCCTAAACACAAAATTAACAAACAAACAAACAAAAAAACAACCTAAATAGAACCAGTCTTCAAGAAAAAAGTAAATAACGTTTACATAAAATAAATAAAATATTCATTTTACATACCAAATTATCATATGTATTTCAAAAAAATAAGCTTGGAAATTTTAATATAAATCTTTATCAATATTTTAATTTTCAATATTTATTACAAATCTATAAAATATGCACATGAGAAGTTAATTTAAGTATGTAATACATTGTGATTAGCAATGATGTTCAGCAGCCACTGCCAAGTGGCCATAAAGCAAAATAAATTACTTTTTATAACACAAAATTGTCACCTGAATGTAGTTAATGCTTCATAAACACTGAGGGTGCAAAATATAGCCCACCAAATTATTGAATTTGCTTTGGACTAAATGCTGAATAATTCATTAGTTGTTATAGTTATGCCTTCAGGGTATGAATGAACTATCTAACCAACTGAACCTTTTGTTATCACTTCAGTGATATTTTAAGCTCCCTGTAATGACTCATGAAATCTCTCCCTTTTTATATAATTTGGTTAATTTTCAGTAGTATTTGCATTATGAACTTAAACATTCTCCACCACCTTCATAAAATGAAGGTATAATATACTAATATACTACTACCAGGACACAAGGGATACATGAAAAAATAATTGCCTGAAGACATTACTATATGGGAATCAGAATAAAAATATAATTAAGTGGCAGGGGAAGAAATCTGAATTGGATGTTTTAGATGAGCATATTTTGCACATTAAGTTTTACCTTACCCAGGGAAATGGAAATGTGTGATTAAAACTTTATCTGGCAAGAAAATCAACTTTGATATTTATGTAAAATTATAAAAATAATGTTAATTTTTTAGAATAGGATAAAGAGGAAATAATTAAATACTGGAAGAAAATATTATTGCTGTTATGTTTGGGATATCTGTCCAGATCTTTGCCCAACAGTCAGACAATAAAAATTATTATTAGGATAAAACAAAATAGAAATATTAAAGATTAAGATGTTAACATTGGACATATTTAGTGTGTATAGTTTAATCAGTTATGACATATGTAAACACCCATAAAATCACCACTACAATTAAGATAGTTTCACATATTTATCGCTGTCATATGTTTCTTAGTGCCTTCCCATTAATAAGTTCCTTCTACTCCTTCCACCCTCCCACCTGTCCCCCAGTTCAGAGTACCACTGGGAAGAACCCAGATGCCCATCAGCAGGGAAATGCATAAACAATTATGAAATAACCATGCAGTAGAATACACAACAATAAAAATGAACAAATGATATCCAAAGTGTATTAAACTCGAAATAATTATGCTGAGTGAGAAGAAGAAGGTTTAAGAAGAGGATAAAAAGCAGACACAAAGTACATTATGAAAAAGTATTAGTCATACCACCAGATTTCCATCCGTTAATGAGTTTTATTGTGTGTGTGCAAATTTGTTTTCTACCAAAGAATATATCTGCATAATAGCTCTTCCATTTATTTTCCCTTTTTCTTCCCTTGGCTATCTGATTACAATCATATTTTGCATATGAATGTTATCTCCTTTGTGTAACTTATGCATTAAGATAAAAAGGGAGCCCTAGTTGGTTTGGCTAAGTAGATAGAGCATCTATCTGCAGACAAAAGGGTCCCAATTTGATTCTGGTCTTGGGGCAGAACCTAGGTTACAGGCTCCTCCCTGGCCAGTGCTCTGGTTGGGGCATATCCAGAAGGCAACCAATCAATGTGTTTTTCTTACATTAACATTTCTCTCTGTCTTTCCCTCTCTCTTTCACTCTCTCTAAAAATCAATGGAAAAAAATGTCCTAAGATCAGGATTAAAAAAAAAAAAAAGATAGGAAAAAAAATGTTTTTGAAATTTTACTTAAGAGGAAATAGGAATGTTAGGTCTTAATATACTTGTTATTTACTCATTAAAATTCATATTTGGCTCTTAAGAACACACATGAGTTCTTGATTTCCCCTCTTCTTATTATAATAGACAATTTATGCATAGGTTGGTAAAGCTAAATTTAATTTAGTTAAATGGAGACACAAGAAAGTGGAAATTTTCATACATCTTAATTTTGAATATTGAAGAAACATGACTTCATTTCTGTCTGAATAAATTGTTCTTCAAATGATTAGCAAATTAAATTCTTATATGTAGCTAAATCTTTTTTTAAAAATAATGACATCTTATAGTTGTGTTCCCACATACACATCTGGTCATTAAAGATTGATGAGTAGAACACTGAGCATCCACGTTTTCATGAAAATAGTAACTAAATGGACAACAGAAGAATTGAGAAACATCAACAGCCAATGGAACCTTTACAAATTCAAGTTTAATTATAATACTAGCTTGATCAACTAATGAGTTGAGTTAAGGAACACAGGTTAAAGGGGAATATTTTATGAGAATGCTAGCACACATACACTTATATATACATAGTCATTTTAAAACTTTTACTTGCTAAATAGATAAAATAATCAGTGTAGGTCTAGATAACCTTTTTAGTTAGAGCCCATAAGAATTGTTCTTCCCATTTCATTATCACTAATAATATTCATAATGTGTAAAATAATTTCGAACCACCTTCCAGGTTTGCAGTCACCCTGAGTCATTGCTTATAATATTAATAGCATTTGTAAGAATACATTTTTCTTCTTTTAATGAGGACATTGTAGAATCAAGTCATAAAGAAGTTGGTGATAAAATATTGCAAATTAGTGCATGTTTTATACTACATGAGAAATAAAGTGACCTTGAGGTTGTCATGACACCTAAGGAATATTTTCACAGAAATGTAGTAAAGGTTAATACATGCCATCGCAGAATGAATAAACATTATTTGTTGCTAACCTCTGAAGTAGATTGCTATATGTTATAAATGAGTAAACTTTTAGATCACAATCTTTATATAGTATAAAAAATAGCTTTTGTTTAATAGCAAAAAAAAAAGAAAAGAAAGAAAGAAAGAAAGAAAGAAAGAAAGAAAGAAAGAAAGAGGAAGAAAAGAAAAGAAAGAAAAGTTCTTTAAAAAATTAGAAGAAAGGCAGACATCCAAAAGCCATAGAGGCTAAAGCCAGGTCGAAAAGCCAACTCAGCTCACCATCTGCAAAGGGAAAGTGGAGCCTGTTTACAGAAAGAAAATGTATGTTTAATGCAAAAAAAAAACATTATTTCTAACAAGTAAGTTAACGTGGAATATGGTGCCATGGGGAGTGTGGAAATAAAGAGTCAGCAATAAAGGGCACGCGTGCCTCACAGGGGCGTGATGAAGTGTCTGGCTGAGGCTTCTGCTTGTTTCTGCATTGAATTTTCCCCCTTTAGTTTGCAACACGAAGACAGGTCCCAAAGGAAGAAAAATTTGTCATCCGCGTTGTACATCACTCGAGCTGGTACAGCTAACTACATCTTTTCCCTGTGGGAAGAAATCCCTTTTATTGGACTTTGCGGGCCCATTCTTCACTTACGTACAGTGTTTGGGTGTCAGCTATGGGAGGCTTCTCATATTGGAGCCGGCATTGTTCAGCCCAGTCCTCAACGTGGGCCTGGAAGTCTCCATTCCCAACCCAGACACGTCTCCTCGAGGCAGCCCAATGCCCGTCTTTAACTGTCAGTATTTCACACTCAAATCTAATGCATGTTTTCGTGTTTGCTATTAAACTCTGTACAAGCAGAATGAATCAAAGCTAAGCCAAGAAAATATAAACAAAGTAACAGAATAAATAAGCAATATTAGTCTGGTACTACGCCAAGTATTTCATGTGATTTGTTTCCATAAACAGTACAATGGCCCTATATGGGTTGCTTTTATCACACGCTCCTCTTATGCAGAGGAGGACACAGGCATGAATGGATTTGCCAACTGCCCTGCACACAGGAGGAGTAGTGGTTTGATTTAAACTGAGGCTGTCTTGTCTGATCCAGAGCGATAATACATATAGCATTTGTAATATTAACAGCATTTGTAAGAATACATTTTTCTTCTTTCAATGAGGACATTATAGAATCAAGTCATAAAGCAGTTGGTGAAAAAATATTGCAAATTAGCACGTTTTATACTACATGAAAAATAAAGTGGCCTTGAGATTATTTGTCATATATATATTTACACACACACACACACACACACACACACACACACACACACATATATATATATATATATATATATATATATATATATATATATACTGCATATATATAGAATGTGCATATATATATACATGCACATTCTATATATGCAAACGTTGAATTATTATAAAAGCAGTGCTTATGAAAATCCATTTTCAAAATTGAGCTATCAGCTGTTAAAGTATGTATACATTCTTTGGGTATATAACTGCTCTGAGGTGCCTGAAACAATTGTGTTAGGTGATTTTTATGTTTGAGCTTACTGAATCACTAGAGGCCCAATGCATGATATTTGTGCAAGGAGCTCGGCCCTCACAGCCCCTTACAGCCTCAGCTTAGTCTGGAAGGTCATCCAGATGTTCGTTCCGCTGTTAAGTCTAATTAGCATATTATCTCTTTATTATATAGGATTATAAACATCCTGCAGGAGTGACAAGATCATTCTTTTACATAAATTAAGAGGTGTACTGAAGGCTGTGTAGTTTCAAGTGGCTGAGCTGGGATTCAGACTCTGATCTCCATCTCTGTGTCTCCTTAATGCTCTTACTCTTTATTACATGTAAAATTCTTCTTTGTTTTCCTCATAGTCTATCCCCATTAGCTAACTACACATCCTTTTGGTACAGGGACTGTACCTTATGCATCTTATACAACTCCAATAGGACCTAACACAGCAATAGCAACACAGTGATAATATGAATATTTATTTCCAAGCTTTGAAATCCTACTCTAGCCTTCAAAATCTCTAGCTGGGATGTTAAATTTTCTACTATATACAAGGGCTCCTGAAAAATATCCCGGTTTCCCATTGAGGAACATTGATTTGATTTTGGTCAGTCCCAGAAGTTATCAATTTTTAAAATTATTCAATTGTGCTTTGATCATTCAAGGAGAACTCAGACTTTGTATAAAGACACTGACACAAGAGGCAGAAAGCCCAAGAGAGAGATCCTGGAAATAAATCACACAGAATATACTGAGGAACAACATAGGATCTTAATTCCAATCTTAGCTACCGGTCAGAAAAAACACCATCTGTAATGGCTGCACCAGTCTGCATTCCCAACAGCACCAATCAGAAAAAATGTATGCACCCCTATGTTCATAGCAGCACAATTTATAAGAGCTAAGATCTGGAAACATCCCATCAGGAGATGGGTGGAAAAAAAAGAAAAGCTGTGGTACATTTACACCAGAGAATACTATGCAGCAGTAAAAAAAAAAATAGAAGGATATATTACCCTCTCAGATAGCATGGTGGGACCTGGAAAATATCATGCTAAGGGAAATAAACCAGTCAGAGAAAGACAAGTATCACATGATCTCACTCATATTTGGGATCTAATGAACAAAATGAACTAATGAACAAAATAGATCCAGAAACTTAGAAACATGGAGCAGACAGTCTAATCTCAGAGGGAAGGCGGAGGTGGGTGGGTGGTGGGTGGGAACAGATCATCCAGAGAATTTGTATACATGTAGACATAACTCAAGGATATAGACAATAGTGTGGTGAAGGCCTGGGGTGGAGGGTAGGGAAGGGCTAGAAGGGGTCAATGGGGTAGGGGGAAGAGGGACATAGGTAAAATGCTTTCAACAATAATTTTTTTAAATACCTTCTGTAATAGAAGAGAAAATGGGGACTAGGAATCATGTCCTCCCTAAAATTATATTAGAATATAATCTGTACTGTTCTCATCACTAAATGTAGGTTCATTCATTCGCAGCAGCACTTTATGTCTTAAACTCAAGAATTAAAGAGCCCTTCAAGTGCCATTCATTTTATATGTACAAGTCAAATCTAAAACTACTAATTTAGACTATATAACTCTATCTTAATAGATATATTCTGCTTTTAGTGTTCTGCTTAGGCATTTGACAGAGCAGCATGGCCATTCCCCTTCTCTGAATACACGCAGCACTTTAAACCCCTGCCATATGGTCAGACATTCCTTTCTCTTGTCACTTTCCATGTGTGAATTAATTTGATCCCTGCAGGTAGTTTGAGAGCCTCTTGAGAACAGAAATTGTGTTTTATATTATCTTGCACAGTATAGTAACACAGCGAATAGTCCCACCATTCATAACACAACTAATCCTTGGTCTATAACCAAATGCCTTCAAGAGAAGCATAAGAAAGCTTTTTGTAAAGGAAATACCTTAAGTATGGATTTTTTTATCTTTTTCTTTTTCCCCCTTTCATCTCAAATATCCCTCCAACATCATAAAAAAAGGCAGCTTGCTCCTTTCTAAAGCTAGTCTATAGTACTGGCTAAATTCAGTGCTTAATCCACTGTAAGTACCTATAACTAATAGTCTATGGACTCATAAAGCTCCAAATGCTTTTTTTTTAAGCTTAAGGGAACAAAAGGAATATGGAATCCTCTGTGAACTGTGATTCTATCTCCTTCTATATAAGAGATGTTTTGAAACTGAAACTTTTCTATTTCTGGCATTCTAAGAGTATGAACATACTTTGCAATTATGTTGTCAAAGAGATGTTGATTATATGGGTTAAGAAAGAATATCTATATAGCTATATCTGCTTAAAGTCTCTGAATATTTTCGTTTATACATATTGAGTTTCAGAGACACAAAATTATAGACCCTTAGATCATACTCTTTTCCCAAATGAGGAAATGGAATAAATTGTTCTGCCATTGGTCTCAAAGGTCCGAGTCAGTAACTTGAGTTCTCATCCCAGATCTGCTACCAGTCCTACATCAGCCTGGGGAAACCAAAGAACTGTATTTTTTATTTTAATTTGGCAAAGAATTTCTGGAGTCTCTTCTAACAACATGCTTGTATCATGATTCTAACTTTATATTCTGCTTCTTTTACAATGGACACACAACTTTTGTTTGATTGTAGCTGACTCTCTTTTCAGACTAGTTACACACACACACACACACACACACACACACACACACACACGCTCCTATGCATGCACAATTACAGTACAGCTATATGGCTTGAGTTGGTAATTGTGTTAACAATATATAGGGATTTTTTTTAACTGCAATTATGAAACATACATATTTTGGCTCCAGTTTCCAGCTAATCAAGCTTTCTGGCTTCAACTGACAGATTAGTTTTGTTTTGTGAGGACATGGTTATTTTAGATCAGAGGGGGAGGAGAGAAAGAGAGAGAGAGAGAGAGAGAGAGAGAGAGAGAGAGAGAGAGATTGATGTGAGAGAGCAATATCTGTTGCCTCCTGCAGGTGACCTAACCAGGGATGGAACCCACAAGGTAGCGTATGTGCTGGTTGGTAATCAAACCTGCAGTCTTTCTAAGTTTGGGATGACACTCTAACCAGTTGAGTCACAGTGGCCAGGGTGACTGACAAGCGTTTTTAATTTGTTTTAAAAAATCAAGTGTGTACCACAAAACTGACATACAGACTTTCTTTTTTATGCTTTCTGAAGTTACAGAAGTTTTGCAAAGTTGTGGGAGAATAACAATAGGCAAAATATAAGTAACAAATGATTCTTGAACATTATATGACAATAGAGCTAATGGTTCTTTACATCATTTCATGATTTTGAAATGAACATACTCGAACTTACAGCATTTGTGAATCCCTTTCTCTCAAAGTAAACTACAATTTTAATAGACTTGCCTTAATTTGACATATTTCCCAGCTGGAAGTTAATATCTCAAGACTTGAGACACAGTGTTTCTTTATAGCATATATATATATATATATATATATATATATATATATATATATATACACAATTGCTGGTTTTCTGTAAATTTGAAAATAAATTACCTGTTAGAATTTTCACAGATAGAAGCCTGGAGCATCAGACAGTAGGAAATAATGAAGTGCCTTTGTGAGCAAACTCACTTTTTAAACATTTCTGGTTATAGAACAAGTAAACCAAATGTAGCAGACTTTTCATCAAATAGATACAGACATTCAGGAGAACAGAAAAAAATTCCCTTAGAATTCTGGCATTTGTCTGCTTTGCTTTTCCTGCTTTAATAGCAGCACCATTGGATTTATGCTATTTTAATACATCACTTCAGGAGTCTCCATACTTGTTTTAGCACATATAAAATGTAAACACGGTCCTTGAACTGTACAGACTAATACCAGGACAATCTGAGTAGGCTTAAGAATGAGAATTGACCTGACAATCACTTGAATCTATTAAGGAAAAATAATTGCAGTCAGTTGCCACGTAAAGGTGAGCAATGTTTAGGCCAGTGTCTCTTCCTGTCCATTTCTCCCCCAGATAGCTGTTACAAATGCTGAATTTAAAAAAAATGACTTCTAATTGAGCAGATGTCAATAACAACTTTCTAGAAAACCTAGTTACCTGACATTTTTCATTGATTTCTTTTACTTTAGAAAATGAAATGTCAGATATTATTAATTGCATTTTTATAATAAATAGTTACAGCAAGAATAATGGCTAAATGAAAGTACTTCTTGTCTAATGCACAATAGATGTATTCATTTAAATGTATTCAATTTAGATGAATGCAGCACATCTATATTCATTACAGCTATACATATCTGTGAGATGAATTGATGGGCTGGTAATTACTACCTTTATAAATGAGACAGAATTATCAGTCAGGAGAAAGAACCCACTTTTAATCATATTTTACATCCCACACAAGAGACACATATCAAAATCTTTCTTTCAAATATAGAGATTTTACCCTTCAATTTTCAATGGGTCTAGTGATTGCAAATATGCATGCATTACATAACATGGGTAATATTAGTCTCAGACCATACATTGTTTTTATTTGTGTTCAACAAAGATAGGACTATTAAAATGTGATTTAGTTAACACTATTACTTTCTAAATAATAGACATTTTTAAGAGCATTTTTAGGTTTATAGAAAAATTAGACAGGAAATACAGAATTCCTATGTATTCTTCCCCATTTTTGTACATAGCTTCCCTTATTATTAACATTTTGATACATTCTTATTAGCTAAAGTCTGTAGTTTACATATAGGTTTATTCTTTGTGTTGTACAGTTATCTGTATGTATAACTATACATACAGATTTGAGAATATCTAATTATCTCCCCTTCAATGGAATAAACAACCAAGCAAAAAGTTAGATTTCAAATGTATTCATTCTTTCACTCACTGCATTTATTGATTCCTGTTTTCATTACTGAGTATATGCTGGGCCTGAACTCTAGGCCACAGACTACAATTTAATGGATTCAACTATTTCCCTGACCCTGGGAAAATTTACATAGATTTTAAAGCCTTACTCAGGATATTGTCTTGTTTTACTGGCGAGGGCTGGGGTGTTCTCTATGAGAGAAAGCAGTCCTTGCATCTTGATGGGCTGATACTAAATTGTGTCCATTAAAGCTCATCTGTTTATGTTTATTTTGTACTGTTTCATTGTTTGTCAAAAAAGAACTCTGAAAACCAACCCATGACCTTTATAAACTTGTGCAATGCAGCATGTATATTTGACCAATAAGCAATATGGAAATTATAACTTCCCCTATTTTCTTTCATGGCAGATAAGCATAATTAAGCAACATTATGATAGCTACTGCTGTGATTATCTTAGCATGTACCAGGGACTACCTTATATACTTTCAAAAGTGCTTTTATAGTAGAAGAGCTATACATTAATTTATGCTGAGGAAGATTTGGTGGCGTAGAATGATGATGATAGTGGTTCTAATGGAAATGTATGTGTTTTCAAAAATACTCTCTGTTCCAATGAAGCCAGATAGGAAACTTCTCCAAAATAAGCAGACATACAAGCAAACTTTCAATATTTAATTGATGCTTCATGAGCAGGAATGCAATCGCCATTTTGGCATCTTGCCATTCATTTGTTATTCTTTATAAATTAGAAATGATGCTGAGCTGTCCTCAAAGAATTCCACCCAGAGACAAGTTCACATATTGAATGCAGTCGTATCTATCTTCTAATCTGGACAAGTTGAATGGGTCGTTTTAAAAAGGGGGGAAAGCTCCCTTTTTACTCCAGGAAGTGCTGACATCACACCTACCTGGCCATTGGTGCAAAGGTCTAACGTGGGTCATGTCTTATTCCCAGTCTAGGAAATCAAACTTGAGTGTCAATGAATTATAAAGAAGATGATAAATTATGTTAAAATGGTTAAACAAAAAGCTGTATTTTGATTGTAAATATGTGTGCAGTTGCCACCCTCCATTATTTTAAGATGTTTCAAGAAACTCCCTAAACTTCAGAAGATACATTTTTGTTTTGTTTTTGTTTTTGTTTTTTGTAAAGATTGTTCTAAAAATCTAACAGCTCCATGATATGTCTTAACACTGCCAGGATAGGCCAAGCTATCTTTTATGTGGTGGAAAAGGCATTCTCTGCTTTTTTATTCGTTGATGTTATTTATTCAACACATATCTATTAAGTTTCTTCTAAATAACAAGTATCCTGCTAGATGCTATAGAATGTAAAAATCCTTCTTTCAATAAAAGAAGACAGTCATATTTTTCGGGAAATCAATATTAGTAATATTAACATTAATTACATACTTAAGATACCTAGAATTCTTAGAGTCTAAAAGTTAAAAAAAATGATTGTGACAAAAATATCTGAAAATCCTAATGATGTAAACCAAATTCAAAGTTTACTAGCAGGGACTTTGCTTTTATATGAGATGGTGGCCAGAGATGACTCGGGCCCCTCTTATGTGCTCAAATTTTCATTGGTAGATGGCAGTTGCATTGTAGACTCATGGGAGTATGGCATTAGTTTAAATAATTTTCTAGTATCACACACACACATATGCTGTTTTTTTTACTATGATCTTATTTTATATTTACAGCAAGCCTGCAAGCTACTCATTATTTCCCGTAATTCATGCTGAGGTAACTGAAACCCCAAGAGTTTAAAACTTCTATAAGATAAAGGCTGTTGTTTGGGCTATTTAATCTTCAAAGACTAATTTTTTCCTATCACAAAAATAAAATGAATAAATGAATAAAACCTTCTAAAAAGGTTTTTTCTTTCCTAATCTCTTAAAGAGACAACAGGAAAACAATGGAGACCAAAAGAGTTCTCTGATTCAGCCACAGTCCCTTGATCACTGGAGATGAGGGGAAAATGCTCTCTTTGGCAGGGTTTCATTTGGGGCCAATATAATAGAATAGGCTAGAGAACATTAGAATTCTTAAAGCAATCTTTACTCATAACAGTGAAAGGTCAAATGTGAGCTTTCAGGCAAAGAACATGAATTCAATCCTCTAAGCGCTGAGCTGGTATTACCATCAAGGAGATATGAAGAACAGCAATTGATTTTTTGTCTCTTCATTTTTAAGAATCAGGGCACATATTCACAGCCAGTAGAAACAAGACTACCACCTTGTATTTTCCTAGTGCACATCTCTCAGCTCCAAGAGCTTTGTAGATTTTTAAAATTATAATTATTCTTCCATCATTCTCTGGGAGTTGGGGGTTCTGTATCATCCTAAATCTACATAAAAGTTAGCAGAGGCAGCTCAGAATTATGTGGTGTCTGGGTAAAGCCTAAGTAATTGGGACAGCTGTGAGCATGGTGATTAATACCTCTGAAGTCAGGCAGATCTGAGTCTCAGTCCAGTCTCTGCTCTTCAACATCAATCATGTTTCCAAATCTGTTGGTACCTTGTCTTCTATATCTTTATATGGGATAATAATAAATAATACATCATAAGGTTAGTGGATTAAGGGAGTTAAGATGTATGAAGTGCTTGGCTGGTCTCTGGATTATAATGAGAGCTCAGTAGATTATAAGTGTGTAAGTATCATTACAATAATAAAAATAATTTGATAGTAAACATCTATTTCTAAATAAACATGTTAATCTAGTCAAAATACTTGACACTTTACAGATGCACCTATTGTGTGCATGAATGTAAAATTCTTAGTGTGAAAAAATACATTTTCTCTCCTTGCACTCAAAATATTAATTATGAAAAGTAATTAACGACTACAGAATTCTTACTGAAGCGCAACATAAAAGGCCCACTGGCAATACCTAATGTTTTTAAATGACTCCTATTAAAATAACAGTCATGTTCAATTTATAATTCATTTTCAACCTTTTAATGAATCATTGAGGATGGTTAATAAGAAATTTTATATTATAAATGCTATTTTTTCTGTTAAGTAAGATTCCTCCTCTTCATAGGCAAAATATGAGAAGAAAAATTTGAATAACCAGCAAATCAATGATGATAACATTTTGTATGTCTGCTGTATTATTGTGAATCGTTGATTTTTTTTCTTATTTTTAAATTTACTGATATTGAGAATAGGTGGATGTTTTTATTCCTTTTATATTTACTCCATATCTCTAAATATATTTAAAGATTATGTACTTACTTAAGAAAGCAAATTTCACCTTCATTTGCCTTCAATATTATTCGACCAGGAAAAGTATCCTGTTATTCAACAAAAAGGCAAGAAATTCTCAGTGCTTAACTGTATCTGATGCTATGAATAAAAGAAACATTAATTTTTCTTCCAATAATTTTAAATTTATTTTATTTTGTTGTGGTAACACTAGCTTGTAACACTAAGTAATTATCAGGTGTATAACATTTTAATTTGACATATGTGTATATTAATCAAGCTCACCACATAGAATCTAGTTTCCATCTATCACCACACAATTGACTCTTTTTAGTCATGTTGTCCCTTTTCAACTCCACTTCCCTTATTAGTTTTTTGTTTGTTTGTTTACCTTTGTTTTTTTTTGTGTGTGTGGGAATATAAAAAAAAGTATTCTTGATTAGTATGAACTAGGTAAAATCTATAGTAACATAGTTATCACTCTATCACAATTTGCAGTGTTTACAAATTATCCAATGCTAGACTTTAAAATTCTGAGGTCAAGACCCAGAAAGAAATTGACATACAGAAATTGCTCAGTAAGAGATTCTTGACCATCTTTGACCATCTGTCTGCTTACTGGTTAGTGGGATGAATGTATGATTAAGTGGATGGATGAATGGTTGGGAGGGTGAGGCAGCATAATACAATGGAAAAGGTGCCCTGCTTTACCTTTGACCTGATTTTATATGTCATGTATATTTTCCTTTTTTGCTAAATCATAGCTTTAGACTATATGATATCTCTTCTACTAGTCTGAGACCTTACCCTCCAGACTTCTGTTACACAGAGCTGTTCCAATTTAGCTCCATTTCCATAAATAGTCTGATTTCATGCCTACCTCATGTTGAGTAGTATGATAGGCCTTTTGGGTTCTTCTTCTTCTTCTCTTATTCAGCTCTAGCTCTGAATTCAGTTTTCAGGTTTTGCCAGAGATTTTTTTAAGGAATCACTCATTTATTTTCCAATTTGATTCCTCTGACCCTACCCAACTCTTGGCATGTATTCTCCTCTGCCTGATATTTCTACCCACAGCTCTCAGCCTCCCCATTTCTTATCCCCACTGCTGTTGGCTTTATGCTCTTCTGATTCAGATGGATGCACTAAATAGTTGACTCTATGTTTTGCTAGTGACATTTGTACCCCACCTGTGCACTCTTGCTCTCTTAATAAGGGGAAAAAAAGCAAGAAATGAGGGATGTAATTTAGTCTGATGACTTTGCCAAATGTGAACATTCAGATGAGATGGTATACGACTAAAATATTGGTATAACTCTCTTATAACATTTTTCATTGAAGGGCATGTAATGTCATAATTAAAGTTTGTTTTAGAAATAAAAGATGTTTAAATAAAGATACCAAGAGTAACTGAAGAAGCTTTACTTCTGGCCATTGAGCTATTGTCATAAAATCCTCTACATAATCTGGAATAATATGATAATCCATTTTAATCTCAGATTAAAGTCTCAGTGATGACTCCTGCCTCACCCCACACCCTGTTAATAAAGTTGAGGCATGTTTAAGCACTGAGGTAGAGTTGTTCAATATCTAAGGCACACTGGCAGTTTTCTAGGGCTGTTGTTCCAAGGTGACAATACAGTAAGAACTATGGGTAAACCAAAGTAATTGCTCATTCCAATCCAGTCCCTGAAATTATACTAAGAAAGGGCATTTAAGAAATCCTAGTGAGAAATAATGGTTTCCTTTGGTTCTAAGCCTACAACCTCAAGATATTTAGCTCTACTTCAATGTTATAATCCTGCCTCAATCTCAACAGTGACTACACTAACAGGCTATTATCTAAATTCTTCAAGTGACTGGCTTTTAATCCTGAAATTAGAGTCAATGTTATCAGTGGATATATCCTGCTCAATAGCTTTTATTCCCCACCACATTAGCTAAAATTTAACCAAATTCGTACTTCCAACTCTTTTACATAGGCAATCCAAATATTTGCTCCGGCTTTGTTATTTCTTAATGGTGTACATGTCCTTCCTGCTCTTTACTGTATGTGTTAGCCTCTTATATGTGGATTTGAATTATCATTTTCCCACGCCCCAATTAATTAATTTCCCCATTGCTTCATCCAACCCTATGAGAAATTGCCTAAATTTTTGTGCTTACTTTCTTGTCTGGCCAGTAATGCTCCTATGATTTAGGTTTATGTCCTGATTTCTTTTTATAGAGGGTTAGTCATTTTGGAGAAATAAAGCCAAAAACCCATCCTTTATTTTGTTATTCATTTTTATACATTTTTTTTTTGTTTATCTATGGCTCAATCATTCCATTATGACATGGGATGATAGAGAAGAACTTGCAGAAATATATGAGACATTCATATGTAAGCCACCATAATCTATTTATTTACATAATGCATCCTATCTAATAAAATACTAATATGCAAATTGACCATACCTCAGCTACACACACAAGTCACACCCACCAGCCAATCAGGAGCAAATATGCAAATAGACTTAACCAAGATGGCTGCGGCCATAAAGAGCATGAGGGAGGGTTGGATTTCCCCGGCAATGGAGGAAGCCAAGCTTTCCCCCCGCCCTTGCCTGTCTAGGCCTCCACTCAATGCTATAAAGTTTTAATGATAGAAGGTAAATAAATTCCAACAAAATGGTGGCAGCCATGGAACTGGAAGAGCAGGAGATTTGGGTTTTCCCTGGTGATGGAGGAATCCAAGATTCTGAAGCCCTGGCCAACCTAGGCTTCCACTCCAGGCTACAAAGTTTTAATTGTAGAAGATAAATAAATTCCAGATACCAGGGCCTCTTCTTGGGTTGCTGTGGGGTATCCCCAGCCTGCAAACCCTCACAGGCCCCTTGCCCAGGCTGCCCCATGACCCAAGGGAACCACCATACTGTTCTGGGATACCCTTCAAGGCAAACAAGCTGGCACCCACCTGTGTACCAGGCCTCTATACTATCTAATAAAAGAGTAACATGCAGATTGACCATCACTCCAACACTCAAGATGGCTGCTCCTATGTGGTCAAAGATGGCTGCCCCCATGTGGACACAAGATGACCACCATAAGATGGCCAGCAATGGAGGGAAGTTGGGAGGGACCAGGCCTACAAGGGAGGGCAGTTGGGGGTGATCAAGCCTACAGGGGAGGCCAGTCAGGGGTCACCAGGCTGGCAGAGGAGGGAAGTTGGGGGTGACCAGTTGAGTCAACTGCCCTTCCCCCCCAACTGTAGAAAAGGGAAGTTGGGGAGACCCAGGTCTGCAGAGGAGAGTATTTGGGGGGTGGGGTGGAGAGACCAGGCCTGCAGGGGAGGGCAGTTAGGGGCAAACAGGCTGGCATGGGAATGGTTAGGGGGTAATTAGGTGGCAGGCAGAAGTGTTTAGGAGCAATCAGGAAGGCAAGCAAGTGTGCAGTTGGTAGCCAGCAGTCCTGGATTGTGACAGGGATGTCCAACTGCCCGTTTAGGCCCTATCCTAAGAGGGCAGTCAGACATGCCTCCAGGGGTCCCAGATTGGAGAGGTTGAAAGCTGGGCTGAGGAACATTCCCCTCCCCCCATACATGAATTTCGTGCACCGGGCCTCTAGTTCTAAATAAACATCTATTCTGGGCTAGACAATATGTTCACATTGTGGACACAATAATGAATAAAACAGTTCATGCCACCAAAGGATTTATGGGAGCAACAGACATGCAAACAGATCATTTACTATTGCATGTATGTCTAGTCATTGAATTAAAAAGGGTAATATGGCAGCATGAATTGATACAAGATAATACAAATGATACAGGAAGGAGCTTGTGTGGTATAATAAGGAGACTGGACTTAAAGGGAGATGGTAAAGCTCAGCTGTTTATACCATGGGAAATAGAGGTAGATTGTTATAATTCAAATTCCCTTCTCCACTTACTCAGTGACCACCAATGTGTAATATCTGTAAGTGTTGGTTGATGCATCTGTAAAATGTATATTAAAATAAAACTTATTTTATAGGGCTTTTTTGAGGAATACATGTGATAATTCACATACTTAGCCTAATACCTTGTGCATAGTTTATGCTCAATAAATAACAATCACTATTATTTTATAGGCAATGAGAAATTCAAAAGGATTTTAAGCAGGGCAATGATGTGGTCAAAGCTCTGTTTGCAACAAAGCATGGTATAAATTGTAAGGGTAAGAGTCTTAAAAATGTGACAAACCCATTAGTGATGTCTGTCAGGAACTAAGGCTTATGGAAGAAGTTTAGGCTGGAGATAGGGATTATGGACAAATAAGCCTGTAGCCATAGTGTGAATGGAGGTCACCAAGGGCTAAAGATGAAATAGTGTGCCACATAAAAAACGTAAGGGATAATATGTAGAAAAGAAACGTCTGTGAAGGAGACCAATGGGAATGATCAGAGATGTGTTTGGTAATAAGCTCCATAATGGAGACTGTCTTCTGGAAAAGTCATTGAGAAGCTCACCAAGGGGTGGGGGGAGTTGAGGGGGTGGAGGGAGGAGAGACAAAGGGCTGGGTATTGGGAAAGGAGCACACATGCTCATTACTTTAACAAGGTAGGAAAAGCAGTATGTACAGTGTGAATAGCAAGTCCCAACGGTGAGGCTAAAATTCATGACACATAAGGGAATGCTATAACACAATGTAATTAATGTCCCAATAAAACAGTGTGGTAGAGAGGCCTTGTAGTGTTTGAGAGGGGTCACTGAGCAGGTGGAAGGAGCGGCGCTGATTATTCCAGGTGGGTGAGTCAGCAGAAGCATGAGCTGGAAACAGGTGGCGAGAAGGGGATGAGTAATGACCAGGATTCAGTCGAGGGCTCCTTTGGGATAGTTCATTATATGTTTATTGATAACTTAGGGCTAAGGCTGAACTGAAAGTTACTTCACCATTGTCATGAGTCTCCAAAAGATAATGAGCCCAACTATAGTATGTCAGTCACAGTAAAAACAAAATACCAACTTGAATAGTATGATATCTGGCTATGTGATTAGAGAGAAATATAACCAATACTTTTGCCTTTTTTTTTTTTTTTTTTTTTTTTTTAGGATTTTCCGGAAAAAGAGAAGTCCACAGCAAAGGCCCTGGAGGATGTGAAGGCAAACTTTTACTGTGAATTATGTGACAAGCAGTATCACAAACATCAGGAATTTGATAATCATATTAATTCTTATGATCACGCTCATAAGCAGGTAAGTGAGAGTGAGAAGAAATCCTGGATTTATTCCTTCAGAACAGAATGTACCCATTTGACCTTATTAATTATTGTCTAAGAAGCTGAGGTGAAACCATTTTGTATCTTCTTTTTCTCTGAAAGATTGTCTTTTCTGTTTAAATATTAGTGAAATATGTTTTCCTAGAAGTAGCATAAAACCACAGGTGAACTTAGAGATTATCTAAAGTACGCTGACATTTATTTTATAATTCTGTGTAGAAGGAAACCAGAACCTAATATAATAGTGTCATATTCAAAAGCACCTAGCTAGTGATAGAACTGCAACACTAGGCATAATAGGACAGGATCTGTTATATTCTTCCAGGAGTTCCATGGTGTAGGAATAATGGAATAGTAGGTCTTTGGGGAGGGGAAAAACATTCTGAAGAAAATGTTACATTTTCCTAAGAATACTCTAATAGGAGAGTCAAAAAGATTTTGTTGTTGTTGTTGTTGTTTTAAATAAATGAACCATTGCAAAGAAACAAAAACTCAGGCAAAGCTGAGTGGCAATGGCAGATGGAAACATGTTCATAGTCTGTGTGTGTGTGTGCGTTCATGCTTTTTTGTGTGTGCAATAGTGTAGATCCTATACATGGCTGCTGATATTCTCTATTTTAATCTGTCTGTGAAAGAGGAAGCTAATGTCTCCATCCTATTAGATTTTATCTTTGCTGCATGAGGTGTGGGAATATTGGCATTTAGGAATTAGGAGTGTTAGGACCATTAAGAAAGAAATCCCACATGGCCAAAGGATTATTGCTAATAGCTGTGAGAAGGTGCATGCTCCTGATATCAAATGGGCCAGATATTGGAATATGTGAGTAAGTTTTGTAAATATTTATTCACAGTGAACAACAATAAATAACTTGACTAAGAGCACTAATACTTACTGAGTGCATATCAAATGTCTGTCCTCGGGAGATGGAAGATAGTTTCTGTCTTTAAAGATAAGGCATGTGTATGCAGTTGACTGGATTTCAGGGAAAAGAGCAAGGACAATGGTATACATTATTTTAGAATTGTGATTTCCAAGTCTTAGTGTGCATAACAATCACTTTGGAACTTGTTAATAATCCAGATTCCTAGATTATCAGATATTCTAATTCAATAGCTCTGAGATAGGACCCAGGAATTTGCATTTTAAAGTCATATAAAATGGACATTTTCAAACATAGAAAAACAAAATACCATCCAACTCCAATAATAATAAATTTTCTTTCATTTTACCACCACTGTTCATCCTCCCTCCCCTCCAACCACCAGGCACTATTTTGAAGAAAATTCTAGGCATCATATCTTTTCATCTAAAAGTATTTTAAGATACATAATGATACTTAAACAACATAGTCATTATCATATATAAAAATTAACAGTAATCTTTTTTATATCAGTTAGGGTCTTGTTTTCTTGGTTATCTCATAAATGGCATATAAATTTGTGTCAGATGAAATCAGGATCCAAAAATATCTACACTTTGGATTAATGTGTCTTTAAGCTTCTTTTAATAAACAGTTGACCCTTGAACAACATTGGTTTGAACTGAGCAGCTCCGATTATATGCAGGCTTAACAAAACAAATATTATAGAGAAGTTTTTGGAGATTTACAACAATTTGAAAAAATACTTACAAATGACCCATGCAGCCTAGAAATATCAGAAAAATTAAGAGAAATATATGTAATGAATATATAAAATACATGTAGATACTTGTCTATTTTATCATTGCTATCATAAAATAGGTATAATTCTTTTATAAAAAGTTAAAAGTAAAGTTGAATAAAAGAAGTTAAAAATTACCAAAACGTATGCACAAAACATAGACCATACATGGAGTCATTCACAGTTAAGAGAATATAAACAAATGAAAAGATGCAGTATTAAATCATAAATACAAAAAAAATATAACTGTAATACATATGGTGTACTGCTATAATCATTTTGTAGTCTCCTCCTGATGCTATTGTGGTAGACACGTGTGTCACCAACATGTGCTTAAATCTCCTTATGACTTGAGTAGTCCTCCCTGGTAAATGGTGTACATAGTAAAAAGCTGTCTCTTGCAGTTCTCCTGTATTTTTCATCATGTTTAGTGCAATGCCATAAACCTTGAGCAACACCAGAGGACTCATGCAAAGTGCTCCTAATGGTTCTGAAAATACCCCTAAGAAGCAGAGAAAAAAACTCTTGATATTGCAATACATTTTTTAATTGCTTGGTATGTAACATCGGTTGAGGTCTGCAGCTGCTGTTGTCCACCATTTCAAGATAAATGAGCCCAGCATAAGGACCACTATAAAAAAGAAAAATTTCTGAAGCCCTCACAGTGACTATGCCAGCAGGTGTGACCTTGCACTTTGTGCAAAGTACCTTTTTATCTCATATAAAAATTCAGTTTTCCTGTGGGTGCAGGTTGCTATAAGTAAAGCATATGTATAGACTCAAATATGATTTAAAAAAAACACAACAAAGTCATTGTATGACAACTTAAAGCTAAAGGAAGGTTAAAGGTCCTAAATCTGGAGAACTTTATGCCAGCAAACAGTGGTTTGATAATTTTAGAAAGAGTCTTGGATTTAAAAATGTCAAGATAACATGAAAATCAGCTTCTGCCAACCAAGAGGAAGCTGATGAATTCCCAGATGAAATTAAGAAAATCACTGATGAAAAGGATATTTTCCTGACCACGTGTTTAATGCAGATGGAAGTTCCCTATTCTGTAAAACAAACAAACAAACAAACAACAAAAAGCAAATACAACATGAACATTTATCAGTAAGGAAGAGCAGTAAGGCCCAGGATTAAGGCAGGAGGGAAAGGGCTCACATTACAGTTTGTGTAAATGCAGCCAGATTTCTGATTAGTATTGCCCTTACCTATAAAGCTGCTAACCCATGAGCCTCAAAGGGAAAAGATTGAACACCAGCTGTCAGTCTTTGATTATACAACAATGGGAATCCTTTATCTGGATTGGTTCCATTGATGCCTTATCCCAAAGTCAGAAATGACCTCACCAGTAAGTGGCTGCCTTTGAAGTTATTTTATAATGGACAAGCTCCTGGCCATCCAGAAGCCCAGGAGTTCAACACCAAAAGGTCAAATGGTGGGGTGAGGAAGAAGACGGTAAATGGTGGCAGAAGGATACTTTATTTTGGTAGATGAACACATAATACAAAATGCAGATGATGTGTTATTGAATTACTTAGTGGCCCCACGCACCAAATTCGTGCATGGGACAGAGGCGGGGAGGTACCCCTCAGCTCAGCCTGTACCCTCTCTAATATGGGACCCCCTCTGGGGATGTTCAACTGCTAGTTTAGGCCCAATCCCCATCAGACACCCCTCTCACAATCCAGGGCTGACCACTATCTCCTAACTGCTCACCTGCCTGTCTGCCTGCCTTATTGCCCCTAACCACTCTGCCTGCCAACCTGCTTGCCCCCAACTGTCCCTTGTATTGGCCTGCTCACCCCAACTGCCCCCCCACTGGCCTGCTCACCCCCAACTGCCCTCCCCTCCTGGATCGATCACCCCCAACTGCCTTCCCCTTCTGGCCTGATCGCCCCTAACTGCCTCTGCCTCATGCCTGCCACCATGGCCTTGTCCAGAAGAACATCCAGAAGGTTGCCCAGTCTAATTAGCATATTACCCTTTTATTGGTATAGATATACTTAACACATAGACAATCCTATTAACCAATGTGACCCCAATGTATTCAACAAAAATTAAAAGCAAAATAAACAATATTGCTATCCCATGAACTCTTCCTTAATCATTTATTTCTGTAAATCTCCACAGTGATGTGTGTGTATGTGTGTGTGTGTGTGTGTGTGTGTGTGTGTGTGTGTGTGTGTGTTGTGAAGTCTTTAGGATACTCTTTATACAGTATAATGTCTTCTGCCAACAATGACAGTTTTACTTCTTCCTTTCCAATTTGGATGTCTGTAATATGGACTCATTTTCAGCATAAATTCAGGGAGCCCACAATCTGAGGAGAGATACACATGTTAATGTATCTTTAAAATATGTTGATTTGCCTGTACTAGATATTGTATACCTAGAGATTTTAAAAAGAAGAGATGACAAGGGAACTGGACTTCTTAAAGAATGAATAGAAATTGACCATGCCATTAAGAAAGCCTATAACCAAGTTTTGGGGGCAGTTAGAAAGCAGAATCCATTTGGATAGAAACTGCAAAAGATTCGCTGTGGCCATTAAAGCCACCATCACTTTCCTGGTGAGCTTTTTAAGATAACTAGGAAACTGCATCTCATTCCTCTCATTCTTATTTTGCAATAGGTCTTGCTTCATTCTTTATTTTGCATTCTCTTTTATCACTTTTATTTAGTCTCGCTCTTGAACATTTGGGCCTTCTGACTGGATTTCCTGCTTCCAGTATTTCTTCTGCTCCAAACCTGCCTTTTTGTTTGTGGCCAGAGTAATCTTCTCAAAGGACCACATTTATATCATCACTCCCCTACTTGGAAATCTCCAATGGGTAGTGACTGAGTTTTTAAGGAGTCAGAACACAGTCTGATTCCTCCTTCCATGTCCAGATTTATCTCCTGCAACTCCAGAATTTCCCAAAAGATGCCTTATGCTTTTCCACCTGCTCATCTTGGCTCATAATTCTCCCTCTGCATGCAATACCCTCCCCATCTTATGGCTGTATCTCAACTTGTGCTTCTGTATATTTAATGCATAGGTTGGTAACATCTCTGGATCTTAAAAGATCTGAGATCTCATGGTAAGCTGATTTAGCAGTATTTTCCAAATTCCCTTTGATCAAAATTTATTAATGTTGTGCTGTATTTTGTGCATGCTGCCTATTTTGTAAGATATTAAAATAATTAAATTCGTTATAGACTTGGAAAAACTCCTTCCTTGAATACTATTGAAATATTTCTGTATAAAGGTTTATTTTGGCACTAAATATTTTGAAAAATTACCTGAATTTTAAGTGGAGCTGAATGTACAATTTCCCTTTTAAATGAAATCAGTTTCATTTAAAAGGGAAATTTTCTGTACAGAAGGAGAAAATATGCACTAAATTCAACCATGCAAAAGTCTTTTGTTTTTCAAATTCCAAAGCTAAATATATCTATCTGGTTCTTGCTGCAGTAAGGGCTTTTCTTGATTGTGACGATTGTTATAATGATGATAGGAGAGATTGGCTAAGTATTTTTGGCCTGAATAATGTGAACAGTTTCCTTAATTTTATTTTCCATGTGGATTCATACAAAATATCTGACCTCTTTTGTGAAACTTCCAATAGTATGGTCTTTCTGGTATACTTAGAAGTGAATCCAAAATCACATGGAGTCAATTCTGTTACACATTAATAAAACAGCTTAGAACAAGAAAAAATGCATTCTGAATTTTTCTTTCTACTTTCCTGCCCAAATTTATAATTACTCAGGATCCTTCAGTTTAATAAGTTATTTCTAGCTGAACCGATTTGGCTCAGTGGTAGAGCGTCTGTCTGCGGACTGAAAGGTGCCGGGTTCGATTCTGGTCAAGGGCATGAACATTGGTTGCGGGCACATCCCCGGTGGGGGGTGTGCAAGAGGCAGCTGGTCGATGTTTCTCTCTCATCGACGTTTCTAGCTCTCTGTCTCTCTCCCTTCCTCTCTGTAAAATATCAATAAAATATATTTTAAAAAAAGTTATTTCTAATCCTTTATAATTTTTGTCTCTAAATGTCAGTACTATGTAATAATAATAATATATTATTATTATTACATAGTACTGACATTTATAATATAAATTAATAATATATATATAGGCTAATATGCAAAGTGTTCCATTTGATTACTTACTATGACATGTGATGACCACCAGTGGGCAGCATGGAATGAAAGAAGGGCCAGGTTAGGAGCTTGAAGGCCCAATTGGCCTTGATCGCCCACCAGGCCTAGAGGCCAAACCTGTGCATGAATTTCATGCTCTGGGCCTCTAGTTTTATTATAAAGATTATAATTTGATTGATTTATTATAATTGAGAAAAAATAAGTCAATATTTAATTTAATTAATTAATTAATTTTTTAAAACTTTATTGTTGAAAGTATTACATGTGTCCCTTCTCCTTTCCATTGACCTCTTCTAGCCAGTCTCCACAGCATCCAACCCCCCTACCCCAGGCCTTTATCACCCTATTGTTTGTGTCCATGGGTTATGATGGGTTATGAATATATGCATTCAAGTTTTTTTATTGATCTCTTGCCATCCACCCACCTTCCCCTACCTTCGCTCTGAGGTTCGATGCTTTTATGTCTCTGGATATATTTTGTTCTTTAGTACATTTTATTAATTTAATGAGATACTATGATGCTTAATTTTAAAGAATGAAGTAAAAGTCTAAGATTATACCTCTAATTAATTCCATTAGGCATTTAATATTTTTAAATAATTTGATAAAAATTTAAGATATTTTTCTTATGCATTGTTTGTAGAGAAAGCTTATCAGCAACCAGCTGATTTTTCAAAATATATTCTTAAATAAGGGGAAAATAGATTTTTAGCTTTGATAACCCAATTCCACGTGTAACTTAGGTTTTTGGAAAGAACTCAATTGTTTTAGCTTTCACCTTGAACTTCATATAATTCCTGGTAACTACTGAGCATTAATACTAAAGCAATTTGAATAGGTATTCAAATGTTAATAACTTGGATAGATACAAGCTTGCAATGATTAATATGGCTGACATGACAGTAGCTAGTAATTCCTTGTGAGATGACCTATAAGTCATAGTCCCTTTCTCAAGACTGTTAGCTGCACAAAAGAGAAAACATATGTCATAGCAATATATTTACAGATACAGCTCCTAGGGCAACTGAGACTAAGAAGAAAATAAACACAAGGGACTACATCAAAATAAAAAGCTTCTTTAGAGAAAAAAATTAAACAAAACAATAAGAAAACACACTGCATGGGAGAACATATTTGCCAATGATATTTCCGATAAGGGTTTAATCTACAAAAGCTACAGAGAATTCATACCACTTAACAAAAGAAAGATAAAAAATCCAATAAAAAATGGGCAAAGGACCTAAATAGACACTTTTCAAGGAGGACATACAGAAGGCCCACAGACATAGGAATACATGTCAAAGTCACTAATCATCCTAGAAATGCAAATCAAACAACAATGAGGTATCATCTCACACCTGTCATGATGGCTATAATCAACAAATCAACAAATGACAAGTGCTAGCGAGGGTGTAGAGAAAAGGAACCCTTGTGCACTACTGGTGGGAATGTAGACTGGTGTAGTCACTGTGGAGAACAGTATGGAGTTTCCTCAAAAAACGAAAACTGGAACTCCCATTTGACCTAGTGATCCCACTTCTAGAAATATATCCCAAGAAACAAGAAACACCAACCAGAAAGGATATATGCACCCCTATGTTCATAGCAGCACAATTTACAAAAGCTAAGATTTGGAAATAGCCTAAGTGCCCATCAACAGATGAGTGGATTAAAAAACAGTGGTACATCTATAGAATGGGATACTATGCCACTTTCAAAAGGAAGGAATTTTTACTATCTGCAACAGCTTGGATGAAACTTAAGAGCATTATCTAAGCAAAATATTCCAGTAGGAGAAAGATAAATATCATATGATCTTACTCATAAGTGGAATATAATTATCAACACACACAATTTAATGGACAAGAATAGATCCAGAGACAAATGGCAGGGAGGGGGGAGGGTTTTTGAGAGCAACCAAAGGACTTGTATGCATGCATATTAACATAACCAATGAACACAGACACTGGGGCGGTAGGGGCTTGCCCAGGGTGGGAATGATTGGGGGCGTGTCAATTGGGGAAAAATGAGACATATGTAAAACTTTAAACAAAACAAAACAAAAAAAGACTGTTTGCTACAAAAGTGTAATACTGGAATAATAAAAAAAATCCTTTATTAAAAAATATTTTTTACTGATTTTATTTTTACAGAGAGAAAGGGAGAAGGATAGACAGAAACATCAATGAGAAACATTGATCAGCTGCCTCTTGCACACCCCCTACTGGGGATGTGCCCACAACCAAGGTACATGCCCTTGACTGGAATTAAACCTGGGACCCTTCAGTTTGCAGGCTGATGCTTTATTTATTCAATACGGTTAGGGCAAAATACATATTCTTATAGGCAGCAGAAGTCTTTTCTGCCCCAGAGACATTCTGGCTCATCTCAATTTAGAGAAAAAAAAAATGAGCTGAGTCCCCATACAATTAACCCATAAAAATATTTTCAATAACAAAAAATAAAACCACTTGCAGATCCTCCACATAAGAGGCTTAATCCTCCTACTCTTTGTTCGCTTCACAATGGGATTTATTTTCACTCAGGAGGAGCACTGCACTTGTCAAGTCTAGATTTGTGCTCCAACTCTTAAAATATTGTTTTAGATTCTCCCAATCTCTTCCTGGTGAGGATAAAATAACAAAACAGAACTATGATTGTCCTCTTGTCTCCAAGAGGAAAAGACACCCATAAACTCCTAAATGAATTAAACCCTATTACCTCTTGCTTTGCTCCTACAATTTGGTTTATATTTTCTCCAAATAGCGTCTAAATTGGCCCAATAATATATTCAGCATATGTTTAAGTTAGCAGTCCTCTCAAAGTGAAAACAACACTTCCAAGTCCAGTTCATATGTAAGATCAAGATTGAAGAATTGTAGACAGGAGTATCTAAAATGAACCATATGCCAAAACCGGTTTGGCTCAGTGGTAGAATGTTGGTCTTTGGACTAAAAGGTCCCAGGTTCGATTCCAGTCAAGGGCATGTACATTGGTTGCGGGCATATTCCCAGTAGGGGGTGTGCAAGAGGCAGCTGGTTGATGTTTCTCTCTCATCAATGTTTCTAGCTCTCTGTCTCTCGCCCTTTCTCTCTGTAAAATATCAATAAAATCTATTTTTAAAAAACTATAGAATGAACCATAATTGTTGGTCAAATGAAATAGTATTTATCTCCTGTGGTGTTTTACATTCTATAAATGCAGCTTTCTGATATATATACACATAAATACAAGATGTGGCAAAAATGGGTTTACAATTGTAAGTACAGGAAACATGGAGTTTACTTTTGTATTATTATTTATTAACTAGAGGCCCAGTGCATGAAATTCATACGTGTGTGTGTGTGGGGGGGGGGTCCCTTAACCCAGGTTTCACCCTCTCCAATCCAGGACCTCTCGGGGGATGTTCGACTACTGGTTTAGGCCCAATCTCTGCAGTTGGACATCCCTCTCACAATCCGGAACTGCTAGCTCCTAACTGCTCACCTTCCTGCTTCTGCCTGCCAGCCTGATTGTCCCTAACTGCTCCCACCCTGCCTTCACCGCCAAGTGCCCCTCCTACCAGCCTGCTTGCCCTCACTCTCCCCTCCTCCCCCCCCCCCCCCCGTCAGCCTGGTCACCCCATGCAGCCTGCTGTTCTGTCATTGCATGAGGGTGTCCCAACCAATTTGCACCTTTTATTAGTATAGATTATTGTGTTATTTTCTACAATTGGCACGTCACTCTGTTCTATATCAATATATTCTTCCATCATTGATTAATCACCTTTTCCCCAGTTTTACTGAGAAACAATTGGCATACATCACTGTGTAAGTTTAAGGCATATAACATGGTGGTTTGATTTATATATCTTATGAAATGATTACCACAATAGGTTCATCTATCATCCATTATCTCATATAAATACAATAAAAATATTTCTTCTTATGATGAGAACTCTTAGAATTTACTCTTAACAACATTCCTATGCATCATAGAGCAGTATTTACTATAGTCATCATATCAGTTCATCTTCACCTTAGGAGTCTGCATTGCCTTATCTGTTATTTGAATATCTTTCCTCTTTTTTTCTTTATCTGTGGGACAATAACTCTTCAATTTCTCAGTAAAGTAGGATAAATACTACCTTCTTCAGAGTGTTGTGAAAAATTTTTTTAAAAAATGCATAAGAAACCCTAACCCAGTGCCTAGCATATAGTAAGTACTCAGTAGAGCTGATGGAGGCATATTTTACAAGAGAGGCTAGAGGACCATTTCTCAAGAATATTTTGTGAGGGATTCTTTCATCAAATGGGAGACTAAACTGAAGAATCTCTAACTTATATTTATCTCTGAAAATATGATTGTATAAATTTGTAGTCAATTACAACTTTCTCATTTAATTTCATCTTAGGCCTAGTCTAGGAAGTGAGACAAAAAAAAATGCCGTTAGTGATAGATCCCTGGAGCCTTACCATCTCATTAGCCTTTTACTTCCTGAACACAATTTAACAAGTTGGCTTTGATGTATGTCACATGTCAGGTACCATGAAAAAGTACACAGCAGAGTCCTGGTTCTTTAGCATGTAGATGCTGGTAGCCTTTGTAAATCCATTAGTTCGCTTTTCCTAGCCTATTTTTTTAGATTTTCTAATTTACATTCTCACTTTTTGATAATATTTCAGCATATTATGACAGCTCCATGCTGAATGAATTATGCATAAAATTAATCTTACACTGTAATAGCAGCTTCTATTATCCATTGTTCAAGATTTACAAATGGCAATATTCTTCATCTTATCTATTATTATCTGCTGCATAGCTGGCACTAGAGGAGCTCCTCTATAGAACAATATGTATTAACTGCTGGTGATTTAAATAATAATTTTATACCCATTATAGTCAAATAGTCAAAATGTTGCAGACTTGTTAATGTAAATCAGTTTTAATTCATTAGTTCTCTCCTTTTATTCCATAGAATTCTGCAAGCCATATATGGCATTTGTTCAATAATTCACTCCTTAAGTTATTTGTTTAAAAATACTTTGTTCTAGTTACTGTGTATTCTCTTGATTTAAAAATAAGTAACCACTTCCAATTTCTGGCATATCATGTATGGAATTTGGGGGCTGTCACTTCCATCTGCATAACCAGACAAAAACTGAGCATGTTGTAATCAACAGGTGTTCTCAGATCCAGAACTGAGGATAGAGGGTAATTGTTTCACCCAAAATGGGGGGGGGAACCTGACAGATGGATACTGACAGGAGAATCACAACTTACCAAAGCTGAAGTGCAGGCATTCTGAGGGAATCAGTAGCTGTGTCAGAAAGGCTAACCTATAATTGATGAATTGCAGGAGGCTCATTGTGGACAAGTTTGATTTAAAATTCTGGTGGTGAGAGGGCAGTTTTAGGAAGGTCACCATGCTTTTATGACTTGTACTGCTGGAGCCCTATTTCATTCTTATAGTAAAAATGGGAGGGGAAAATCCCCTTGTGCTATTGTCAGAAGGCAAGGAATTGTGGTCATTTTAAAATGTGTCAGAGCATTCTGATGTTCTTAACATCTGCCTTCAAGAAAAATATTTTCCAGGAAAAAAATTTTAACCAATATTGAGGACAGAAAATACCCATCTCCTTGTTTAGCCTTCCTAATAGTAAGAGTGGTGAGGAAGGGTCAGACCAGTCCTATGAAGCACTTGTGAAAGTCATAGCTCAGCAGATCACTAAAGACTGAGATCTAATCATAGGACCACAGAACACCTCACCTCCTCCAACTGGTACATTCCCACCACACAAATGGAGATCCCACCAAACAATAGAAAATACAGCATAAAGAACAGCATATCTCCAACCTTTTAAAAAATCTATAGGGAAGCCCAAAGTCAATAGAGGAGATAAAAACATGTTAAAAAAAAAGGGGGGGACAGTGAATAAGAACAGATGGGTAATATAAGCAGGTAGATGGAAACTCTAATAAAGAATTTTAAAAAATGAGAAATCTGAAAAACTGCATCAGAAATGAAGAATGCCTTTGAGGCATTCAATAGATTGAACATGGCTAAGGAGAAAATGAGTGAGCTTAAAAACATGTAGATAGAAACTCCCAAACTGAAAGGCAAAAAATAAATAAATAAACAAATAAATAAATAAATAAATAAAATTTGAAAAAGACACAATATTAAAGAATTGTGGGAAAATTACAAAAGCTATAAAATACATGTAAGTATTACCAAACAACAAGAAGAAAACACACACACACACACACACACACACACACACAGGAAGAGAGAGAGAGAGAGAGAGAGAGAGAGAGAGAGAGAGAGAAACACACACTGAGAATTACCCCAAAGTAAATATTATCAATAAATTAAGGATTCAGGAAGCTCAGAAACAAAATATTTAAAAAACCCCATCCCTCAGCATATTATAGTCTAACTCCAGGAAAATCAAAGACAAAGAGAAAACCTTGAAAGAAGCCAGGGGTTGAGGAGAAGCACTGAGATTTAGAGAAGCAAGGGTAAGAATTACATTGGACTGATTTTCAGAAACCATACAGGCAAGAAGGGTGGAATAATGTATTAAAGTGCTGAAAGAAAAAATTACCAGTCTAGATTTCCATAGAATTAAATGCTACAATAAAATAGGTCAATGCAATGTTTGACTCAATAACATACTATTTCTATAATACAACTTTTTAAAAAAGCCTATATGTAATAGAATCCTTGTCATTCTATTTTCTATTGGAAGTGTTAGTTTTCCAGCTATTCAAATATTTTCAGATGACAAACCTAAAAATTAAAAAGATCATCAAGCTGTTTGTCACTCTACCAGAAATTTCTATTTGCTCTGTGCTGAGAAATATGAAAAAGTCTGAATCATAAAAAGTCTTAAGTTATAAAACTTTCCTGAGCACTAACAGACATAGTATCTTGAGGTTTAATTTCTTTTACCGTAGCCAGCTCTTCTTCATAGTCAAATGCTAAAGAAAATGATCAAAAAAGAGATTTTTCACAAAGTAATGGTGATAAATATAGGCTAAATTTATATTGAAAGTCTGAATGATCCTTTGAATTTATGAAAGTCCATATGTTCAATGCATCATTACAGAGACTGAAATACATTTGAGATTCAATTTTGAATAAGCTAATATGCATAAAATTTAAACAGTGTAAAAGCTACCCTTTACAAAAATCATTCTGGACCCACACACATAAAAATAACAACAACAAAAAATAAATACCCAACAACAAACCTTAGATATCTAAAATACTAACAATGGCACCAAGCAGCCCACACTGCGGCGGAGACCTCTCCCAGATCTACCGGCTCAGAAGGAAAACTGCTCCATCTTACAAAGAAAAGAGGATCTTATCTGAGGCCTGAAAAGCCCACAACAGTGGAGATGACCAAAGCTGTGACGCCCCAATCAGCACAAACATGTGGATTCAAGGGAGTTCTTCAATCACCCATGAAAAGGTCAGAGTTTGCCTGGGATAACATGCGGGATCCGGTTCCTGGTGGAGACAGTGGCGGCTGAGGCTGCTGCCTTGCCAATGTGGCTCCGAAAGTGGCAGGGGCTGCAGAGAGAATCTCACACACTGCAAGACCCACTGTTGGGTCTGGCATGATCTTTCCAAAAATCAGAACTTTTTTAAAATGCCAAGGGACACAGGACAAATTGTTAAAAATCTGGACTGTCCCAACAAAAGCGGAACACCTGGTCACCTTAGCACAAACCCATCCTGCACCTGTTCCCCTTCCTTCTGAGTACTAAGCAAAGACTACACAGTTTGGCATAGCTATTCGGGAATAAAGAGGAATAAAGTAGGAGAAATCTCAATATCAGATTTCAAGCTGTATTTCAAAGCCACTGTTCTCAAAACAGCCTGGTACTGGCACAAGAACAGACATATAGATCAATGGAATAGAATAGAGAAACCAGATATCGACCCAAACTTCTATACTCAATTAATATTTGAAAAAGGTGGTATGAACATACAATGAAGTCAAGACAGTCTCTTCAATAAATGGTGTTGGGAAAATTGGACAGAGAAGTGCAAAAAAATGTATTAATATGTATTTAGACCCTACTGTTTGCAAAGATCTGCTCAATGTGATTCAAGAAAAAAATTGGAGTAAGGGGTGTCTGTAGGCTACAGGAAGCTCATAAATGTATGATGACCCGCAATTTAGTTTCATTTTTGAAACTTGTGAAGTCTTGGGCAAACTGTGGAGTTGCCTACAAAAGGGAGATGAGAAGGAAGAGTAAGACAAATATACACATAATTCTAATATACTCTGCCAAATATTATGAGAATTACAAGATTTTCTATGGTGATTGAAAGAAAGCAGAGCAAGATAAATATGCAATTTATGCCTTAACCAGTTTGGCTCAGTGGACGTTTCAGTCGGTATGCAGACTGAAAGGTCCCAGGTTAGATACCAGTCAAGGGCATGTACCTTGGTTGCAGGCACATCCCCAGTAGGAGGTATGCAGGAGGAAGCTGATCGATGTTTCTTTCTCATCGATATTTCTAACTCTCTTTCCCTCTACCTTCCTCTCTGTAAAAATCAATAATATATATATTAAAAATTATGCAATTCACTAATGCAAAGTTTCACCCATACATACAGAGAAAATAATTGATTCTCTCTTAAGATAATTAAAAGTGGACATTTTTAATTTATCTGAAGCATATGTAACTGGTCACTTAGAATTATTTGAAATTTACATTATATTATATTCATTTCTTGGCAAACTACAAGGCTTTCAGGATCCTAAACTGTAGTGATATTTAAATTATATTCATGTATAGGAGACTGAAATATGTATAACCATATATAATTTTAGTTTTATAAAATACTTCTCTTGGATTTCAGAGTTGGCTCTATTACAGAAGAAAATGAATGTGGCTTATATTAATAAATTATATCTCACAATATACTTTTTTATGGTTCCATTGAAATGTCCTGATCAGTAATTTTAGAATCTTGCAGTCTTGTTTTTAGGGTTAGAATATTGTTTTCTAATTAATTAATTTTATTTCTTAAAATTCAAATCTATTTTTCAGACATTGTTTGTTATGGATTACAAAGGATGTTAACATTGTTAAGGATATAAAGGTAAATGTGGAAAAGTAGGCAGAATGCCAGACCTGAATCTAAAACTATGACTCTATCACCAATGAGCAGTGAAAATTATGTTAGGTTTACTTCAATGTAAAGTGGAGTTCCTAGATCTTTTCCATCCACCTAAAAAGTATGATGTGATGATGATGAATTAAGGTGAGGAATGTTAAAATACTCCATAAAATTTCAAACAAAGGGCTTTATTGTCCTCATCTAGATTTTCTAAGCAAGTTCATTTGCATAGTATTCTAGCTCTACACAGAATGTGTAGAAATAGCAGCCCAGAAAAACTGGGGTGCGGTAGTCTGAGTCATAGCTTTTCCATTGAGCCTTCATTCCCTTTTCTTTTAATGTCTACCTGTCATATCTCTGGTTCCCTTTTGTAGTGCCGCACTATTCCTCTAATCACGTCTGTACAATAAGAAGCTTTATATACTTGAAATAGCTGTTGTCATTTGTAACTATTTGGGTTTAAATGTAGTTGCTCAATCTAAGTCTCAGATGCCTAGATACTGGTAAAAGCTGGTATAAGAAATAAGTCAAACTCTCTGAGCATGGTAATGGGCTGGTTTATGCAGAACAGAATCCAGTGAATGTGAGGGTGCCAGGAGTAGATGGAATAGGTATGTGGATCAGCAGAAGCCAGAGGTAAACATATATGTAAAGCATGAAACAAAGTGGAACCCACAGCATCATTGTCTGAACTCGTCCATCTCAGCGACGTGGCCCTGTACCTAGAGGGAGGCCTGGCACTCTGGAGGTCAGGAGCCTGACTCTCTTACACCCCAATTCAGCCTTTCTCACATCCCCAGGACAGAATAGCACTTTAAGTTTTCTAAATTCTGTTCTCAGTCCTGGTTTTAAAGAAATAGATATCATTGATTGGGTTACTATGTTTGTGAACATGTAAGCTATTTCAAATTAAAAGTATTCTGACATGTAAGCTGTTTTTGACAGACTACTTCTGTGGTTGGTAAGAGTGATAGACCCATTTATCCACAAAGAAAATACACAGATCGGTTTAGTTATACCTGTATGTCCACTGACATGGAGAATAGCAGTTTGCTTATAATTTTACTAGATTTGTAAAATGTAGAGTTTCTTAATATATATATATATATATATATATATATATATATATATATATATATATATATATATACCGTATTTGCCGGCGTATAAGATGATTTTTTGGCCCTGAAAAATATGCCTCCAAGTGGGGGGTAATCTTATACGGCGAGTATATAACAAACTCTGTATTTTGAGTGGAAATGTTAGGGGGTTGTCTTATACGCCCAGTCTCTTATACGCCGGCAAATACGGTATTTTTCAGGGCCAAAAAATCGTCTTATACGCCGGCAAATACGGTGTGTATATATATATATATATATATATATATATATATATATATATATATAATTTAACAGACAGATTTTTATTACAGTGGCTATAAAAATATATTGAAAATTTTCAAAGGTTTTTGAGATTATTTTCAATGAGTGTTCAATATTGAGCACATTCTCACTCCAGTAAATCTTATTTAAATTCTAAATTAAAATTAATACTTCTCCATCCTTGTGATTGTAAATTACTCATGAAATAGGGATGAAATAACAATTCAATTATAATATATTGAATCAAATGTTCTGGTTTCTAATTACTAATATGTTTGAAAGGAAACCATTTTAAACATATTACCTTGCAAATCATCATATGCAAACTGTCATTTTGTGAATAGAAAACTAAGGTGTATAGATGTTCAGCTATGTCCCAAAGTTATTTGGCTAGTTCAGGTGTGGGCAAACTACGGCCCGCAGGCCGGATGGCTGTTCTAAACTATTGAAATAAAAAATTTTTAAAAAGACCGTACCCTTTTGTGTAATGATGTTTACTTTGAATTTATATTAGTTCACACAAACACTCCATCCATGCTTTTGTTCTGGCCCTCCGGCCCAGTTTAAGAACCCATTGTGGCCCTCTAGTCAAAAAGTTTGCCCACCCCTGGTAGTTAGTACTGGCAGAACCTAGCCTCTGTTTCCAGTCTGAATATATACTTTCTCTTTCTCCAATTTTGGAGAGCTAATTCTGAATTATTTTTAGAAGGGATGTGTCCATAAATGCCCTCATGCTTATGGGAGCTTTGCCTATGATTATTTATTTATCTTTATGGATTTGAAAGAGAGAGGAGATGAGAGACAGAGAGTGAGAGAGAGAGAGACTGCACTCAATTTATTGTTCCACTTATTTATGTGTTCTTTGGTTGATTCCTTTATGTGCCCTGACTAGGAATCTGCAACCTCTGGGAATGGGGATGATTCTCTAAATAACTGAGCTACCTGGTCAGGGCCTGACTGGGATTATTTACACAAAGCCCACTGTGGCAAGGCCTTCGCCTCTCTTTTTTTCTGTTGAAAGTGTGTTTTGTGTTGCCAGCATTAAGTGTTATGGCTACATTTTTAAAGTGAAAAGTCATTATACAGTCGACTATGTATCTCTCCTCACTCTCAATAACCTCTGCTATTTATAAGTTAGAAATGATTTTTCTCCACATTGACCTGTCTTGTTTGATTTAGAATTGGCATAGTTCTTACATTTTCTGCCTAAACTCTTCATTTTATATTTAGTACAACTAACTGCTTTTTTCTTTGCCTTATTTTTTTTCTGCTCTCCTATCCTCCTCCTTCAGCTCTCCATTCCAAGCATTAATATCAGACCACAGTCTCAGACCTTGTGGGCACAGCATGATTTCTTGTGCATCACTTAAAATCTTCCCATTTCATTTCTATCTCTGATTGCTTTATCCACTGTGTTTAACAAGCTAGGCCTCCAGTATTTTAAAACATGCTTATTATTTTGTTTTAATGATCTGAGAGGCTTAACTAGCTATAGCCCATGTCTAGGTGTGCTTTGTTTTTTATTTAGATTTTAGTTACAGCTGTGCAGTCCCTGAAGCAGATGCTGCCGGTGTCCTGCCCTCATCACTGAGACCTTCCAAAGTCTCTGGTTTTCTCCCAATTGGCAGTAGCTACATCTCTGTGCCTGAGTCGTTTGCTCTTTTTTCTCTAACTGAAACTACAAAAGGCCATTTGGCTCTTATGTATAAGAGATAAGAGTCTGGACTAGCACTACCTCACCTCCAGAAATGCCAAACAAGTGGTTCTCCTGAGTATAAATATCACAGTCCCTTTTCCACAGATAGGAGGATTCTGAGGCATCGGTTTCTTCTCTTTGCAAGTACCTTCCATGCCGCTCACTAGCAGCTAGTTCAATACACACCCATCACTGGGCTTGTTCCCTTCTCGAACCCTACCTCATGCCTGCCAGTGTTTCCTAGCCTCCCACGCACCCTATTGCCCTTTAATCTTTGTCTCAGAGTCAGCTTCACTAATGTTCTTTATAGTTATTCTTTCATTTATAAGAGAGTAAAGGTACCTACATTGGGGGAGAATCAAATGGAAGTACATATCCTGACTCATAGTAAAACTCTAATACCATTGCATCTAGTCTTTTCAAAAAAATGTCATCTTTTACTGTGGAAGACTATTTCTCAGATCTAATTTTCTTTCCTTTATGTCTCAGTAGGATAAGTGATTTTACATTGGGTGACAGGGTCCTGCCAGTGGTGACCGATGTGACAAAATTTGAGAGTTTTCATATGAAGACTTCACACATCTCTCTTCCGTGGAATCCTATAATCCCATCACCAGTCACGCATGTTTACGCAGTGAACATAGCCTTTTCCTGCAGTCCCGTGTGAAGCATGACAATCACCAAGGAGAGCGGTCACGTTTAGTAAGAGGCTGTGGAAGAAGCCTGTCTCTTTTCCCCCTCGGAACAATATACATGGTCATCCACACTTCCCACTTCCTTTTCTTCAGCAGGCTCATTCCTCCTTATCTTATAAAACTCAATGTACAGGTCTTCTACAGAGCTCCTCCTCATCGTTTGTGACTTTTTTGTAAACTGGCACAGCTTCCAATATTTATTCCTATCAGATTATATAATCTACTGAACTGTTAGTGTCCTGTTTAGCCCATTAGCAACAGCCAAAGTAGGTAGCATTGGATTATTTGCGATTGCAACTCTAGCCCCTAGAATAGTGTCTGTCACACTCAGGCACTGACCTGTTAGGTAATGATTAAATTTAGGGGTATTATTGGAAGTTAGTAAGTTAGAGCTAGATCTTAAAGTGATTTTAATTAAACCACTTTAATGACAGAATATTTGTGACTCACTGCTTCAAAATGGGCATAGTTGATGACCCTCCTTCTGCTTGATCATTCCTACTTTTATTCCATTATGTAATTAATGGTATTTCCGTGTTTCCAATGTGTGTTCAATGTTAGACATGCTAGTGGTTAACCTGAGGATATTTTTAACTCCAAATACAAATAAGCCTTTAGGTCATCTCTTGCATCATAAAATCAATCAATCAATAAATAAATAAGTAAATACAACAGAATTAAAAACTCAAAAGGCTTAAAGTAATAAGATATCTCATTTAAAAATTATTTTTAAGTAAAAGAGAAAAATAACCTTCAATATTAAAATGTATACTATTTCCAAGCATATATGACATAAAAATTACATGTAATTATTCCATTGTTATGTTTATAATAACCTGTCATTTAATTTATTATGTATTGATCTTCTTGGTGTTGGAACATAGAGATTAGTTTGATAAACAGTTACACGATGTCCTTTACTCTCTCATTAAAGAGCTGTCTTACGGCAGTGCCACAGGAGAAAGACTTACATTTCCAAATGTCACCCAGGACAGGCCAGTAATTGCTTTTGTCTTAAGGCAACAAATTCTACTTTTAAATGCCAACTTACTTAATTCTTTGTTTTACTCATTCACATTGGTGAAGATTGTTGAGCTTTATTAAGAAATGCTGTACCTGCCCTACTGAGAACATATTATTTTTTATGGCACACAAAGCAAATAAATCAGTAGTTTCAATATTTGGAAGCAGTATGTTGGAAAACAATGGGTTTCTTTTAATCATTACTATTTTAGAAATATCTAGCAAACAGAGCAGTGGTCCTTTTTAACTTAATGGTTAGATTGAACTAAGGTTACCATTAAATGTTAGATACAGAGGAATTACATTTGCAACTTTTTAAAGTGAATGCTAGTCAGCATTTAAACGAGCCATTTAACCCTCTTTACTTGGAAAAACCCTTGGCACAGTTAATTTCATAGTTGTTAGTGATAGGCAAGTAATCGTAGGATGATTCTTCATATTTCATTATGTGAGAAATTACAGAAACATGTCAGTTGTTTATATTTTAAGTAGAATGAATAGCACTCCTTCCTGGTAGAGAGTGTTTTATTATTCTGTGCACTGATGTTTTAATTCTTCTAGAACAGTCACAACAAAAACACCCAGATCTGAAAACCGTGGATGCGTTTGGTGCGGTGGTACTAGAGGAGGGATTGTTGTAATGCTATTCTGCCTCACAGTGAACTAAGAACTGGGAACATTCCGGGAACAGTTGTTTACCTGAAGCACAGATTCTGACTCAGGTTCCAAAGGCAGGCCGCCCTGGTCCCTGGGCTTCTTGCTTCTTGCAGCTGTATCTCTTGCTAAGAAGGTCTCCTGATATTCTGATGTTGGCCAGCATCACCTGTCTATGACTAGAAAGCACTGGAAAATATGAGATTCCAGTGAGATTCACTCTACCAGTCTATCTTAGGTCCTGGTCTCTCTTTTCACATGCTAGTTGAAGAACCCTAACCTGATCAATTGTTCGTTTGCTAAATATTTATTTCAGTGCATATTTATGATGCACTTATGATATTCCAGACACTTTGGGTCCATGTTGTAAATCTTAGTGAGGAAAGCTAGATTCAACTGATAGACAATGGAAACTCACATCCTGAGTGATCACAGTATGTGGAAACTAGAGAGTTCTTCCTTAAATCTTAAGTTTGTGTCATGCATTTGCAGTTTGTATTTCATATAGACTAGCATATTCTTCACCAAGAATAACTGGGGATGGTGTGTGAGTAGGGGGCTATATTTGTAACCAAGCCATGGCTCTTACCTTAATAATTTTATAGACCTAAGTGCTAATCAGGGCCTATGATTCTTTTCAAGTGGATTAGCTAAATTCACACTCACCTAGGTGGTTCCAGATGTCAGGAGAGCGCTGCCAGGTGTAGTTGTGCACTGAGGCACCATAGCCAAATGGCAGCGACCTAAGCAGCTCATCATCTGTATGGACTTGTCTGGTGTCTCCCAGGGAAAGGTCGGGACTTCTGGAACTCTCCGGCTTATAAATATGATTTAAGCCAAAAGACTGGATAAGATTATCTGGGAGAAACTGTTGAATTGAAAGAAGCCCTAGGAGCCTTCCCTGAAGAACTCCAACATTGTAAGTGTAGAACAAGAAAGAAGGGTCAGCAATGATCTTGATATGGAGCAACTGGAGTGGATGGAGACCACCAGCAGCGTGGTAGAGCTGTTCCTTGGAAACAGAAAGGTCAGCAGTGCCAAATACCACACAGGGGGAGAACTGGATGCAAACCCACTTCCGCCCACACACGCTCTTGAGAACACCGCACCACCTCTCACGGCATGCACATAAAAATAGCCAGTAGCTTTGGCCCTGGAAATCAGGGATGGAATTTGGTTGGCTTCCATCTCCCATCTTTCTAGGCCCGTGGTTGTCAAACTGCGGCTCACGAGTGACATGCGGCTCTTTGGTCTCTTGAGTGTGGCCTGGGCAAGTCTATTTTGAAGAAGTGGCATTAGAAGAAGTTTAAGTTTTAAAAACTTGGCTCTCGCCGAGACCGGTTTGGCTCAGTGGATGGAGCGTCGGCCTGCGGACTGAAGGGTCCAGGTTCGATTCCGGTCAAGGGCATGTGACTTGGTTGCGGGCACATCCCCAGTGGGGGGTGTGCAAGAGGCAGCTGATCGGTGACTCTCTCATCGATGTTTCTAACTCTCTATCCCTCTCTCTCTTCCTCTCTGTAAAAAATCAATAAAATATATATTTAAAAAAAAAAAAAAAAAAAAAAACTTGGCTCTCAAAAGAAATTTCAATCATTGTGCTGTTGATATTTGGCTCTGTTGACTGATGAGTTTGCCGACCACTAGTTTAGGCGGTCTCAGAAATGCCGGGCACAATACTTGGTTCTCAGATGAATGCAGTGAACGAACCTGGAAGCTAAAAGACAAAGTCTTTCCAGATAAAGGAAATAATTTGAAGATTGTATTTTCAACTTTCCCCACAACCCTTTCCATGTTTACATGAACTGCTAGAAAAATGTTGAGAAGGAAGCTTTGTTGGAGGAAGAAAATACTGACATACCAGTAAGCGGCCAGGCTGTGTGGAATAGCCACCAGCCCTCAGAGACTGCTGACAACACAGGCCTCAGTGCCTCATGGGAACCGGAGGTGGTTACTCTAGATTTCTAAAACTCCTTCAAATTCCAACCTCTCTTTTCACAGGTGGCAGCTGGATTTGTGCTCCATAAATATACTGATAATTGCAACCCAGGGCCCAGTTACACGTGTTTTCCTGATGCCCAGACAGCTGATTGATCTGCTCAATTCTGTCTGTCTTAAGAAGTGGAAGGCCTGTCATTATGTTCACACGTGCATGCGCCCCCGGCACATGAGCACCCACACAGAGAAAATGCCTGCTTGACTTTTCAGCAGCTCTATTCGTGTGGTTTTAACATTTAGCTATACTTTAATGTTGAGAATAGACACAGCTTATGAAATTTAATTTACCCATGATTGTAAATGGTATTCCTACCACAATACATGTATTTTTTAGATGTGTAAAGTTGATATTGATCTTGATCTTTACGGAATCTATTTATGTAGCTGAGATAAAGATCATAGGTGAAATCTGTCAGCTATATATTTTGGTTTTAAGAATATACCAATAATCGTACAAATTTGTTTGTTTGTTTTTAAATCCTGGTCTGGTGGCTCAGTTGGTTTGAGTGTCATCCCATACACCAAAAGGTTGTGGGTTTACTTCCTAGTCAAGCACATTCTTAGGTCAGAGTTCAGTCCCTGGTCGAGGCGCATACGGTATAGAACTGATCAATGTTTCTCTCACATAAATATTTATCTCCCCCTTCTCTTACCCTTAATCTCTTAATAAAAACATGTCCTCAGATGAGGGTCAACATAAATAAGTAAAAATAAATTTTTTTATATAATTTGGAAACTTGGCTATCAAGATTTTATATATAGTGTGTGTGTGTGTGTGTGTGTGTGTGTGTGTGTGTGTGTGATATGGTGTACATAGTGATATATACAGTATTTTTGAGAAGATACATTAGCTGACATATATGAGAAAAATTTGTTTTGTTTTTAATGGGTGCTGATATGATACCTTTGAATTTCATTTACTAGCATTGCAGGATTACAAAATGCAATTTGATAGTTTTTCCCCCAATTGGTATTACTCTTCTAATGTAAACACCTGGCTTTCTGGAAGTTTCGCTTTATTTATTTATTTATTTATTTATCTATTTACTTATTTATTTATTATTGATTTCAGAGAGGAATGGAGAGGGAGGGAGAGATAGAAAAATCAATGATGAGTGAGAATCATTGATTGGCTACCTCAGCATGGCCGCTACTAGGGATCGAGCCTGCAACCTGGGCATGTGCTCTTGACAGGAATTGAACCCCGGATCTTTCAGGCCTGTGGCCCACGTTCTTTATCCACTGAGCCAAACCAGCTAGGGCTGGAAGTTTATTTTTTAATTAGTTAAAAGAGGCATTTTATTACTCTTAATATTGTAGAAATTGATCTCTGTGAATAAACTCACATGTCTAACTAAAACATAAATGAGGTCAGGTTGTTACAAATGGGAAAAGTAATCATAATTTAGTACTTTAGAAAAAAATGGGCAGAAATAATAGGGTATACTGATTATATAAGTATAGAGTGCTACCATACTAGGTTGCTATTTTTAGCCAAAAAAATAATAAGAATGTTACACTATTTCAAGGATACAAAAAATATATATTTTAGTATAAAATGTCCAAAATGTTACATGGGATATACTTATACTACAAATATATTCTTTTGTTTGTTTGTTTTGTTAATCCTTACCTGAGGATATTTTTCCATTGATTTTCAAGGAGAGTGGAAGACAGAGGGAAAAACAGAGAGAAAAAACAATGTGAGAGAAACACATCAACTGGTTGCCTCCTGTACAAGCCCTGAGCTGGGCTTGGGCCAGAGAAGAGCCTGCAACCAAGGTGTGTGCCCTTGTCCAGAACTGAACCTGGGACCCTTTGGTCTGCAGGCTGAAACTCTGTCCACGTAGCCAAACCCGCTAGTGCATACTCATTTTTTGTCTAAAATTCAAATGTAATTACGCATTCTTTGTTTTATATGGCAACCCTACGTACTAAGAAAGGATGTTGTATGATTTTTAAAAAACTGATTACTCTAATAGTTTAATTATTCTGTAATTAAGGACACATAAAGCAATAACTATTTCTGATATATATTTTAAAGGCAACTTTAAAATATATATCAAATATATATATATATATATATATATATAAAATTAGAATATATTTTCTAATATGTTAGACTAAACAGGGGGAATTTTACTTTGCTTTTTTAACATCAGTTTCTATTGCCATCGATTACACAGTATTTTGAAATAAAAATTCACATGGTAAATAAATGCCACAAATATATACCAAGGATCAATGCTTTAAAAAATATTTATTCAGTATAAAACACCAAGGCAGTTTTTAATACTTACTAATTTATGACATGTAAATTGGAAAATTTTTTTGCATTTTAACTACCTTTAATATATCCATTTATAATAAATTCAGATGATGAGAATTATGACTCATTTTGCCACCACTTTAACATTTTTTTAGTGTTTTCATTTTTTCTATAACGTAGTTGAAAGGAAGAAAAGCAGAATTGACAATATTTTTTAATCAGACTGCTTTAATTATGTAGACAATGTCAGTGTAACAGAAGTCTGCACATTTATAATGCTCTTTTCAACATCGTAGAGCTTGTGATATTCAACAGTCATGAAATCTGGAGTGACATATGTGATCTCTCAGAATTTTCTATGCATATTGTGAATAGAGAATTCAACATTAGCACATCTCAATTACAATGGTTATATATAGATAAAATGTCTCAAAACCTGCTACATGTGACACACTCTGCTAAGCACTTTTTAAACATTACCTGTTTTCACATTATCCTGCATAGGAAAGTTAAGGCATTAATTATTTTAAAAGTAGGATGAACACTTTCTTCTAAAATAGTCTGCTTTGCTAGAAACACCATGTAACTCTCCTAATGATAGTGCCAGATAAAGTAAAAATCCATTGTTGAAATTGCACAAAAATAAGAAAGCCAGAGACCAAGATATGAAGAAAGTTAGAACTCTGGGAAATGAGAATCCAAGTTGGTCTGCGCCTCAAGAAGTCTGTGTAACCCTGGAGACCTTGTCCCCTTTGAAAACAACTTCATGGCACCTGGAGACAAAAACACACAAACAAACAAACAAAAAAAACGAAAGACTAAGGACTGCCCAAAGTCCGGAGTCTGGAGGATAGGCCTGGGATTAAACATTTCCATCCTGTGTGTGCTGGTGGTGCAGGAGGCAGGTGGGGCAGGATGGAAAGAAGGGGACAGCATTTAAGTATTGCTGGTGTTCAGTGGAGTTTTTCTCTCCTATGTTTGCCAAGGCAGATGCAAGGCTCTTCCCTTCTCATATTTGACATTAGGTTTGGGTATGTTTTTTGTTCGTTTATTTTGACCTATATGAATGCAAAATAAAGAAAACATATGAATACTGGAAATAGTATAAATGACAAAAACCACTTTGATAATTTTATACTCAAAATATTTTAGCATGGGTATGCTTTATAACCAAGCAAATCTATTTCCATGCATATAGACTAGAGTAACTGCTGCACATTTGTCTCGAGATATGTACGAGAATATTTTCTTTTAAAAAATATATTTTATTGATATTTCACAGAGAGGAAGAGAGAGGGACAGAGAACTAGAAACATTGATGAGAGAGAATCATCCACCAGCTGCCCCCTGCACACCCCCCACTGGGGATGCGCCCACAACCAAGGCACATACCCCTGACCTGAATCGAACCCAGGACCCTTCAGTCTGCAGGCCGACGCTCTATCCAATGAGCCAAGCTGGTTTCGGCGAGAATATTTTCTTATCAAAATTGTTTGTAACAGCAACAATTGGAAACAACCCAACTAAGCTGTCAGAAGTGCTGGTGCCCTGGCTATACCTGGAGGTTGTTGGTTAGATTCTCATTCAAGGGTGCAGGCCCTGGTTGTGGGCTTGATCCCCATGTGGCGGGGGGGGGGGGGGGGGGGGGGACAGGCAGGCGGTAGCTAATCAATATTGTGCTCTCACATAGATGTTTTTCTCTCCTTTTTCCTCTTCCTTTCCCTCTCTCTAAAAATCAATAAACTATTCTTTAAAATAAAATAGAAAATAAAAAGTGCTGGCAAAAATGCTCTGAGGAAGTCACACAGTGAAATGCCATAGCTGATGATACTCACTTTTTTGAGTCTAGTGGTGATTACATAGGTGTTTTAAAAAGTATTGTTCTCTAAACTGCTTAAGTTTTATTTTAGTTTAATTTACCTTTTATATCAGAAGCCGTGTTTTTAAGTAGCGTATGTATTTGAAGCTTAGATTGTCATTGTGAGCCAGGTGATTGAGTGAGACAAGTCGCTGCTGTTCCTGGTGTGTTAGCACTCCATAAAATGGCTCGTTAAATACCAAATTTTAGGATGTTTTCTCATCAGCTGTGCTGAATTTAATTAAAAATGCTCATAATAACTTGAACTAAGAGGCTGAATTCTCTCCTGTAGCAGGAGAAATGTTCCTCAATTACATAGTGACATCAATCCTAGAATTAATTTATGAAGGAAACTATCGAATATCCTTTTAAGTATTATTTTAAAATTTGCTTTGAAATTAGTATATTGCATATAAAATACTGTATTTTTTTCCTAAATAAAGTGCTTTATTTAGGATGTGGTGGAAAGAATACTGGGAGAGGCATCACAATTTTAGTCCATGTTGGTTTTGTCTCTTACACACCTAATCTCTGAATCCTAATTTCATCATATGTCCAATGCTCATACCTTGTGTTGGGTAAATAAATAGGCACATGAAATTATACTAACAGGGATGCCCTTTACTTATGAAAGGAGTTACTACTTTTCAATTTTATTCACTTTATTTTTCATTGAGAATCTCTACTCAGTTTTCAGATGCATTTTATAGACTTTGGTATTTCATAAAGTCACCACATCCGACCTTGAATAATAATACCCCATCAGAATATATCTGCTTCACCTTATAGATCAGGACCTTGCCCTCCGGGGCTAATGAATAATGAACAGTTACCCATGTCTGTGAGTCTATGTGCAATAATGTCATGGTAGCCTAATTAATTTTGATTAATAGTTGAATTGTAACAAAGTAACTTAGGAAAAATCAGTTAGGCTGAATAAATGGTTACTCTATAGATAAGAAAACACTCTTTGTAAAAAGGAAATCAAATACAGGTCAAGATGGTAAGAAAATTTAGAGATATATGTTAGATGGGTATAAGATTCTATAGCTTTGTCATTTGAATCTTTCTTTCATCTGAGTCACTCTCCCTGGGTTTGGTATAATGCTTACATGTATGTTTCTGTGTTCATACATTCTAAATATTTTTGGAAAATACAACTATGAGGCTTAAATACATGTCCCAAATGAACCCTGATTTTAAAGAAGAGGGTGGCTTTAGAAAATCTTCAAAGGAATGATAACACCTTGTGTTTACCAAAGCATATGCTTCTCTCTTGTAATGTTTGCTGGTTAGCCCAGAACCTTAAAAAAGAAAACAATATGGAGTAGAAATGAATCATTTGTCATTTTGATTTGCTTCTTTGTTGTTGTTCTTCTCAGAAAAGTTCCATGGCTTTCTTCAGTTTGGGAGGGTTCTCTACTATCACTTACTGAATTGTGCCTCCTACATAAGCTGGTTGTTTTCATGCTTTGGCTGTTCAGCGTGATAGTTAAGAGCTGCTTTCTGGAGTATGGGTGCTGAGGATCATATTCTTCCTTTATTAACTATGTGATCTTAGGTGCGTTTATAACCTCCTCAGAGCCTTGTTGTGAAGATTAAACAAATTAATACATGCCAAGTGCTTAGAACAGTGTTAGGTACATTTTAAATAGTAAGTGAGTGCTTGCTCTATTACAATTATAATTACTTTTACACAGATGTGTAAATGTTTCATTCATTTTCCATGCCTCCTTCATGTTTTCCTTCTGTGTAACCTTTGGGTTCCATTAGGAACTTATTCCTAAGCTTATTACTCAGAATGCTTGGGTCCTCAACTTTGTCTGTCTTCCTTTGAGTCCATATAATCAGGTCATTTTGTTGTTGTTTTTTATTTCAGCAACTATATTGTTGCAATTCAAAACCCTCTAGTTTTTGATTTACAATTATTTTTTTTCTTATTGTGTGAATGGTATTTTCCTATATCTGTTGATATATGCTATATTTACTAGTATTTAAACCTCTATTGTACTTGCTGTTAACTCTTTTGCCACATGCAAGTTTCCCATTGTTTAGATTCTTTCTTAGGGTTCTATTAAATGTTGGTTGCTTACTTGTGCACTTATCTTTGTAGCTGAAATGTCCTGTATGCCTGCCTCCTCTTTTTTCTTCAGAGAGAAGCATGCAAGCTGGTTTGGGGCTGCTCTGAGAGAGCGGCTTCCCTCGCTGTAGGCTTTCTGATGTTACGCATTCATAGCCACGTGTTGTTAGCTATTCAGTGTACATGCATGCATCTCTTTTCCTAAAGTCATTCACTCGACATTTCTACCTGGAGAACTTTTCATTACTGTTGCCAGGGTGACTGGCCTGTCTCTTCCTGCTGAGACACCATAACCAATAATTCTGCAAGTTCCTCCTCAGCCCCTCCTTTTACAGGCTCCTGCCCTCCCAGCGTAGCCCATCAGGATGCTGCTTCTATATTTTGCTGCTGTGGTATGTTCTGTGGCTTGTTTCCTTTTTGCTTTCTATTTCTCATGGATTCTCTAGAGGTTCTAGTTCACTTTGAGCCATTCATTTTATTTTGATGTTATTTGTTTTTATGTATGACAAAATCATGTCAATGAATGTGAAACAGGGGGAGAAAATTGTATAATGTATTTGGCCTGGCAGGAAGAAACAAAATTCAATTGAAATTAGGGAGAGTTGAATCGGTGACGCCCCTCAGCCCCTTCCAGGAGATATGTCCCTTTCCTAACCTTATCTGGATGGTTTCTACATCCAGTAGGCCTCCTTGTAAGCCATGCAAGGAAATGAAAGAGAAGGCCAGTCCAGATGAAAGCAAAGACTGGAATTCTGCAGACACAAGCCAGGAAAACCTGGGACCACTAGAGCTGGAAGAGGTAAGGAAGGACTCTCCCTAAACTCTAAGAGAGCAGCCCTGCTGACACCTTGCTTTTGGACGTCTGGCTGCCAGACTGTGAGACCACAGGTTTCTGTGGTTCTAAGGCACCACATTTGTGGTCATTTGTAATGGAAGACTTAGGAAACAAATACAGATATTCCCCTTTATGACTACCCACAACACTGTTCTCTGCAGACAATATTGCCTCCTAACCTAACACAGAAAATTAACATCAGTACACAAAAGCTTCCTCAGTTTCCTCTTGTCACTTACATAGTTTTATCTACATCCATGCCTACCTCCCATTCACTGTTAATTGTTCAAACTTAACTTCATGTGGCTCACCCCAACCCATTTCTGCCTCTGCCCTGCTAGCTGACTTCACTGGCCCCAGGTGTAACAACTTTCTTTACATATCAACACAGACAAGCCTCCTCCACTCTAAAAATCCCTTCAGTAATTTAGCACATCACCCTCCAACTCCTGCCCTATACTCTGCCTTTGTTTCACAGCCCATCAGAGATAGCAGACTGTACTCACTGTCCTTTCTGTGTCATATATCTCCGCCTAATGCAGTTTCTGCTGAAGCCCAACATGCCACCTAAAGCTGACCAGGCCAACCCCCTTCACATTTCCAAAGCTTATATCCACTTGTGATTCTCATTTAAGTTGACCTCACGTTGGTATTTGTCTCTAACCACTGCCCCATCATGGAAATATTCAGGCTCTACCTAGCCTACCTTCTGATTGACTAACTGTCCCTTCTCCATTTCACATGTAGTGTTCTTTACCCCTTCATCCCTCCAAATGTCAGGAGTATTTCCCAAGGTTCTGCCTATGTCCCTCTCTTCTTGCCACATTCCATGATCTCCAGGTGACCTTAACCAAACCCATAATTTGTCGCATTATTTTTTTTTATACTTGGGACTGCAAACTATAGCTCTGAATTTAGAACTTGGGTTGGGGTTTTATTCATAAACATACAACTGTCACCTACACATCGATACTAGGATGTTGCAAGGACATGTCAAACTTCACCATTTATCATTAACATCCTGACATCTCCCCTGTATCCTGTAACTCTGTTTTATTACTGTTTTAGCCAACCCATTCTCCATTCAGACAGTGGAAAAAACACCATTGTCACCATCACTCTCTGTGTCCCTCCTATATCTTTGTACTGCATGATTAAGTAATTATTTTATTCTGGTGCGTGGAACATAAAATTGGACCTAGAATAATAAATGGATCTGCTCTCAGCCACCCTGTGCCTTTGATTTGTAGGGGCTGCCTACAGGACAGTGTTGAGAAGGAGAGTGGGGTCACCTCCAGAGGCAGAGGAAGACTGCTAGGATTGATGGTAGCTAGACAAAAGAGCAAGGGCACGGGAGAGCAGCAGTCTCTGGCCCTGAGTTTATTTTCCAGGACCATGCACTGTAAATCACAGGACAAGAGTATATTTGTATGTTTGTGATCTGTGATAAAATTACAATAGCAAATAAATAAAAGAGCTTGAAAAGGATGTCTTAAGCAGCGGGAATGCAATCAGAGAGGGGTGGATGGAGCACTAGGGGGAATCTTAAAACTTAATCTGCATAGGGCCAAAGCTGTGTTCAGATAGAGCTGATAGGAAAAATTTAAGTTGAACTCTAACTGGCTAAGGCCATTCATACCAAGTTAAAGAGTTTGAGTTATAATCATCTTGCCCTTGCTTGTACAGATGGAATTTATTGTTTTATTGCATTTGAGCTTTTTTTAAAAAAAACTTATCTTATTGGGTAATTTGAACAAACAAATGATGCAATGATAAAGAATAAACATGCTAGGAAAATAGAGACATTGTGTGAAATTTTAAGATTAATTTTCTACTTTACTTAAGAAATAGGAGTAACAGGAGTGATATATCTTCTGTCTGCAGTGTATCCCGCCATCTGTTTGTTCCTTGACACCTGACAGCAGTTCCGGGCAGGGACAGAAACCAGCCCTGGAGTGGGTGCAGCCACAGAGTTGTCACTAGGGCCTCAGAGAGCGTTCCCATATATTGCAGTCCTTTTAAAAGAGAGACTCCTGTTCACTCTCCTTCATAGCAGATACCTTGGCTAATGGGAGAAATGATAGTATTATGGATTCTGTACAGCCATGAGTATAAGTAATCGATGGAAATATTCTACTGTTATCTATGTTTATAGACTTTTTTTCCTCTCACTGTCAGAAGATTTGAGGTTTGCATATAGATTCTTGAAGATGTCCTTCAGGATTTTCACTGACCCCTGGAATGAGGTCATTTCTATTCCTCTTCTGAGCAACGTGCTTATTTGTCATTAAAAACCACAGAATGGCTGCCCTAACTGCCCTGCTGCTGCTATTTCTGATGCTAGCCGCTTAGCACCACGGTTTGCTGATCTTTTTTCCCTATCCTCAGACAGCGAGGAAGAAATGATGGTTCTTCATGACAAAGGTCATAATTATACTTCAGAACTTGGAGGAACTAAGCTGCCAGATGTTAATGTATACTATAAACAATATATATACTTCCAAATTTCCCAGTAGCGTTGACTGTAAATACATAAACCTAAGCAAGAACTGTAGGAGGGCTACATATCAATGATCCTTACCATTTAGAAAGATGTAGATTTTGCCAAAACCGGTTTGGCTCAGTGGATAGAGTGTCGACCTGTGGAATGAAGGGTCCCGGGTTTGATTCTGGTCAAGGACATATATCTTGGTTGCGGGTACATCCCCAATGGGGTGTGTGAAGGATGCAGCTGATCGATGTTTCTCTCTCATTGATGTTTCTAACTCTCTATCCCTCTCTCTTCCTCTCTGTAAAAAAAAAAAAAAAAACCACCAATAAAATATATATTTTTAAAAAGATGTAGATTTAATCATTATAACATTTTTCTCCAACATACAGTTCTATATTTAAAACGAAAGTGGCAAGTAGAGCCCCAGTAATTCTGAAGTTCCTCTTTCAGGAATCAGCTTCCCACAGACGTTATCTTAACATTGATCTCTCTTTTAACTTCAAGGTGAGCTCTGTGTTCACTCTGAAGAGTCAGACTTTGTACTGCACTTGTTACTTTGTTCACACATCATTGCTCATTACATTTTCTTACTTGATTCCAAAATTATTGGTGTTGTGGGAAGTGGAGTTTTCCTAAGAAATATAATTTAAAAAATATTTAGTTCTCCTTATCATAAAATAAAAACAGCAATAAAATGGCTCAAAAATTAGTAAAACTATTGGGTGTGTATGTGTATGTGTCTGTAAAGCCAGTGCAAATAATTTTACTAAAATTGCATTTTACTAAGTAGATCAGTATCTTCTGAATTACTTATTTGAAATGTTTGCAGAATTAGGAGTTAACTATTGACTGCTTGGAGTTATTAGGCCAACTGGTGACTTAACATTCTGCAAATCTTTATTTAAACCCTATTTTATATCCATGGATGTCCTTTCTTTGCTTTGTTGATATAACCTTCTTTTATCACATTTTACCTTCAGATTATAAAATGCCCCAACTGTTTTCAAGGATGTGCTTTCCACGACTGGTGATGGGGTCCCCTTTCTCCTTCTGTGTGAGCTTACTCTATCCATTGTCATTTCTATTTTCTGTATATAACTTCTTTATAGTATCTATGTGACATCAGGCTCTAGTCAAGATTCTGATGGTTGAAAATGACAAATCAAACTAATGTGAGTATGTGTGGAAATTTATCGGATCACAAATTTAAAGGCCAAAGAAAGAGCTACACTTAGACACGGCTATATCCAGGAGCTCAAATTAGAACATTTCTTCTATCTCTTCACTCTCCTACCTTCTGTATGTTAGCCAAATGGCTTCCACCAAATATGGTTCCACATGGGACCCAGTGTGGATATATTTAGCTTCAGTCCCATTTTCTTATGCATCAGTAATTGCAGAAGAGAGAACTTTGGGTTGTCCAGAGACAGTCAATATGCTGTGGGTTAGAACTACTGCCAGAATCAAACAGAACAGTAGTGAATGAAATTATTTTCTAATAAAATGTTGTTTCTCTATTAGAAGAAAGGAAAGGATTGCAACAGGAGTCCTATAAAGTTGTTTGTTTTTTTAAACTTCCTATAATTCTCCCTATTTAATTATTCCTTTTCCTAAAAATGACCTTCTCTCTTTCTTTAGTATCTACTAGTATATGTTGCTCACATTTCACTTTTCCCTTGCTATTTATCTTTCAGTGATGGATCTTTTGAACCAGATGTCTACTGAAAATCTTCCTCCTACCTTTAGTAGGGGCACCATTCACCCTAAAATTAATAACTATTTTTAAAACTACTTTTCGATGCTTTTTATACATATTTTTATTTATTTCAGAGAGGTAGGGAGAAGGCAAGAGACAGAAACATCAATAATGAGAGAGAATCGCTGATTGGATGCCTCTAATCCCTACTGTGGATTGAGGTTGCAACCCAGGCAATGTGCCCTGACTGGAAATCCAACCTTGACCTCCTCATTCATAAGTCAACACTCAACCACTTTTGTTGTTGTTTTTAATATAGTACTCAATGGCATTTTCCTCAACATTGTTTGACAGTGCTTCTTTCTTGATACTGTCTCTTTCCTTAGCCTTTATAATACATCTGTATTCTGTATCTAACTTGTGTCTGCTTTTGAATTTATTTATTTTTGCTGTTCTCTCATCTACTCATTAAATAAATGCTCCCCAGAGCATTATAATTTTCTTTCAATCTCCCTTTGTGTTTGATTTTTTCTGTAGCTTTGATTACATCTAAATGACAATAAGTACAAATCCTGCATATTTTGCCCAGAACATCACCCTGAAAAAACAAACCAGCATTTCCAACTGCCTGTCAACAAGTACACATAAAACCAATAATATATGTATACTCTAAATTACTGCACGTTACTTTATCATCCTTCACAAATATTACATTTTTGACAAATTTATGGAAAACCTGCACTGAAAAAAAAGTTTATTAATGCTGTTTTCTCCAACAGTATTTGCTCACTGCCCGCTTCTGTGGCAGATTTTGTAGCAATTCAAACTTTTTCATTATTATAATACATATTTGTTAAAGTGATATGTGATCAGTGATCCTTGTTGTTACAATTGTAATTGGTTTTGGGTTCAGTGAACCGTTTCCACATAAGACTGTGAACGCTATGAATATTGTGTGTGTTCTGACTGTTCCGCCTACCAACTGTGCCCCCAATTCCCTCCCTGTCTTTGGACTCCCCTATTCCCTGAGAGTCTCATAGCCATAAGGAAGGGTTTTTTTTTTAACTGATGAAAATATATCAATTAAAATCTTAATCACATGGTAGTGTGATATGTGATGTGGTAAACTTGTTCCATAAACACAACTAAAACAGAAGCCAGAAAACCCAATGGACATAGCGATGATTTAACTACTGGAGAGATGGTCTAATAATCCCAAGTAAAGGTAGCAGAGATTGAAGGCCACAACAGATATCTTCTCAGAATATGATTTTGGAGTACATTTCACAAAATAACTATTGAGTTTTGTAGCTATCCCTTTATATGAAATGATAATTTGAACTGTATTTATAGCACAGCAAATCTCTGTGAGTTATAGAAGGAAAAAATGCTTTTATCTTCATCTCACTCCCTCTATTAGACCTATAGGTGGAAATATTTGTGTGTGTTTTTAAGAAACTCTATACACACACACACACACACACACACACACACCCCACATACCCATCAGATCAAGAAAACAAAACAGCATTTAATTAACTGTCTTATACAGAACATCGGAAGAAACAACTCCAGTTCTGTTCATCTGTTCCCTAGCTTTTGGACAAACATTGCATTCATACTGCCTTTATTATATTTTCTGACAGTTTGTGAAGCAGAGAAAAACAAATATGATTAAACAGATTTTGAAATGCTTATATAGCTTCAGGTTTTAAAAAATAACACAATCATTTCTTATGATTCCTAAAATGGTTTTAACTGATTAAGACTACTTCTCACATGTAGATAATTACCAAAAAAAAATTTAATCAGTTTTTACAACAACTCTAAGTTCTGTGACCCATAAGAATGCACACAGCACTAAAATGATTTTGAGTATATTATACTAAGACCAGAGTTTAAAAGAAAAATCCAACTTCAAAGGCCAGACTAAAGCAGCGACTCCTTTCCACTCACTACAAAGAGGCAACCTGAGACAGTGGGGCCATCAAAATGGGAACCATGCCAAGTTTAACAACAGGAAGGCACTAAGTTTCTCTGTCTCAAGAAATGCTTTCATTGGGATTCCCAGTGACTTCTGGGTTATAGATAAAAGGCATGTGGAATTTGTTAAATGAGGTTATTGATTAAATGTTTCATTTTATTACAATTACCTCCCAACTTAAAATTGTTTAAGGTGGTCAGTTTTTAATTTGATATTAGAATTTTATCCATATTTATACAATTTATAAATATTTACTGATAGGAACTCTCAAGCAATTTTCTTGATTTGATATTTTTATTTGCAAATTATAACCTAATTAGGAAATTGACAAATGATGAAAAAAATAAATGAAACCTTATTCACTACATCTGGAATATTCTTTTCTGTTCATGAAGCCCCCTTTGGGAATCTCACTTTGATACCTAGCACATGCTATAGGCTTAAAAACTTAATGTTTTATTGATCTGCAGTTCATAGTGAGTGTTTAGAGTGGTCGATTTAAGTTTTCCCCAGAACTCCTATTTAATTCTCATTTCTTAGATTGTCAGTATTTCCAACAAATAAAACATTAGAATAGAAACAAAATAAAAATATACATCTCTCTTAAAAATGATAAAATGATTTTAAATGTTTTGAGCAGTTATTTTCTCTATCTGTACATTTATATATCAATCTTGATAAAAGATTAGCTTAAGTCAGTCATTACATTCTATACCTCATATTCCAAATAGAGTCTTAGTAATAAAGACTAGTCATACTAAAAGTCCATTATTTCATTTATACTCCCTCACTCTGTTAAATGACTTTTTAAAAAAATTTTTTATTGATTAAGGTATTACATGTGTCCATATTCCCCCATTGCTCTCACCACCCCACTCCCATATTGCTGGTGGGAATGCAGACTGGTGCAGCCACTGTGGAGAAAATTATGGAGTCTCCTCAAAAACTTAAAAATGGAACTTCCATTTGACCCAGTGATTTCACTTCTAGGAATATATCCCAAGAAACTAGAAATACCAATCAGAAAGGATACATGCACCCCTATGTTCATAGCGGCACAATACACCATAGCTAAGATTTGGAAACAGCCTAGGTGCCCGTCAGCAGATGAGTGGATTAGAGAACTGCATGTATATTTTAAATTTACTTGCATGGACACATAGAAATATACACTCAAATAATCTAAAACATTTTTATATATTTTATTGACTTTTTTTTACAGAGAAGAAGGGAGAAGGATAGAGTTAGAAACATTGATGAGAAACATTGATCAGCTGCCTCCTGCACACACCCCCACTAGGGATGTGCCTACAACCAAGGTAGATGCCCTTGACCAGAATCAAACCTAGGACTTTTCAGTCCGCAGGCCAACACTCTATCCACTGAGCCAAACCAGTTTCAGCTAAAACAATTTTGTTTGGTTGTCAAATTTAATCAACTTTTTCAGTTTAGTACTAGTGTGTCTATGTGTATATTTAGCTTATTAGTACTATTAAAAACATGTAGAACATTTTTATTCAAAATGCTTACATTTTAATATCTGTGAACTAACATTTAATATTTATTCAGCTATTAGTATCATGTAGAAAACTTCATAAATATCATGGCCATCTGCATCTTTCACTTCATGATTGATGTTGAGAATTTAGCAGCATAATTATGAAGTTGTATTTCAATTGTTAATTAATAATCTTTTATTTGGCTTCCTGGGGAATAAAATAAATAACATCTACATTTTAATTATTTTATGTGAGAATTTTAGCAACTTCTGGAGAACTGGATTTTCCCAAGTATTTTCTCAAATGCTACATTTCAAGTATTCATCACTAATACTAAATTACATTGAAACATCCAAGGAAATATATATATATATATATATATATATATATATATATATATATATATATATTAGGGGCCCAGTGCACAAATTCATGCATCTTGAAAGAAACTGTGGACTTCAAGGCTGCGGTAGGCACAGGGGCAGGTCTCCAACCATTCTCCATGCCCCTGCCTGGCCCATCCCACTGCGGCCCCCAGTCTCCTGTCTGCCAACAGCCCAATCCCTCTGTCACCACTCCCATATGCACAGACAGAAGGCACAGAGTGATTGGGTTTGGCACCACCAGTAGAAGTGAGCTGAGCCAGCGCCATCAGCGGGTGTGAGCAGCAACTGCTGCCCAGATCACCCTTAGGAGCATGGGAGGTGGAGAAGCCCTCAGGGATGATCAGGGCCAGAAGCCACCGCTTTCTCCTGCTGATGGCACCAAATGATCGGGGCTGGCTCTGGGCCCCAGCAGTGGGTGCGAGTGAGGCAGGCACTGGCAGCAGGTGCAAGCACCTGGCAGTTTCATGGCATGCAGGAGCAAAGAATTTTCAGTAACCACCAGAGGCTCACCCCTATTGTTGCGACTAGCACTCCACCTTGGTCTGGCATCCCTGCTCACCTGCTCTAACAGTCTTCTGCGACTAATGCCTGCCATGTTCTGTGTTCCCCCTTTAGTGGCCAGTGCACGTTATAGCAACTGGTTGTTCTGTTGTTTTGGTTCTGGTTGTTCCGCCATTTCATCTATTTACATATTAGCCTTTTATTATATAGGATTTGACATAACCATTAAATTATCCAAAATATAATTCTGGATAATTTTTGAAACTTCATAATATCACTTTTTTTTTAAACTAATACAATAAAAGGAAGTAAGATAATAAAAATGGCCAAACTTTCTTGCCCAAATGACATGGAAAACCTAGGTTAAGACACTACTTTTGCTTCAAACATCTGGCAAAATCAAATATAATGTAACACAGACAACAACAACAAATTACATAGCAGGGTTCTAAATGAAATAAATTCTGCTGTTGACTACAAATAAATCAGGAACACAAAATATATTCCTGAAAGGCTCTGGATCCTAAAGCAAGTGAAAGTATCTCCCAATTATAAAATAAATGGCAATAAATGCAGTCCACTCAGATGAAAACTAAAAGTCTCTGCTTGAAATATGGCCCTGAATTTACATGTCCACACACTGAAGGAAAAAAAGGCAGAAAATATTACTTAAACAAAGGCAAACATTCAATTGTCGTGCTTAACAAACTACCAGCAAGGAGGCCTACCAGGGTTATGACTAGGAATTGTGCACATGTCTATGACATTGCAAGCACCAAATGGGATGGGAAAGCTGATTGCCACTGTGAGACCTAATCAGGATAGAGACTGACGAGGGAGTGGGAACTTAGAAGGTGACAAAAAGGAAAATAACTGTGTTTTGTCCTCACAAATGAATGCTAATTTAGTCAAGCACAAAATTTGAGATTCAAAAATCTTTTTTTGCTGGTGTGGTTCAGTTGTTTGAGCATCATCCTGGGCACCAAAAGGTAAATGGTTGAATTCACAGACAGGACACATACCCAGGTTGCCGGTTCAGTCCCCAGCTAGGGTATGTGCAGGAGGCAACCAATCCATTTCTCTCTCTCTCTCTCTCTCTCTCTCTCTCTCTCTCTCTCTCTCTCTCTCTTAAAACATATTTTTTAAATAATTTTTCTTCAGACCATTTGTAATGTTGCTCCATTGTAACCTAGTAATCAATTTTGATAATGAGAAGTGTTTCCTCAGGTTCTTCTGTGTGAAGAGTGTCCTCAACTATTTGACTATTCTTGGCAGTATATAATTTTTGTTTCTGCAAATTTCTGCTGACCAATCTGTTAATGGTAGTTCAACAGGTCTTATCCGGTCTCTGGCAATTAATATTGTAGAATATCAGAATGTGTTCTATTTTCTGAGAATTCTGACACTTTTTATTTTAAAGGTGAGGGCTTCTTGTTTCCCCCGAGACCCAGGAACTATCTGAGCTCATTTTCACATCTCCTCTGCTCTCAGTGCTTTTTCCCCTTCCCTAATGTAGGAGCAAATATCACTGTCAATTATTGTTCAGTACAAGATGCTGGACGAACAGTTGCTCAAAATGCATGCGGTGCTCACTCTTTGAATTGCTGTCTCTTTTGACTCTGACTTTGCATATTAGCTGGAAATTTTCTCACCTCTAAGATTTTTTTCTGCAAATGGTTTGTGCTCTTATTTCCTGTGAAATAGTTCCTCTCAGCTTTTCATTTTCCTGAAATGGTCAAAATAATCAGTCCCTTAATAGTACTCTTTTTTTTCTTTGTTTTTAATTGTGGTTGATAATTTAATATTTTATAAAATTATATTGTCTCACATGTCATTGGATTTGGGGCAGAATGGAAAATACAGATATGTAAACTTTAACCAGTATCAAAGATTTAAAATATGTATTCTGCTTATTTATAATAAAAATAGCTTTTTAAAACACTCTAAACTCTCATGTTAAATATATCTATTAATATTATAAAATAGACCTAGTCTAGGTAAGACAAACAAAACTCTGAACCTATTGGTGTCATCTCAGTTTATCTAGATTTATGTTTTGGGTTTTTTGTTTTTTTTACCTTTTACTTTATATCTAATTGGTGGTCTTATGAAGAATTATGCTTGGTAATAATCAAAAGCTAAAAAAGAAAATATATTTTAACATATACTTAAGTCATGTTTTTGTTCGATTGCATAAAATTATTTTTAAATCTTTAGAGCCACACAACTTACTCTCTAATGAACTACTAGCCCACGTCTCCTATCTCCAGCCCTAACTGAGGAGAACTTGAGCTTCTTTATCTTTTTCTTTCTTTCTTTCTTTCTTTCTTTCTTTCTTTCTTTCTTTCTTTCTTTCTCTTTATTTCTTTCTTTTTTAAGATGTAAAAGCTTTTAATGCATTTGAGAAATATTCCTCTTTAGACTTCATGGGATATTTCTTTTTTTATTAAATGAATCAGGGTGATATTGGTCAACATGGCCATATAGGTTTCGGGTGTGGGTTTCTATGTTATGAAATCTGTATATTGCACCATGTGCCCACCACCCAAAGTCAAATCTTCTCCCATCATCATGTATTAGGGCCTCTTTCACCCCACCCCAACCCCCTTTTCCCTGGCAACCACCACACTTCTGTTTGTGTTCATGAATTTTAGTTTTATATCCTTCATATGACTAAAATTATATGGTTGCAGAGCTTGGTTTTCTGTCTCACATTGAAATTCACAATTTTCACATTGATTTGCATGGCACTTTGTTAAGAAATCAATTAAGAGTCAAATATGACCACTTTTAGCTTTTATTACTTTGCATTAACCAATAGCTAAGTGCACAGAATTGGGCTAAGAGCCAAGTAAAATACACTTAACATAGCTCTTGAGTTGTTAATATTTTAATGAAATATAAATCTTTTAATGCCATCTTAATTAGTATTGGTAAAAGTGCTCTGGTTGACCAGGTGACAATTTCAAATATTCTAGGACTGTGTTTTAATTCCTTTCTCCCTAACTCATTTTTAATGGCCTCCTACTAAGTTCAATTAATTGGATACATGCTATCCTAGAGTAATAAGACTAGAAATATATGTGTTTCTGTTGATGAAATGTTTTCTCTTTAGGGATTTTAAGTTGTTTTTAGAGCAACTGGCTTTGGTTCTTAATAGGTAAGAACCACTTACTATTAATTATACTAAGTTACAGTCATCACCCTTAAAAACTCTTCTCCCAAAATAAATTGTTCACTTCAGTCATACATCAGTTCTGGTAACTCAACCATAAGATTAAGCCCAGAAGCTTGACGGAGATTCTGCTATATTATATTAATAAAAGGCAAATTGTGAAATAGTTTCTGAAAGGGGTTAGATCCAAATTAATTCTGCCATCTTTTCTGTATGCTGTAAAAGTTTGAAATTTCAATTGCAAATTTGTCACTTTTGGGGGGAGGTTATATATGGCATATGTTTTATTTTAATGTAACTTCAAATTTATAAGAATGGTACAAAGAGCTCCCATATATCCCAGATTCACCAGTTATTTATAATTTATCTCTGCTTCTTTATTATTTTCTCTCAGTAGAAATATAGATGTAATTTATTTGTAACCATTTAAGAGCAAGTTGGAGACACAATGCCCCTTTAACTCTAAATGCTTTAGTGTGCATTTGCTAAAGGTAAGGATATCATCTTAACATAAACTTAGAAGAGGTACAAAATCTGAAAAGTTAAGTCTGAGATAACACTAATTCTAATCTCCATATTAAAATGTCACCATTATATCAATGTCCTTTTGAGCTATTGTCTCGTGGGTCCAGGATCCAGGCCAGATATATAACTTATGTATCTGTAGTCTCCTCTAAACTGAAATACTTCTAACCCTTCCCTTACATTTTCAGTTTATTTTCATTTCATGTAAAATTTTCATACATTAAAGTACACATATATAATGAGTTTTGACAAATGCCTATAGCTCTGAAATCAGCACTGCTATCAAAATATAGAACATTTCCATCATCTAAAACTCTCCTTACAGGTGAACACATACAGTATATGGTATTTTCTGTTTGCCTTCTTGAGCTCAGCACAATCCATGTAATGGATCCATGTTCTTCCAGTTATCAGTTTTTCTTTTTTCTTTTTTTAATATATTTTATTGATATTTTACAGAGAGGAAGGGAGAGAGATAGAGAGCTAGAAACGTTGATGGGAGAGAAACATCGACCAGCTGCCTCTTGCACACCCCCCACCAGGGATGTGCCCGCAACCAAGGTACATGCCCTTGACCGGAATCGAACCTGGGACCTTTCAGTCCGCAGACCGACGCTCTACCACTGAGCCAAACCAGTTTCGGCAGTTATCAGTTTTTCATACGTTGCATTACTGAGCAGAATTTCATTATCTGTAAATGTCACAATTTGTTTATTCTCCTGTTGATGACATTTTGAATTATTTGGAAGCTGTTCTTTTGTTGGACTGTTATGATAAAGTTTCTTTGAAACTTTTAATACAAATTTTATTGTATTTTGTATACTCAGTTCATTCAAGTTCATTTTTGAGAGTGGTGGTATAAGATAAGCAATACAATTCCATTCTTTTCCATGTGAATATCCACTTTTCCTAACACTGTTTATCAAAGAGATTATTCTTTTACCATTCAGTTTTCTTGGCTTCCTGTGGAACATTAGTGGCCATATGTCTGTGAGTTTACTTTTGGGTTCTAATTCTGTTCTGTGTCTGTTTGTATGCCAGTACCATACTGTTTTGATTATTGTAGATCTGTAATATAGTTTAAAATCCGGGAACATGCCTCCACCTTCGTTCTTCTCAAGATTGTTTTGGTTATTTGGAGAATTTTGTGGCCCATACATGTGTGTATTTCTGTGAAAAATATCACTGGAATTTTGATAGGAATAGCATTGAAATTATAATTTTCTTTGAGTCATATGGAGCATTCTGAATCTGACTCTACATGCCTTTTACCAGTGTATAGTTTATTTTCATATGTCTTCATGTTACTAATTATCATTCTATGATTTCAGTTTAAGAATTCCTGTCTGTCCGAAACCGGTTTGGCTCAGTGGTAGAGCGTTGGTCTGCGGACTGAAAGGTCCTGGGTTCGATTCCGGTCAAGGGCATGTACCTTGGTTGCGGGCACATTCCCGGTAGGGGGTGTGCAAGAGGCAGCTGGTCGATGCTTCTCTCTCATCGACATTTCTAGCTCTCTATCTCTCTCTCTTCCTCTCTGTCAAATATCAATAAAAAAATATATTAAAAAAAAAAAAAAAAGAATTCCTGTCAGCTTTTTTTGTAAGACAGGTCTAGTGGTGATAAACTCTTTCTGCTTTTATTTGTTTGGGAAAGATTTTTTTAAACATATTTTATTGATTTTTACAGAGAGGAAGAGAGAGGGATAGAGAGTTAGAAACATCAATGAGAAACAATCATGGATCAGCTGCCACTTGTACACCCCCCTACTGGGAATGTGTCCGCAGCCAAGGTACATACCCTTGACCGTAATCGAACCCGGGACCATTCAGTCCGCAGGCTGACACTCTATCCACTGAGCCAAACAGGTTTCAGCTGTTTGTTTTTATATTTGAAGGATAATTTTCCTTGGTAGAGTATTCTTGGTTGGAAGTTTCTTTATTCAGCACTTTGTATATATTATCCCATTCTCTCCTTGCTTGAAAGGTCTTTGCTAAGGAATCTTTTAATAGCCTTGTAGGTTTCCCTTGTATGAGAAAATTTTATTTTCTCTTGGTGCTTTAAAAAATCTCTTTATGCCGAAACCGGTTTGGCTCAGTGGTAGAGCGTCAGTCTGAGGACTGAAGGGTCCCGGGTTCGATTCCGGTCAAGGGCATGTACATGGGTTGCGGGCACATCCCCGGTGGGGGGTGTGCAAGAGGCAGCTGGTCGATGTTTCTCTCTCATCGACGTTTCTGGCTCTCTATCTCTCTCCCTTCCTCTCTGTAAAAATATCAATAAAATATATATAAAAAAAAATAAAAAATAAATAAATAAAAAATCTCTTTATTTCAGGCAGATTTATTAGGATGTGCCTTTGAAGATCTTTTGGATTGAAATTTTAGGATGAGATATTTCCTTCGTGAACTTGGATGTCAAATCTCTCCCAGGTTTTTTTTTTTTTTTAAGTTTTCAGCCATTAATTTTTAAATAAGCTTTCCACCTCTATCTCCCTATCTGCTTCTTCTGGGACTCCAATGATGAATTCCATTTTCTCTTCGTGATGTTCCATAAAACCCATAGGCTTCTTTTATTTCTTTTCATTCCTTTACTATTTTTGTTCTTCTGACTGAATAATTTTAAAAGATTTATCTTTGAGTTCATTGATTCTTACTCCTGCTTATTCAAATCTGCTATTGAGCTGTCTATTGAATTCCCCAGTTTAGTCATTGTATTCTTTAGCACTAAGTTTTCTGCTTTGTTCTTATGTATACTTTCTATGTTTTTGTTGAACTTCTCATTTTGTCTTGTGCTGTTTTTCAGATATCATTAAATTCTTCATCTGTGTTCTCTTGTAGCTGTCTGAGCATTTTATAACAGTTATTTTGAATTGTCAGGAAATTACTATATTCCCATTTCTTTGGGACAAATTTCCTGGGAGTTTACTGTATTCTCTGATTCTTTGTGATGTCAGTAGCCCTGTATAGATATTTGCACATCTTAGGAAACAGTCACCTCTACCAGACTTCATGAATGAACTTTGATAAAGTTCATCTGAAGGTGGGGATATGCAGGAACATGTGTGACTCTGGGTCTAGTGCTGCAGGTGAACTTGGTATGGGAGCATATGGTGGTAACAGGTCTAATATAGGAGGAATGTTGTGCCTGATTGGCTCAGATCACTGTGGTCCACAGCATCAACAGCAATGTATCCTTGGTGAGTTCTCTGGGGGAATCTACAGAGTCTGCAAGGAGTGTTTGTGTCTTCAGCAGTGCCTCCAGGTCATGCTGTTCGGCTCACTGCAAGCAGCACCTGTGAACAAAGCTAGTGGTGTGCACATGCTTGGCTGTAGTGGTTGTGACCATTGCAAATGCACAAGTAGTGGTAGGAGTCAGGGAAGGCAGAAAGGGGCAGGACAAGCTGCAGGCATACTGGTGGCTGTGTAATCCCTGGCTGTTAGTATGCAGCATCATGTCTAAAAGTTGGCTACAGGCACATGGCAATGAAAGCTGTTGACAGAGACCAGGCTATAGTCATACCAGGTACAACAGCTGGAGGGACTAGCTTTATGTTAGCACAATGATGCAGACCAATGACCGAAGACAGGCCTTATCCTGGCCTACAAGCAGTTCTGGGACCCTGGCTGTTGGTGAGCTTTCATGTGCCACAGTCTCTTCATCCCTGGCATGCAGACAGCACTGGAGTCCGCCAGGGATGGGAGTCAGGCTGGCAGCATGCATGTGTGCAGCTGGAAGATCTGGCCTTGATTGTGTGCATGACAGTGAGGTCTTTCTTAGGCCACTAGGCTGCTATCTTGCACTTGTGTAGTCATAGAAGCTGGGCTGACTTCCAGGGTGGTTCTTGGGCTTCTTCACAGGTTGGGAGGAAAGAGAAGAGAAGGGATTCAGGTGGCCGGTGTCAGTGAATGCAGATTCTTGTGGGGAAAAAACTGTTAAAATCTGTGGTGTCTGGAGTGGTGTATTGACCATTGGTTTCTTCAGATATGTCTGCAGGGAAGATCGCTTGGAACCATGGCTGCTATTGGTAGGCTCCGGTTTTCTTTTTTGTTCCTAGTTATCTCTGTCTCAGTTTTGCTAATCTGGTGTTTGTGTAGTGGAGTGAAATTGAAATAGGGCCTTCATGCTGTCCTAGTGGAGCTGGTAACTCATCCCACTCTCCCTTTATTCAGAGAGGAACTCTTTTGTGGTGTGAGAGTTCTCTCTAGGCACTAAGTATTGTGGACTTGGGGAACTGGCAAAATGAAGCTGTCTCTCTTCCTTTTTTGTGTGGTTATTCTCAATTGCTTTGTTCTGTTGTGTTCCTGAAGTTTCTTAAGTGGACTCCGGAGCCCTCCAAGAGCTGTTTTTGTTTGTGGATAGTTATCTGATCGCTGATCTTTGTAGGGGAGACAAAGCTGTAGTCTCTTATGTCTCCATCTCGGCGACATCTCTCCTGGAATCTGTATTGACTTTTACAATGAGAATACTGGCTTCTTCTTCCTTTCTAGTGTTCTGGTTTTTAATGCCACAATAAGCTTCATGTATGTATAACCACTAAAAGCTTTTTTAGGAAGAAGTGAGATGCCATGTTTTTAACTCTTCAAAACCAAACATGAATAAAAATTCCAAAAGAACAATAACCAAACTCCACTGCTTCATTCAGAGAACCTTTCGGCAATTTGTTCACCTTGGGAGTATCTAATGTTCATTTATTAATCACCTCTAACCTGACTCACTGCACTAAAATCGCCAGCGACTGAAATAATGCTGTGCTTTATTTCCCCTAAGAGTCTGAGGGTTAACTGCTTCTTCCCATTTAGCTCTTAAAAATAAAAAGTATAAGTCTATTTATAATATATCCCTCTCATTATAAGAATAGGACTACTTCTTAATTAAATCACTAATGGGCTTAACCAAAGGAAAACATCTTACTGAAATAGATGATTAGTTTTGGTAATAGTAGTGGCAACAGTGCAAATAAATATCTACTTGATGAATCATTTCTCTAGTTAACTCTATGGCCTCCGTGTTTTCCCGTGCTACCTCCTCCTCACAGTGCCTCTCCTTGAAGGTCGGGACACCATCACCTTCTCTTGGTTAGTTCCCATGCCTCCAGTCTTTCCCCCTCCTTATTTCTATATAATCCTTCATCTTTCTAAAATGCAATTATGGCCACATCATTCCTCAACTTAAAACATTTCATCACCTTCCATCTTATATAGGAACGTATAGTTCAATATAAAGCCTGACCTCCTTAGATTTGCTTTAAAAGTCTGCAGATACCAACTCACTTCTCCTAGCTCATATTTTACCTTCCCCCGCTTTTCATCCCTCCTCCAATATGTAACTATATTCCAGCCTTATAGGTTCCCTTCTCTTGTGTACGAATGTGTGTGCATGCTCTTTCCTTGAGCTGGAACACTCTACAATACATTTTAGACTTTACCATTTTAATAATTGCTCTTCCTCTGTGACATACTAGTGACTAGGGCATGTGGTTGAAACTATTTTTAATTAGTGGGTAGGGGAAGCCTCTCTGACAGCATGACCCTAGATTTCTAAAGAGAAATCAAGACGGTCCAGCAAGAACGTGGTTCCTGAGTTGGGAAAAAAATTAAGGAGTATTTATTTAATTGAAGAGAAGTCAGCATAACAACTGAAGAGCAATAGAGTGGGGGACCAGGGTAGAGAGAATGATAGAAAATGAAGCTTAAGGGATATAGGGCCTACATCATGTGGAGTGTCACAGATTATCCTGATGATTTTGAATTTAAGTCTTTGATTACTTCTTAACCATTGGTAAGCTTTACTCAAGAAACAGGCTTAGGTTTTGTCCATCAGTGTATGTTATTCATTATATTCCACAAATGAGTGAGATCATGTGATATTTATCTTTCTCTGCCTCGCTTATGGGGGTGAGGGCATAAATGGGGGAAGGGGGGGCGGTAATGGGGGAATAAGGACACATATATAATACCTTAATCAATAAATAAATTTGGAAAAAAGGCTTAATCTGAAAGGTGTTTTGAACTGACTGCTTTGTTTCCCTTGTGAACAATGGCTAGAAGTGAGGGAGGGTACAACTGGGTGGTTAGACACCAGCTAGAAAGTTACTATGATATCCAGCACAGTTATGATGATGGCTTGGATTCAGGTGGAAGCATTGAGGGGGAAATGCTATTCATACAGGCTATAATTTAGAGGAAGATTCAAATTCAACTTGCTAATGGTTAGGGAATTGAGAAAAATCATTTTGCATTTAGTCAGAACATTTCAGAGACTAGCATTTTCCTACAACTTCTTTTTTTTTCCTGGAATGAAAACTCTTGACAGCTAAGAAACAGTAATAGATACCCTAAGCTTGCCACTTACTTATTTTGACAGCTTTTCACCTTATTAGAGTTTAGCCGATCTCTTGACTACTCAACTTCATGAATGGCTTTAAGATGCCTATTATTTATATCAATGAAATAAAATGGTCTGCAGTAGGTGATCTTGACAGGACAGTGCAATTATCTCCTTGCCAGAAACATAGGACTTATTTCTCCCCACCCCCAGCCCACCCTGTAAACTGTATTCACTAGCATCATGCTTACTCTCCTCAAGAACCATTTCAATTAGTTTTCTCTTCTGTTAGGCTTAGTTTGTCTCTTCTTATATATACCATGTTTCAGCTATAAATAACCCCTTAGTCTTTCTTGAATACTCTAGAAGGATTTTACCATCCATTTTACCTTTACTATTGTACTCTTCCACAAGATATATTATTTTCCTATCTCTCTAACAAAATTCTGCTGTCATCAGGGTTTGGAATAGCATTAATGCGTTTGGTTAAGAGAACTAGTTAAAGAAAGGTGGGCTGGAATCTGTCCTCAGTTATTTTATCAGTATGTGATCTCTGGCAAGTTTTTACTTTCTCTAAGGGCCAATTTTCCTAAGATGTGGGAAATAATAGGATATACCTTACACTTTTGCTCTAAAAATTAAATGAAGTAATGCATTAACACATTTCATAACCATTTTTGGCATGAATTAAGTACTGGATTAAACATAGCTATTAATACCTTTATTATTGCTCACTTTAAATACTTTAACTATGCCTGAAAAACTCATGGCATCAATTTGAACAACCAACTCGAAAACCATGTTATAATTGCAATTGTGATATATATATATTATATATATATATATATATATATATATATATATATATATATATTCAGATACACATATATATATGACCAAAAAAAAACCCTCTTACCTTTTCTGTTATAACAATGTCTAAATCTCTTGTATATTTCTTAATACATTCTGCTCTCCATTAAGATCATGTATGTAACCAAAAACTCAATAATTTGCCATGCTAAACATTTTTCCCTTTGCCTTACTCCCAGTTCTTAGAGAACTTGTTCATGTCCTTCAGTCACATTGTTTGTACCTGCAACTTCTGCCAAATGAGAGTTAAGCCACAGGTCTCACCCAGTCAGTCACAGGTAATTGGGATGTGGATGGAACCATGTTCCTAGTTTTGCCAGGTACAAATTCTTTCCCTCCATGATTAGAAATCAGGGTTAGAGAATCTGTCACTTCAAGGCATAGTAAAACCCGAGTCTGGAGTGGCTGTGTTCAGGTCTAATACATTCCAAAACAGAGAACGGCATGCTTGGGGGAGGCAGGAGAATGTTTGTGTGTCCAGAGAAGAAGAGATGGGAGGTCCTGCAATCCCCAGTTGACAGGTCAAGACGTCTGTTCCTAGTTTCTGAGTTCTTGGTGTCAATCCCTTTTGTCTCACTATACTTCCTGCAGGGTCTCTGAGTTGAGATACCCTGTACCTTTCATGAGAGCAGCCCTAGTTTTGGTAGATTTCTGTTACTAATAAGCAGAACCATTCTTGTTGGAGACAGTGCATGTCACCTTTCCCTTTGCAGGCTCTTGGTTGCATGCACATCTTTTTTATCTTCTCTCAAACACAACACCTAACTCAGTGCCTCACAGAATAGCAGTGACAACCTGGGTGACTCTCAATTGTTTCTATCACTTCTTAGTTATCTTGAATTTATCACCACACTGCTCAGAATACTGGATCAGACTTATTTTAAGTGAATTCAACTAATTATTTTTTTGAGAACTTTGGTAGCATTTTATAAAACTCCTTAAGATTTTTTCCAAGGCCTTAGCTTGCCACAAACCTGTGTTGGAAATTACTAAATTGGACTGAGGTAAAATAAGGAACATAATTGGCTTTTCTCATAGGTAAATCGCATGCCTTTGGAGAAAGTAAAGATACTTCCTGGTTAGACTTTTCCTCTTGTAAATAATTTTTCTGAAGTTGAGTTATATCCCAGAGGTTTCCCCTGCTAACCAAGCAGAAGGCAGATATTTTTAAATTATTGGCATAGAGACTTGATAAATTTCAGATGATAAATCCCAAATGAACATTTCAGAGCTTTCAGAGATGTATGTTTTTAAAACTATAGTTTATGTCGAATCGAAAACATAACTTTTGAAATGTAATTTAAAAATCTTGGCCCTGTGAGCATGGCGATGTCATGATTCAAGGGAGAGTCATGAGGGTTTGCAAAGTACATAAAGAACCTACTAGAGAAAGTAAAGTATAGATGTTATGAGCTAGGGCTTGGGAGTAGGCAGCTTGGACTTCAAATAAATTCTATAACTTCTTTTCATCATCGTCTGGCTGTAAAATGGAAGTGATAATAACAGCATCTATATCATACATTTGTCTTGAAGATTAAATGAATTACTATACTTCAAGCAGCTGCACTTTTAAAATATATTTTATTGAATTTTTTAACAGAGAGAAAGGGAGAGAGATAGAGAGCTAGAAATGTCGATGAGAGAGAAACATCGACCAGCTGCCTCTTGTACACCCCTACTGGAATCGAACCGGGGACCTTTCAGTCCGCAGACCTACACTCTACCACTGAGCCAAACCGGTTTTGGCCAGCTGCGCTTTTAACTGAGCCTTGTACAAGTACTCTGACATCATCTTTGCTTTGTGTATTTGCTCTAATATTAGATAATTGTTAAATACTTAAAACATTGTAAGGTAGAACACTGTGGCCACTAAGCAATTTTGATTTAAACATGGAAACTGAGAACTGAGTCTGTTATGATTTTCTTTTGGCTAAATTGTAGGAATTCATTTGTGGTGGTGGCAAAATCGGGTTCAAACGTTCATCTGAACTCAAAGAATTGCTACATGATTCTTAAAAAAAATACTTGAATAAAATAAAAAATAAACCTATGTTAGCAAGGAAGGAGGTGATGTGGTGTAATTTGAATAAACAGTATATCTGTCACAATGAAGATTTCCAAGGTAACTAAGTATTCTTTCTCAGCATAGATTTGGTGGCATGTGTTTTATCAAATGTCTACATCATAATTTATTAAACCACTTTTCCATAATTGGACTTCTGGATTATTTTCAGCTTTTCATCATGAAAATAAAAATATACACATAAATATTATGTATCCCCTAAGAGAAATGAAGACTTTAATGAGATACTTGAATCTTTAGCAGATTACTTTATATATTCATATTTTTTTCTTATTTCTGCTATTAATTTTCAAAGGGAGACATTTTTAGCTCACTAGTATTTATTTGAAGGGGAAATCTATTTACTTATTTGTTTACACCTGAATGAGGATGTGTGTGTCTTTGTGTGATCTCCATGTTTATTGGAATAATTTGTAAATCACCTAATGGTTAGATGGCTTTGTTAAAGATGATTAAAATGCATGGCCTTCTAAAGTAACCACTTTTAATAGATATAATAATTTTGTGTCTAAAGTTTCAATTACCATTGCTAATAGCATTTAGGACATCTCATTAAAAATAGGCTAAATGAAACAAGGTATTATTAAGGAGCATCATTAAATAGATGCTGATAACCAAGTTATCTAAATAGATATTATCTCCAGGCATAATTTGTGTCTAATCAACAACCAATTCAGATATCAAAGAAGATGGTTTTTACTGGAATTACAAATGTCAGTTAATTATCACATTAAGTAACTATGTTATTTCATTTTAGTTTTATCTTCATGATATTTTTCAGAGATTTAAAGATGAAAGCAGGTAGAATACTTCATAAGGAAGGCAACAGAAAAAAAAAAAAAACTAATGATATCTTCACCAAGGCCCAGAATGCCTGTATCTCACTCTCTACTCTTATTCTGCCCATCCCTTGCAGTCTTTATTTATATTTTACTTTGACTCAAAATTGTGATTTTTAATTTTTTAGCTGCTCTAAACAGCCTCATCTCAAGTGATGCTCTATTGATTTTATGTCATTCTATTTTGTACAAGTGTAAAAATAGTGATATGTGACTGGTCTTGAGAAAGTAAAATTGTCAGGCCACTGATTCTTTAGGCACTGAATTTGAAGAATTCTTCTCTATACTAAAGTATTTCTAAAAACAGCAAAAACAACAAAAGTAATGCAGTAGACTCTCATGTTTTAAATTGTAATTCAGCTCATTGCAGGACCTAGGGTAAGGAGAGACACGTATAAAGGAATAATAGAGTTTATACACATGGTGGTAACTTGATTATCTTAGAAGAAGAAGAAGAAGAAGAAGAAGAAGAAGAAGAAGAAGAAGAAGAAGAAGAAGAAGAAGAAGAAGAAGAAGAAAAAGAAAAAGAAGAAGAAGAAGAAGAAGAAGAAGAAGAAGAAGAAGAAGAAGAAGAAGAAGAAGAGGAGGAGGAGGAGGAGGAGGAGGAGGAGGAGGAGGAGGAGGAGGAGGAGGAGGAAGAGGAGAAGCTACTATAGGCAATTTCAGTTGTGGTTAAGAATAAGGTTTAAAAAATTAGACAGTTTTGTTTGTTCCCCTCCTTCCCCAAGCTCATTTCTATGAGTACTACAAGGAACAGCCTTTGTTCCGATGAGTAATTATATCTGAGGGATACATTTATAGAAGTGGAATTGCTGAGCCAGGGGATGATTCTATAGAAATATAATGGCTTTTGTCAAATTACCCTCTGGAGGGATTACATCAGTTTGTACTCACACTAAGAGTGAATGAATGTGCCTTTTCATTATTTATTCAAAACTTCTGAACATTATATTGTAAAATATTCTGACCTTATTAGTTTGAAATTGAAAAAATGGGGCTCTTTAAAGATTGTATTTTATTCTTTATGAATGAAGTTGTTTTATTTGTAAAAGTCAAACTGAATATAACCAGCCTTCCTTAATGTTTCTGCATGTCAACCTAAACATTTTACATCACATGTTTGGAGGTATAAAATACACTGGGAATTATGCATACAGATTTAGAAAAAGTATAGGCATAACTAACAGTATTATTTTTTTCTGTGCCCTACTTGGTGTTGCTTGGTGGTTAGGGTGTTTTAAAAGACTACTTATCAGTTTCATTTTCTATATATATCCAAAACCAGTGAGTCCTTTTAGTGTTATTAAAATACAAAGATCCTTATTATTAGAACATCCAGACACTCTTGACTTAAGAGATGATTCAATCTGTTGAGCTCCAAAATTAGCTGTGCATTTAGTAGCTCTGTGTGATCTTTTCAGAGAGAATATCCAGGGCTTCATTTAGCAAAGTCAGGGTTGATTCAGTCAGACTTTCTGCAGGAAGTTGGGAATGCTAAAGCTAAGGTAAGTCAGCATCTTAATAGTAATACTTAAAGTTATCCCGTAAGTACTGGTATAAACATGGAACTAACCACCCTCTTCATCCAGAAATAAAGAAACAGTATTTCACTCACTGATGTCGGCAGATAATTTGTACAGGATCATGTAAATAAATTGACTTTGTGGGTCACATAGTCTCTGTTGCAAGGACTTAACTTTGCCATTATAACATGAAAGTAGGCAGAGAGGGGATGGAAATGAATGGGTGTGGCTGTTGTTAAGAAACAACAACAACAATTTAATTTTCACACCTGAAAGTCTTTTTAAAAGCAAGGATGTATTCTTGTGTATGGTGTATGTTGGTGGTCTAGCTGTAGGATACACTTACACCATGGAATATTTTGCAGCTGTGGAAAAAAAAAGATATCTTACCTTTTGAGACAGCATGGAGGAAACTGGAGAGTATTATGCTAAGCAAAATAAGCCAGACAGAGAAAGACAATTATCACATGACCTCACTCATATGTAGCATCTAAAGAGCAAAACAAACTGATGAACAACATAGATCCAGAGGCATAGAAGCATGGAAAGGTTGTCGAATCTCAGAGGGAATGTGGAGTTAGGCTGGGGGAGAGGTGGAGGGGGAAGAGATTAACTAAAGAAATTGTATGCATGCATGCATAACCCATGAAGGCAGACAATAGTGTGGTGAAGGCATAGGACATGGGCAAGTGTGGGCTAGAAGGGGTCAATGAGACACAAAGGGGGGATATCTGTAACACTTTCAACAACAAAGGTAAATTAAAATTGTAAACAAACAAAGCAAGGGTTTATTAGGCCAGTAGTAGTAAGAAATACTGGGTCCTGGACATAAAGTCTGAACCATCAGCTGCATGGCTAAGTCAAAAGACAGCATGTCCTTGCTCCTGGAGTGGCGGAGGATTTTTATTTATTTATTTTATTTATTTTATTTTTTGTATAGCAAAAGTGGAGATTTATTGAAGAACAAGTATAGACACCCACATGTTGAGAGGGAAAGAGGCCCACAGAATGGACTCCCAAGTAGGGAGAGGGAAAGGGTCCCCTTGATGGAGCATTATTATGTCAGATTGGCAGCTGCGGACTGACACAGGGCCAGCTCCAGGAAAGGTGCAGAGTCAGCTAGGAGTAGCTGTGTGGCACCTGGCTATTCTCTCTTCTTTATAATCCTGAAAGTGGCCACCTGGAAATTAGTCCTAAATTCCAACAGATGAACAGGAATGTAAGCAGTCTTTGGTCAGATCCGGTCCACAGAATCAATAGGCTAACCTTTCTGTGCCGCTCTCACTCTCTAAATTTAATTTAGAACATAGCAGAAATTCTTATCTTGTCATGGTGTTCCAATTACACTTCATTAGTGTTTCTAAAAACAGGCTGAGGGCTAGATTTGACTCACGGGTCTTAGCTTTCAGTCTGCTAGCATCTAACCTTGTACCTAAGAGAAACTCAATTCCAAATCTTTTTGAAAAAAAATAAGTCATTTTTAAATAGGGCCTTTATGAGAAGGCAGAGTAAAATGATCTAGAAACTTCTCTGTATCCTGCTTTGCAGCCAATGACAGAGCTTGTAGAGGGGCAAGGAGCAGTAAATGTGTTTGAACACTAACTACAACCATTCCTTTTGGCAACATTAGTAGGGCAGATGCTGCTGGTTACCTACTCAATGAATCTTTCACCCTCACATGTCAACAGTGTGTGACATCCCTTTAGCAAATGGTATGCGAACAAAGATTACTAGATGCAGCTTCCAAAAAGCTGTTGTATCTAAGACAAAAAAAAAAGTCCAGTCACTTTTTGCCTTTAGCTCTTCTTTCTTCCTACTTGGAATACAGTCCTGAGACTGAGGTCTCTCAGGTATATAGCAACCAGGGGGATAAACCTGCATGTTTAAGCTGGAAGAAATTGAAAGGTTTAAAAAAGATTAGGCAGTAGACTTCTGGAGCGGGTACAAGCACTGTAGTGTGCTTGAATATAGATTCTTGGTTAAGAATATAATAAACCTATTTGATTTATCTCTGCAGCCAAGTTTCTGACACACATTGCTCAACTCATTGCTAACGGACACCTTGAGCTTTAAAAATATCATCTTTGTTTGTTGTGTAAGAGTAATATGATCCAAAATTCAATTTTACACCAGTCTAATTCCATTAATTTCTAATTTCTCATCCTGCCTCTATTGTAATCATTTTTTTGCCCTCCAAGACAGTTCTATTTCCACACAACCTGTAGAAGGATTGCTGACCCTAAAGTAGGGTATGAAAAGAATAGGGAGGAGGAAGTAGACATTGAAAGATCTTTTAAAAATCAATATAATGTTAGGTTGTACAAAAGGGAGAAATACAAGAAATTGCTCTTTAAAAAAAAATAGCTGGATGGATGGGTCTGGGCACATTCGGTTGTTTTCTCCGCGAACTGAGTGGGGAGGAGGTGACCGTGAAGGAGTCACCCAGCGGGGACGGAATGCTGCAGAGTGGATAATAACCTGCCAAGTAACAACAGCATCCTGACAGCAACCACAATCTTCCGGGAGAGCAGGGGCCTCCGTGGAACCCTCTTGAGGTAAACCTTTTAGACGTTCCGTGCTTTGTGCAAAAACACTTATTTCCTAAAACTTTCCCATAAGGACTGGGAATAATTCTCCTGATCTTTAAAAATGAGTTACTAAAAGATTCCTAAGGGCTTGGTCTCATCCACATGTGCCTGGGGGGACCCACATGCGTGCTGGAGATAGAAATGAAACTCATACAGAAAAATATCCTTAACAGGTCTCTTTTGATACCTATTCTAACTCCACCTATGGAAGTATGTCCAAAAGATGAAGATTGATGAAATGTATTTGAGCATTTTTGTAGGAATAACATTTTTTTAAAGATAAACTGTAAGTAATGTCCATACTGGACCAGTGTTTTCCAACTGGTGTGCCCGAAGAATTTTTAAAACATGCAATACCTGACTCTGTAGTCAGGGACACTGACCTCTTTTCCCTTAGGTTGTCAGATTAAACAACGGCAACAGCCAAACCAACACCAGTCATTCTGTGAGAATGAATCAAAATCATGCCTGTTTTTTAAACCACTTCAGCCAAAACAGTACAATATATGTTTTGGTGTGCCATATAATTTTAGTAAGTAGTTTAATTGTGCCAGAATATAAAGAATGCATGTTACACATCCTAACACTCTCCGCTTTTTCTCTAAGGAAGTTGTGATAATTTTGAAATCCTGTTTCATGAGGAAAAGTGTCTGGGTTTTCTGGCCTAGAATCATTCTTGTGCTTCTCTCATTGAAGTTATTCTCTGTGGTCTAGATTAGATGAAATTGCTTTGTCTGATGATTTAGTAACCAGCTATTACTCTATCAAGTATTTATTCAATTAATAATCTTTAATTAATGAATTTTCATTAGTCATCCCAGAAATGCTGGACTTGTCCAGGCCTGGACATGCTCTCTGCAGACACTTCATGGGAATTACTATTGTTCTAATGTGGCAGATGCGTTCTTATCACACGTGAATGTGGAGATGGGTAATGATGAGAAGCCCTTTGACTTCTACTTACTCTGTCTGAACAGTGATTCCCATTTATTCACCACCAAGGACTTCCATTGTAATGCTGCCAATCATTTCACAATAGTAGTCACTAGTTATACTGATTTTGATACAGTACCAGCTATTTTATTACCTGATCTAATATGTCTTTCTAAGGTACTTCAGACTTTAGCTCTAAATCATTTTAATAAAGACATTTCCAAACAATGAACAATATACCAAACTGGATAGACCAGTGGTCCGCAAACCGCAGCTCGTGAGACACATGCGGGTCTTTGGCGCCTTGAATGTGGCTCTTCCACAAAATACCATGGCCTGGGAGAATCTATTTTGAAGAAACTTAAGTTTAATTTTTTTTTTGGAGGGGGGGCTCTCAAAATAAATTTCAGTCGTTGTACTATTGATATTTGGCCCTGTTGACTAATGAGTTTGCCAACCACTGGGATAGACTTTCAATTTCATAAACTGATACTAATAAATGTCTAGAATTTTACATACATTTTTCTCACTTTGCCTTACTCTTATAGATATGAGGCCTTTTTATTTCAAACTCTAGGATCTTTTCTTTCTCTTTCCTTCGATGTAGATCAAGTCATGTAACCTCCTATTTGTTTGTATCTTCATTTTCAAAATGAGGTTAATCATTTTGACCTGGTGCATTGGTGTTTTGCTCTGCTATGAACAACATTAATGCCTGCAACATATACTCTGGGCTCTGTGGATAAAAGTGCAAGATGGGAGGAGTTATTATATTTGAAAGAAAAGGTAGGCTTGAGTAATTCACTTCACATGTGTGTTCTGCTTGAGTGACCTTAATGGAGAGAGATTACTGGAGTGGGCAGATGTTCACATGCGTGTTCTGACTGGTAAGCAATAATAGGAGCCCTGTTATTCTGAACACATAGAGACTTGCTGACCTGCTCAATTTGCCTCCTCATTTATTTATTCACAGCTGAATTCTACTTGCAATGCAAGTGACAGCATTCTTGTTGGCAGGTAGGGAAATAAAAGTTACTTAGTTTGTGCTTTTAAAAAATGAACCTGAGAAGAAAATTAAATTCCAAATATTCCATCAGAGTATTTTAGCACATATATCTCCATAAGCCTCTTTGGCTTATTTCTGAGAGAAGATAAAATTCATTGTGAAAGCTGGATAAGATATGTGAGGACTGCTATTTCTTTCTTTCTTTCTTTCTTTCTTTCTTTCTTTCTTTCTTTCTTTCTTTCTTTCTTTCTTTCTTTCTTTCCTTTCTCTTGACCCTGGCATCAGCCTTTTATTGCATTGCTTTTGATATTGGCAAAGACTACGGTAGCCTCTCTTCAGGATCAGGAGACGATCTTTTCTGCCATTTTTCTTTTAAATGCCTTCAAAAGTACAAAGACGTGACCTAGATGTCCCTATTTCCCTCAAGGAAACACTAGAGGTGTTTACTCTCCTTTCTGATTGAGATTAATTTTGGTTAGAATTAATACCCAAGGACAAACTTCAAATAAGATTTATCAAAGAAAAATCTGATAACAAATCATACTTTAACCCCAAGCTTATGTTTTTCTTTAGTAGTGACATATGTTCTTAGACTTACAGAAATTATAAATGGTTTGATTAAACAGCATAAGTTATTCCAGACAAGGTGGAGGCAGGTACCCAACATGCTTCATTTTTCTTCTCCTTTAGAAAATACTATGCCTACCAGCTTTGCAAACTGTCCAGATGAAAACAACTCAAAATCCTCTATTTTCTTTTTTTTAAACATATTTTATTGATTTTATACAGAGATGAATTGAGAGGGATAGAGAGTTAGAAACGTCGATGAGAGAGATACATCGACCAGCTGCCTCCTGCACACTCCCCACCAGGGATGTGCCGCAACCAAGGTACGTGCCCTTGACCGGAATCGAACCCGGGACCCTTTAGTCCGCAGGCTGACGCTCTATCCACTGAGCCAAACTGGTTTCGGCTAAAATCCTCTATTTTCAATAAGAATATGAATCACATGATCTTCATTGCTCCACATGACCAGTTAAAAAGAGCTTCTAGCTCTAGCCTAGGTAGCCCAATGTTAGAATATTGGCCTGGGCACCAAAGGATCGTGGGTTTGATTCTTGGTCAAGGGCAGATACCTGGGTTGCAGGTTTGATCCCTGGCCTGGTCCAGGAGTACCCAATCGATATGTCTCTCTCATATCAGTCTCTCTCTCTGTCTCTGTCTCTCTCCCCCCTCTCCCCTCCCTCTTCCATTCTCTTTGAAAAATCATTTGGGGGAAAAAGTCCTCTGATGAGGATAAAAAATAAAATAAAATAGAGAGAGCTCCTATTCATCCTGCTTCCCAAAGTTCCATAAAACCTGACTGTTCCTAACCTCTGAACTGTAACAGTTTATACTCACTGAGTAACTGCTGTATGTCAGGTGCTGTGCTCAGATTTTTAACTTTCTCGGCTCAAATAATTCCAAGAACTCTACAAGGTAAATACCGACAGTGTGCAAAATTACAAACGTTCAAGCTAAAGTTAGAGAAGATTGAGTACCTTTCTCAGGCGCAAAGCTAGTGCGTGACAGAGGCCAGATGCAAATTCATGTCTGCATGATTTTAGAATCCCTCTCTTAGAACCTATACTGTGTTGTCTTTCTTCCAAACACGTCTGAAAACCTGACACTTTTATTTCCTCTGTTGTTAGGTCCCTCTCTCTGTGTCTTCTTTTTCCTCTCCCAGTGATATCCGGTCACTCCTCTGCTCTAACCTGTTCACGTGAGTGCCTGATAGGTAACTGGTGATTGGGATCCCTAGATGCTTTGAATGAGGAAACAATGTTTTGAAATATATTTGTTCTACATTGTTCTCAGTAAGAGCTGATCTACTGTATACCCTCAAAGAACGTTTCCTTTTTGACACTGGTTTATTTTTTATTTTGTTTAAACCAAGTAAGAATATTGATAATAATAGTATATGCCATTCCTTAAATAAATGTATTTTACTAGATCAGGAGAAGAAAAGAAGAAAATTGAGAAAACCAAAGTTAAAGTATAAAGTTTCAAAATTTGACCTTTGGACTCTTAGAGGTTATCCTTATCTGTCCAGAGTAAAAAAAATCCTCTTTTCATTGGACAAATCAACTTTGGAAGGATCTTTTTATAATAGGCCTGAACACCTGGTGTAACCTTTTTAAGAAGTACAGTGTTTGTGATCTTTCATCTTTTTCTTTTCATCAGTTGTGTCTTTAAAGTTTGTTTTTAATCAACATATAGGTGGCACTTGCTTTTTTTTTTTTATTCCAAGCTGCTATCTGTTTTTTTTTATAGAGAAGAAGGGAGAGGGATAGAGAGTTAGAAATATCGATGAGAGAGAAACATCTATCAGCTGCCTCCTGCATATCCCCTAGTGGATATTTGTTCACAATCAGGGTACATACCCTTAACTGGAATCCCAGAATCAAACCTGGGACCCTTCAGTCTGCAGGCCGACTCTCCATCCACTGATCCAAACTGGTTAGGGCTTCAGTTCCTATCTTGTTATTCATTTTTTAATTGTCCCATATATTTTACCTTCCTTTTAACTTTTTTCTGCCTCCTTTTGGATTGAGTAAACTTAATGATTTCCTTTTATCTGCTTTGCTGTTCTATTGGCTAAACACTTTGTTTTATTATTATACTAGTAAAGGTTATTACAGACATACTAAAGGCCCAGTGCACAAATTAGTGCACAGGTGGGGTCCCTCGGCATGGGCTGTGGGGATCAGGTCGAAACCCGCAGTCCAATGCTGCCTGCTGCTCCCACTCATCCTGGCCCCACTGCTCCTGCCACAGGCTCTTACCCAATCATTCCCGATTGGGAGAGGCTCACACTGCTGCAGTGGTGCTCACCAGTCATGAGCCCCGGGTCTGGCACCAGTCCCAACAAGTGTGGGGGGGCTACCAGGATGTGATCAGCCCTCTGGGTGGGCAGTGAGATGCCCTTGCCAGTCAAGGGTCCAAATACATCCCACTGACATTTGCATCGATTGTCAGTAGCCACATGACAGCTGCTTTTATATCATATATTCCTTGCTGAGTGTCTAGGGAGGGGAAGTGGCTGCAGTGCCAGAGCTCAACTTCCAAGATGGCCTGTGGCATAGTCAGGACTGTGCTGGCATCTCCAGTCTATTGGTGCCTGGCCTGTTCTCTGGAGATTGGACCTGCAGGACTACTGAGGGAGGAAGTGGATGGCACAAGTCTGGTGGGCCACCAGGACAGGTCAGTCAGCTGAGTGACACTCCCACTGTGGGAGCACACTGAACACCAGGGGCAAGCTCCTTCATTGAGCATCTGCCCACTAGTGGTCAGTGAATGCCATAGCAACTGGTCAACTGGTGGTTCAGTCATTCAGCGGCTTAGGCTTTTATATACTAGTACATAGATATGTTTATTTGGTATCATTTTCTTTTTGCCCAATACTATTCTTTATATATATAATTGAATTTTTACAGAGAGGAAGGGAGAGGAATAGAGAGTTAAAAACATTGATGAGAGAGAAACAGTGATCAGCTGCCTCTTGCACACCTACTGGGATGTGCCGGCAACCAAGGTGCATGCCCTTGACCAGAATCAAACCTGGGACCTTTCAGTCCATAGGTCAACACTCTACCCACCAAGCCAAACCAGTTAGGGCCTGATACTATTCTTTAATATTTCTTACCATATGGGTGTTGAATTATTTCAGCTTTTCATGTCTTACATATTTGTTTCACATTTTTAAAAGATATTTTCACTGGGTATAAAATTTTTGACTGGTCTTTAATATATATATTTTTAAAAACTAAAGATGTTGCTTTATTGTATTCTCACTTGTATTATTTCCAGTGAGAATTATTCTTCCAAATTATTATTTATTTTTCTCTACAGAAATATGTCATCTCTTTCTGAATTTTTTTTAAAACTTTCACTTTTTTTCCTGATGTTGAAAAATGTGACTATAAAAAAGTTTTGGGTGTAGTTTGCTGTGCTTGGGGTTTCTTGAGATTTTGTTGCAAAATCCACTCCCATTTCTTCAAGTACTTTAGTTGCACGATTGTTCAAAAGTCACCATCTTTTGCCTACTGTTTGAATGTATGGGAGACAGTTATGATTGTCTTAGTTCACTTTTCTGCCTATTCTAGCATCTGCATAAGTTCTGCATTGGTCTTGGTTGGTTGATCATTTTTCTTATTTTGGGCTGTTTTCTTGGTGCTTTGGATGCTTGATTATCTAATTGGATATTAGATGTTATTATTATTTTTCTTATTTTTGCTGTCTGTTTTTGTATTTCTATAAATATTATTGGATTTAGTTCTGAAACACAGCTAGGCTACTTAGATTCAGATTTATTTCTTACTTTTATGATTTGGTAGGCAAGTTAAAAGTAGTGCTCAATCTATGGTTTATTATTTTCTACTGAAACAGATACTCCCTAAAGTCTATAGTCCATGCCACTTGAGTATTTTTCATTTTTATTGGTGAAAAATGGCACTATTCCTGACCATATATGAATGCTAGTTACTCTTGCTGTCAATTTTTTCATCTGGTTTTCTCTTGACCTGAAGCAGCTTCCTTATACACATGCACTGCTAATTAGTATACTGAAAACTTAAGGGGATCTATATGTAGGTCTCTGTTTGCTTGGTTTTAATTTTTTCTCTTTGCAGTCTTGAGTGCTCAGTATTGCCTAAGCCAAATCTATGGCTAGGTGTCTTTAAACAAAATTTCTTCTTCCAGTTTTCTGTGTCACTCCTTTTTGTTCACATTACATTTTTTAAACTGTTAATAGTATTACAGCTATCACCCATCTTCCCCCTTTACCTCTGTATAATTTCTTATAAGTATTTCAACTTTGCTGACTTCCTCAACACAACAAATCTTCACCCGCACCCCATAATCTATCTTAACTTTTCCTTATATGCTTCAAAATATCTGGTGTTCGTGCCTATTAAGAAAGTCAGTGATGCCCTAGTCAGTTTGGCTCAGTGGGTAGATCATCGGCCTGCGGACTGAAGGGTCCTGGGTTTGATTCTGGTCAAGGGCATATGCCCGGGCTATGGGCTCAGTGCGCCATAGGGTGCATTCAGGAAGCGGCTGATCAATTCTCTCTCATAATTGATGTTTTTCTCTCTCTTTCCCTCTCCCTTCCTCTCTAAATTAAAAATAAAAATGTCAGTGCTATCTTATGCAAGTATCTGTTTCACTACTCCGTCTCCTTTGAAGAGAATAATATTGATTTTTAAGTTGCTGTATCTTTATTACGTAGTAGGAATTAACGGTACTTGTTGGATGAATGAGATAAATCTCAAACATATCTGTATCTCAGCGATGAAGTGCAGTCCTGGGTTCTAGGAGGCTAATGAAAGAAACAGGTATGTCTGGGAATTTCAAATAAGATTCTAAAGAGTCAGTGTTGTACATAAATGAATTTATTTCCTCTCCTAAGCTATTAATGACAAATATTTTTAAATAATATATTGTAAGTATTTTATATTCAGTAGTAACTGAGAGTTTAAAAAAAAAATCTCTCCTTTGACCAAAATAGACATCTCCCTTTGATACAGTTGAATTGCACTTTATATGGGCTTATAAATTGTGTGGGAAATGTCCCCAAAAGGTCATTGCTCATAAAATAAACTTTCATGCCAAGAACTAGATTATTATACACTTGGAGGCTACAGTGTGAGTAGGAAGCTAAATAGAAATGGGGATTTTATAAGCCCCTCTCTGCCTTCTGACCAAGATTATCCTTTAAGACTTGACCTCTCTGTTTATCAACTCCAGAGAACCGTTGATCTTTTTTTTCCTGATGATATAAGGACCATCATTTTATTCTTGACATTTTCTAATTTTTAGAGGGTTCTGAATTTTTTGCCAAACATTGACTTCAGATTAACTGCACTGTTCTCCCTGTAGCTGTCTCTAGTTCTGTGAAACTCATATATATTTGTGTGTGTGTGTGTGTGTGTGTGCGTGTGTGTGTGTGTGTGTGTGTGTGCTCAGAATTCTTGGGAAGACTGGCTTGCTTCCTTCTTCAGATACTTAGCCTAGAAGCAGTTTATCTGGCCACAGTCTCCCATGAGCGTGTTCTCTTTCAAGAGCGACGCTAATGATCATTAAAGGTCGTGGCCTTGCTCTGTGGGTGGGCAGCATCTACCAGAGAGTTATTACCTCATGATAGCTCTGTGCGTGTTGCTATTCCTGGGAAACATCTTTTATAGCTGGTTTGGGAAATGGAAACAGATTAAATGGATAGAGATTACAGGCAGTTTAAAGTCACTTTGTACGGAGTCAGAGGCTAATCTTCATATAGTGTATACTCTCAATTTAGGAGCAAGCCCCAAACTTCAAGATGCTCATTTGATTGTGACTGTTTCTCAATCTGTTCAATATCATTAGATGTGCTTAGTGGCAGATTCTGATGTAGAAATCCAAACAGGTAATGTCTGATACAATTTGAATGTAAGCTGATTGTTTTTAGAGAGAAGATTAATTAGGAGAAGCAGTAGGTTAATTTAAATCAAACAAGGCCTACCCTCTATCCTGAGCTTAAATCCCCAATCCTCTTTTTTTTGTTCCCCTGGATACAATATAGAAAAATTTGCTTTGAATAAATATTAAAATGAGTTGAGGATTGGCTTCAGAGCTTTGAACTAAATCTTCCACGGCAACACTCTCTTCACTAAAACAAACCAATTTCATCTAGTGTATTGCATAAATTTTTCTAAAAAATATTATTTTTATATACTCACTCAAGAATATGTTTTTATTGATTTTTAAATTTATTTTTTAATATATTTTATTTATTTATTACAGAGAGGAAGGAAGAGGGATAGAGAGCTAGAAACATCGATGAGAGAGAAACATCTGCCAGCTGCCTCCTGCACAACCCCTACTGGGGATGTGGCCACAGCCAAGGTCCATGCCCTTGACCAGAATCAAACTTGGGACCCTTCAGTCCGCAGACCGATGCTCTATTCACTGAGCCAAATCAGCTTCTGCTTATTGATTTTTTTTAGTGAGAGAGGAAGGGAGAAAGAGAAACATCAATGTGGGAGAAAAACATCAAACTGCTGCCTCTTGTATGCAATCTGCTAAGGATCCAACCAACCCCCTAGGTATGTGCCTTGATCAGAATCAAGCCCACAACCTTTTGATGTATGGGATGGTGCTCTCACTAACTAAGCCACTTAGCCAGGGATAATAGCATCAATTTTTATGAATATTAGTACTTTTACAAGTGAGAGGGCTGGAAGCAGTGGATAGAAAAAAAGTTTGTTTCACAATCTCCTCTCCTTTCATACCCATTCATGTAGTGCACATTTCCCCCATTTCTGTTTTCCACAAGCATACACATTCTTGCAGTTATGTAGGTAGAATGGACCTAGCAAGGACTGGGTACAGGTTTGGAGCACACTTCTGTAGTGATTGTGACCAGCTTTGATAAATAACCCAGCTGACAACTACATTTATCTCAGAGCAGAGAACAGCACCAAGGGAGAAGGTGCTGTTACTCTCCCTGTCCATAAAATCACCTCTGCACATGGGACAACATCTAATAAGGAGCTTTATGGGAGGAAGAGAATACATTACTTATTTATACCATCCTTTCTGTTTTTTCTTTTTTGTCCACAGAGACTGAAAGAATTAAAGCAACGGGAATTTGCTCGAAATGTAGCTTCTAAGTCATGGAAAGATGAGAAGAAACAAGAAAAAGCACTTAAACGACTTCATCAGCTAGCTGAGTTAAGGCAACAGTCTGAATGGTAAGAATTAGAGGTATCTCACATTGTTCAAAAATTTTCCCCACCTCTAGGGAAATTTCAATGATAAATTTACTTGGTTCACTGTAACAACATAAACAAATTATGATTAATCAATAGATATGCCTGAGGGCAAATGTCCCTAACAGTTAAACGCTTACAAATTAATTACTTTGCCATCTGATTATTTTTCCTTACTGATATTATTAATTTAATGTGCTCTTTAATGAAATGATCCAAGAATGTTTCTAAAATACTAGCATCTATTATGCCCAGTTGACTTAAATGGGCCTATATAGCTTTTTATTAATTAAGTTTTGTAATAAAAATGTTTAAACTTATAAATAACAATGCATCATTTTTGGTGAGAAAATAAATCTTCTGTACATTTGCCTGTAAATACCTGAATCTAGAATAAATGATGCTATCATTTCCTGGACAAATAAGATAATTAATGCAGTTAAATTAACCATTTAAATTGATAATTATAACAAGAATACTAATGTTCTCACAGTTGAAAATATAAGTTTTACATAAGCTTGGAACTGCCGAATGTTTCAAAGTAACAAGATTGTTACTTGAAACATTATAAAACTTGTAGATTTTAATTTATATTCATGTGAATCATTATAGAGAACACTAATGTCATTAATTAATGTAGTTGACAGCAACCTCATGAATTGTGAAATTCATAGCTTTGTGCCAGAATGTAAGCCTCTTTTGTGCAAGTAAAAACCAATATACATGCTAAGTAAAATGAACTGGTAAAAGAAAGGCAAATACCATATTATTTCACTTATATATGGAATCTAATGAACAAAATAAACAAATGAACAAAAGAGAAACATAATCATAGATACAGAAAACTGATAGGCGCTTGGAAGGAGGTTTGGGGGTCTGGGTGAAAAGGGTGAAGGGATTCTTTCTCTCTCTCTCTCTTTCTCTCTCTCTCTCTCTCTCTTTCCTTCCTTCCTTCCTTCCTTCCTTCCTTCCTTCCTTCCTCCCTTCCTTCCTTTCATTCTACATAATAAAAGAATAACATGTTAATTGACTGTAACTTTGTGATACCCACCAGTCAATCAGGAGTGAGTATGCAAATTAACCCAACAAAGATGGTGGGTTAATTTGCGTATACAGGTATCCACCCCAGCTACTGGGCAGCATGGGAAGATAGAAAGGCAGCTCCGGCCAGAGTGAAGGCACTGCCAGGCAGCCAGGAGAAGGAAGGCCCATTCTTGCATAAATCTTCAATCATTGGGCCTCATCCATTAATAAAACTTAAAGGGCTACCTCTATGGTCACATTTTATTATAAACCAAAATAATTAGGTAAAAGACAAAAACTGAAGAAAGTTTTATCCAGAGGAGGGAGTGAAATCATATATATATATATATATATATATATATATATATATATATATATTGAACTTTTAATCGTATTATAAGGCCATAAACTTCTATTAAAATAATATAATTTAAAACTTTATAATGATAGAAAATTAGGATTTTCCAAAAGAATAAAAATAGATTGGATTTAAGGTAAAAGAAATTAAAGCTTATAAAGCAATAATATCAAAAGTTTAAAGCACAAAATAAGAGGTACAAAAGATAAAAGATAAAAAGTTAAAACTTATGAAAAAATATAATGGCAAATGTACATTGGATGATAAAATGAACACAAAAGTTTAGGACAACAAAACCAAATATAATACAAAGAGCTTTAAAAATATTTAAAAGAATATAAAAGGAAGAATCTATCACATTAGAAAGATAAATAGTGAAATAAAACTGCAATAAAAAAGAACATTTAGACTAACATAAGTTGAAACAAAAAAATACACAAAATAGTACCAGCATAATAAGCAAAAATATTATTAAGGAAAATATATAGAATATAAAAATAGTAAAATATCTTCATCGTAATGGAATCAGGAGAGGTAGAATGATAATATTTATACATCAGGCTTTTGTAATAATTTCTGCTAAGTTTAGTGCAGATAATATCAGAGTGACTGAAGTTTCTGGAGAAGTTAATTTAATGCAGAAATATAGCTCCTACTTAATCCTGAGTATGGCAACAAATATGGAAAAAGATCACTTTGGTACTTAAGCAAAATTTAGTGCTGCAGATGTTTTTGTACCTCACCCTTCTATCTCCAGGCTGCAGTCACTTTAAAATACCAATAACTGTGATAAACATCTATGCTTCCTATTTTCCTTTATGCTTGAAAGAAATATTGAATGACTATATATATAAGCTTAAGTGAGCATTACTACTGAACAACTGGGACAACTGGTCGACCAGGTGCTATGATGTGCACTGACCAGCAGGGTGCAGACGCTTAATGCAGGAGCTGCCCCTTGGTGGTCAGAGTTCTCCCACAGTCAACCTCCCGCAGCCTACTGGTGGCAGCAGCATCTGGCATCCTTTCCTTCCACACTCCACCCAGTGACTGTTGCCTCTTCTCCCAATCCTACCAAGGTCTTTGAGCCCTGGGCTGAAATGAGGAACTAGGGGTGGGTAGCAGTACATGTGGCCCCTTTCCCAGGGGCACTGAGGGCCAGCTCCCTCCTTGGGGCCAGCCCACTCTCCACACCCTATACCTCCCCCCAGCCAGCAGGCCCCAGTCAGCCCAGCCCTGGGGACCCTACCCATGCAGGAATTCATGCACCAGGCCTCTAGTATCTTATAATGTTCTTCTTCATTCCTTATGATAAAGATGGGTAAATACCTTCTCTAAAGAACATTCTTTTTAAAAAGATTCAGAACAGGAGATTAATGTGATGAACAAAAAGAAAGCTTTTATTACAAAACAGTTACAATAAAGATAAGAATACAGTTTTATAAAATTTCAAAATTTAAAGGATAGTCTGAAATTCTTAAAGACTATATGATTGCTAAAATTTTTGTTTGGAAATTAAAATTCATATAGACATGGTAAACAAGAGATTGAACATGTAAAATAATCAGTAAATTGGGGATTAAATTTTTCCCTGGCTGGTTTATTCAATGTATGGAGCATTGGTCCACAGACTGAAGGGTCCCAGGTTTAATTCTGGTCAAGGGAGCATTTCTCTGTTGCAGACTAGATCCCAGGCCCTAGTTGGGTCATGTGCAGGAGGCGAACAATAAGTCTCTCTTACATTAATGTTTCTCTCTCTCTCTCTCTCTCTCTCTCTCTCTCTCTCTCTCTCTCTCTCTCCCTCCCTCCCTCCCTCCCTCCCTCTCTCTCCTTCTCCCTCTCCTTCTCCCTCTCCCTCTCCCTTCCACTCTTTCTAAAAAAATCAATGGGAAAAATTCTTGGATGAGGATTAACAAAAATGATTGAATGAATGAGTAAATAAAATGCATCATATGCCATTTAAAAAACAAACAAAAAAGACAAGAAATTCTTCTGAACTAGAAAAAAACAAACTTAAGACACTAGAATAATGAAATAAATAATAAAATTTTTATTATTAAAAAGGGGCCGCATTTATTTAGGAGAGCTAATAAATTTAAGATATAATTCTAGGTTAAGAAATCAAAACAGCCGAGACCGGTTTGGCTCAGTGGATAGAGCCAAGGTCCCAGGTTCAATTCCGGTCAAGGGCATGTACCTTGGTATCAGGCACATTCCCAGTAGGGGGTGTGCAAGAGGCAGCTGGTGGATGATTCTCTCTCATTGATGTTTCTAACTCTCTATCCCTCTCTCTTCCTCTCTGTAAAAAAATCAATAAAATATATATTTTTAAAAAGAAATCAAAACAGAGAAAATGGAATACTCAAAGAAATATGAGAAGTGTCTGAACTAATTTAAAATAATTGAAAGTACCCCAAAATACTAGCAAAAACTAATTAAAAAAATCAATCTATAGCTATGGTCTGGTAAAATGGTTTAGACATATGATTTATTATATGTAATAAATAGAACAAAATATACTATGTATAATAAATATAATAAAATATGCATAATGAAAAATTATAAAATTATACAAATGCTCAAACTGATTCCTGTCAAAAATGAATAAAAGGAGGCTGATTAAATATATCTCTGCAATATTAAACATGTAAAGAAAATGAAGCAAAGGACATGAACTTGGATGGACAAAAGAAATGTAACTCCAAGTTCCATGCTGATTGGCCAGACAGTCATAGTGAAGGCAATAGGAAAAAATGTCTTAGGCTAAGGGCTCAGAAAGCACTCCTCTCATTAGAATTTAACTACATGTGGCAAAGGTATCAGTTGTTTTAGTAGTGATTGCTCCAGCATCCAATGACTGGATAGAAATGATGTAAAATTCTAAAACAGAAAAAAAGCAAACACACACACACACACACTGAAGCATGTAAAAAAGGAAAAGAAAGAAGAAAGGCAGCTCAAACAGTCAGATAATTGATGGGATTTGTATCGTGGTAGAGGTTTTACAGGTAATCTAATATATATATTTCTATGTCCCATTTTTCAGTTGAATTATTAATTAAGCTCAGTAAAATGATCAGTCTGCTTTAATCTACTAAAAGATAAAGTATACAAAAGGTAGAAAGGAAATATTTGGGTGAGTAAGAAGCAGAAGAAATGATTTCAAGATAATCGAAGGTATTCAGATGGCTTGTAATGTATTATTTTTATACATTATTATATTTACTTAAAATAGTGACAAGTCATAAAGAAAGAACTAACCACCCCATTTCAAAAGGAAGCAAAATGTGAAGGAATTTTAAAACTGAGGAAACAAAAGTTACAAAATGCTAGAATTTAGAGAGAGAAAACCCCACAAAGATACATTTTGGAAGTGGCAACTCTAGTTAATGCCTTATTTAATCTGAAAGCACTGATTGGAAAACTCTTTGTGAAAGGCTATTAAATCTATATTCCAAAATTTGATGTATTCTGGAGGACATAGATTGTCATATAAATGCAATATTTTATTTTCTTGTGTGGCGGCCCTGGCATAAGATACTCACATGCTACTGGTTTTTTGCCAATTTCAAAAAAAATACACTCACATGATGCACTTCAGAAACAGCCCCTTGGAAACATAGATATACTGAGTTAAAAGTGCAGTGAAATGGCTGTGTTACAGCAGGCAGAATTCATAAATGGCAGCATAACCCATCATAGGAACACGATGAAACGTTCACATGTGGAAACGATTTCAAATCCACTATCCTAATCGTGTTGCCATTTATTGTATTCACAGTGTTTCTGGAAATGGACCCGCACACAAAGCCCCCCGGGTAGCCATAGAAAAGCAGCTGCAGCAAGGCATCTTCCCAGTCAGGGGTGGCCGGAAGGCGCCATGCCCGAAGAGCGCCCCTCTCCCTAAGGGAAAGAACCTCCCCAGGAGCATCGCCGAGAAGCAGCGGCCGGCCCTGCCCAGCCGCCACCAGGTGCAGACAGACAGACTCTATCTGTTTGGGAAGCGGGTGCCACAAGCATCGCCAGCTCTCAGTAATGCAGGTCACCGGACGGGAGTGTCCTTTTCCTTTTCCAAAAAAGTGCACGTAAAATTAGAGTCTTCGGCATCGGTCTTCAGCGAGAACTCAGAAGAAACCCACGACTGTCACAAGCCGCCCACCTATCAGACAAAGCGGGCCGTGGGGCAGTGCAGGTGCTGCGGGCTTGCCAGCGCGGGGGCACCCCTCCCCAGGGAAGACGACAGAAGGGGCTCCTCCAGCCATCTGGAAGGCATGTCACACCCCAGCTCTCAGCTCCTGCAGGACCCAGACCACTCCTCTGAAACAGCAGAAGCCTGGATGGGCATGCCTGCTCCATTCCCTAAATCCAACATCCACCTTTCAGCTGTGGATTTTCCTCCTCCCGGGAGAGAGAGGGAAACTAGGAGAGCGTTGAGAAACCTTTCAGAAAACGGCATTACTCATGCATGCCAAGCAAACGCCTCCTCCGGCCCACCCGGCGTTGACAAGCACAGCGATGCCAGGATGTTGGAACGCCTGGATGAGTTTCCATCGTTAGAGCCAAGCAGGCACCAGAGCCCAACGCACCTGCATTCCAGCTCCAGAAAGAAGAGGGAGGACCACGCAGGGGAAGCAGAAAGTGTGCACAGGCTCCTCAGGGAAGCGTGCTCCCGTGATGCCAGGTCCAAACCGCTGCCTTACCTGCACGTGCAAAGCAAGGATGGCCACACCACTCTCCAGTGGCCCACGGAGCTGCTGCTCTTCACAAAAACAGAGCCCTGCATCTCTTATGGCTGCAATCCATTGTATTTTGATTTTAAGGTTTCTCGGAACGCTGCGAAGGATGGCCAGGAGCCAGAGGACTCACAAGAGGAATTGATGAAGGGGCCCTCAGCAAGGAAGGCTAAAGCAGAGAGCCGAGCCTCAGGTTCAATCAGAGACCCTCGCAGATCGATCCGGGACGGTAACAATCAACCTCCGAAACCAAAGATGCTGCCGGCTCATCCGGATTGGGAACACGTCCACAGAGATTGTCACGCGGGATCCAGTGATTCGGAGCCAAACGCGAGTGAACACGGTTTGAGTGCCAGTGATGTCGAAATGAGAAACCCTGAAGTGCCTGCTTGCCTTGATATCTCTCCCAAGAGTTGTGTAGGAAACGATGACAACCGTGATCATGGACGTGAGGGACCTTTCAGGGCCCCTTGGCAAAGCTGCCAGAGGGTCGTTCTAAACGACGCACACGAGGGCCTGACTTTTCCTCCTTCCATCCTAAGGACTAAAAAGCATAAGTGGGTTCCCTGTGATCCTCCTTCAGATTTTGAAGATGCAAATCACTTCACCTGGAAGACTAGTCCTTGCACGGCCGGGGGCCACGGTGACCACGGGCAGGAGGACTCCAGTGTGATTTTGAAGAGCAACCCCATCAGTGTGCCCAACAAGGTGTCTGGCTGCAGAACCCAAAATGACCAGAGAAGCCCCCCAACGGTGTCTCCAGAGAGACGCCCCAGCCCCTCGGAAACGTCCCCGGATAGCACGTCCAGCCTGAGGAGCGCTTGTTCCCGCCACAGGCCCAGGGGTCACGGCAGAGGTCAAGCGCTCTCCTTTTGTAAAGGAGAACGCAGCTCGGTGAAACGGCACCGAGAGAAATGCCGACAGCACGGCTGCCTTTGCCGGTCTGGCGAGGGGGCCAGGCGAGGCTGCCTGCAGTCTGAATCACAGCGAGATAGGCACTGCAAGTTGTGGGAATCCTTGAGATGTGAAAAACACTCAAAGCACAGATACGGCCACTGTAGGGAGAAATATAAATTGCAACCACAATTTTCAGGGCCCAAAGCCAGGAGCATCACTCCATGCGGTGCCAGCTCCCGGGTTTTCTGTGCCGGGAACAGTGGAAGGCCATCTGAGTGCCAGGGACCTCAGCACGGCCAGTTGGGCTCGTACCCCAGAGAGAGAACGGATCACTTGAATAAAAGTGAACAAAGTCAGCAGTCTTCGCACAGCCCTCACATTTGTGATCTGGGGAACGTGAAACCCATGCAGCGTAACTCTGGGAAAACCGGCTGTCTTCGAAGGAACTGTGCCAGCCACCTCTCAGAAACCACAGTGTCAAACCTTCCAGGGGGAGAGGAGACCTCTGTGACAGCCAGAAGCCTTCTAGAACGAGTTCAAGCCAAGCGGTGTCAGGCGCAATCGGCTCACGCTGAGGTCTCTGCAAACAGTTGCAAAAAGGAATCCGAGCCTCATTCACAAATCCGATGCACAATTCAATTTCCTCCACTGGGCGGTCGCAGGCCGGCAATGCCCTTGTCTGAAAAAAGACGCACCCCAAGTAAACGAACAAATGACAGAGGCAGTGCGATGGAAAGAACTATCGAGACAGGCAAAATCAGCAGTTCACAGACAAAAAACTTGACTGTCTTAGTGGACACTGATGGTGACCACCGTCTTTCCACAGGGATAGTTCACATAGTAGCAGAGTCTCAGTCACTGACCACGAAAAAGAGGCCAACAGCAAAAGAACAATCAAAACTTTTGGCGAGAGAAGCCCAGCCTTTTATACCAAGCTGTGATCCAGTACCAAATGGTTTCCCTGGTGCTCTCCCGTCTAATAGATCCGCTGGTGTTACTGAGCCAACAGAGACCAAAGAGGACCAACTAAACCCAAACTTGCAGAATGTAAGCATGCACGCCAATCACGCGGAGGGGGAGATGAACCCTTGCTATGACAGAGCTATGCAGAAGCATGACAGATTAGCGGAAGGATTAGAATTGTGTCATAAGTCTCTCTCTCCCCCTTTAATTCAGCAGCCAGTAACATTTTCTCCCGAAGAAGTAGATAAATATAAGCTCCTCCAGCTACAAGCCCAGCAGCACATGCAGAGACAGTTCTTAGCGAAGCATCTCCGGGTGTTGCCTGCGGCCTCGGCTGTGCAGACGGTCCCAGTTCACCAGCACGCTTCCTTCACCACCATCCACCACACGTTCCTGCAGCATTTTGCAGTTTCAGCGTCTGTGCACTCCCAGAGCAATCACCACCTCCCGATAGCTCACCTGCACCCTCTTCCGCCGCCACATTTTACCCCGTTCACATTCCCTCCGCTGACTCCAGCCCTCATCCCTGCACACCCCACATTCATGGCGGGTCGCCCCTTGCATTTAGTCACGGCTGCCCCCTTCCACCCATCTCACATCGCACTCCAGCCCCTGCCCCAGGCCGCGTTCATCCCCACGTTGTTTGGCCCTCACTTAAACCCAGCCGCAGCTTCCATCATCCACCTGAACCCTTTAATTCAACCAGTGTTTCAAGGTCAAGATCTTTGTCATCATTCTTGCTCCAGTCAGATGCAACAGTACAATGGAGTGAAAGAGGCCTTAAACGTGTCAGCGCACTTGAACTAATAAGGGATAAATAAATTGTCACTACCTACAAGATGATACATTTGAAGTGTTCTATCTGATTATTATCAGATTTAAATATTGCTGCCAATTTAAAATGTGACCAATATATAAATATGAACTGAATTGCCAATAATGAAATAGGAGCATTTTTAGAATTTCTTTTAGCTTGTAAAAATAATAGGACACGTGTAAAACAATTTCATGGAAAGAGGGGGAAAGTGTTTAAGATCCCTTTGAATGAATTATCACATAGGGTTATAAAATGATAACAGAAAACATGCAGGCGCGTTATGAATATTACAAAGAAAATCAAATGGAACATAATACCATATGATCTAGGTGTTGGTTGAGTGTGTGAATGAATGAATGGGCATTTGGTTTTAATTATCAGATATTAAAAGGCCAGTAAAATGAACTAATTATTAAAAATAATGATTTTACGGCTGACTATTAAAACTTCCTATCCATATAATTGTTTCAATCAATATAATCTATGTTTTCAAAGGAAATGAGATAAAGCAAGAAATTATCTCATTAATTGAGACTAAAAACTACTCTTGAATGACAAACCATCTTTATACAGATTACACTTATAATATTGAGTTTCTGTGAAAATCTTTATTTCACACACATTTATGTCAAGATAATTTTGTAATTGTAAGAATCTCCAGTATCTAAAATTTAGAATGTTTAATTTTTGTATGAGAAAACATATAACAACTAACATTAGTATTTGGTAATGTGAAATAAAATATACTCAGAATAACTTTTGAATATATTGGCCAATTTTTTAAATACTAAAGGGACTAAATGTTATATTTTCTTTATTCTTCTCAGAAATGTTACTGTGTTCAGCCAATAAATGTATAAGTGGAGAAGTAAGGGTTTGGAAATGTCAGAATTTTTACATGCCATTTACTGGGAAAATGTTAAAAAAGAATGTGGTGTGTTTTATTCCATTGCCCTAGATATTTATAAAACAGTGAACGATAATGAGTAAAATCATCATTCATGTAATTTTGCAAATATTTTTAATTATTTGTTCAAAATGTTTCTGGCTCCCAGAATTTGCATTTCTTACATTTATATATCTGAATGGCCCACCAGATTGCTTTATTATTTTATATTTTTTAAATGAGAGAAAAAAAATTTAGGACTGTACATCCCCCATAAGCACAGGTTTCAGAAAAAAATCAAACTGAACAGAAATGGGGGTCATCAGTTTTGTGTATGATGCTGCAAACTCTTCCACCACTTGAAGATGAAAGGGCATCTTATTCAACCCCAGCCTCATGGGAGAAGAGCTCTACTTACTGAAGATCTATTATGGGTCAAGAGAGCCAGGCTAAGTACTTCGTCTACATGATCTCATTTAAACTTCACAATTGTATTTTTTCTGGACATTTTATTTATTTTTAATATTTATTTTTCAACTGGCATTGGCATCGAAACATTATATTAGTTTCAGGTGTGCAACAGATTGATTAACATTTATGTACCTTATGTAAGTGCTCACCCTAATATGTCTAGTAGCTATCTGACACCATACAGTATCACAATATTATTGATTATATTCCCTATACCTTACTTTTCATCCCATGACTGGTTTTATAACTGGCAATTTGTGCCTCTTGATTCCTTCTTCTATTTCACCCTGTCGCCTCACATCTGGCAACCATCAACTTGTTTGTATCAGTGAGTTTGTTTCCGTTTTGTTTACTGTTTTTTAGATTGCACATATAAGTAGTATTATTTGTTTATTTGTTTTGTCTTTCTGTTTTGAGTTATTTTACCTAGTGTAGTTATACCCATTAGGTCCATCCCCGTTGTTGCAAATTATAAGATTCAAGTCTTTGTATGATTAGTAGCATTTCATTGTCTATAAGTACACCTCTTATTTATCTATCTGCTTATCAATGTATACTTAGGTTACCTCTATATCTTGGCTATTGGAAACAATGACGCAATAAACATAGAAGTGCATTATGTCCTTGTAAATTAGTGTTTTGGGATCCTTTAAGCAAATAGCCCAAATGGAATTTTTCGGTCATATGGTAGTTCTATTTTTAATTATTTGAAGAACCTCCATACTGTTTTCCATTGTGCCTGCAATAATTTACAGTCCTGCCAATAGTGCATGGAAGTTTTCTTTTCTCCTCATCCTTGGCAACACTTGTAGGTTGTAGGTGTAAGGCAATATTATATGGTGATTTTAATTTGTATTTTCCTTATAATTAGTGATACTGAGCACCTGTTCATATGTTTATTGGTCATCTATATGTCCTCTTTGGACAAATGTCTATTCAGGGCCTCTGCCCATTCTTAAATTATATTATTTGTTATTTTGGTATTAAGTTGTATAAATTCCTTATATATTTTGAATATTATCTCTTTATCAGATGTATCATTGGCCAATATCTTCTTCTATTCAATTGGTTGTCTTTTTGTTTTGTTGATGGTTTCTTTTACTGAGAAATGCCTTTTTATTTTTATGTAGTCCCATTTGTTCATTTTGTTTGTTTTCTTTATCTGAGGAGATAGATACATTGAAAAAACTATTACTCAGAGCAATGTCAAAGAATTTACTGCCATGCTTTTATTATAGGAGTTTTTTGGTTTAGAGTCTTATAGTTAAGTCTTTAACCCATTATTCTTGTGTATGGTATAAGAAATTTGTCTAATTTCATTGAAGAGGCTGTCTTTACCCCCATTATACCTCCTGTATCATGGATAAGATAAGGGAAATTAGTGGTTAATTTTTTAATACTTGGAAAATAGTAGGAGAAACATCTCTGATACTGGTGAAATACAGCAAGAGTAAAAGAGAGGGGAGATGGAGGGAGGAGAGAGAGAGAGAGAGAGAGAGAGAGAGAGAGAGAGAGAGAGAGAGAGAGAAAGAGAGAGAGATTTTAACATAAAACTTGTATTTAGTTAAATATTCCTAGATATTACTTATGGGGTGGGAATTTCTCCTTGGATATGGAATAGAAGTATTTAAATATAATAGAAATGGAAGAAAAGCATTAAAAAGCAACAACTCTATTCTTGCACTGACATAAAAAAGTGATTATAAAAGAACATTGATAAATATTGATTGAATTCAAAGGAAGTAAAATAAATAAAACATTTCTTATAAAAATTAATGGCAGATATTCCAGCACATAAAAAGGTAATGTGGATGACTGTTTGCTTAAGCAGATTGCAAAGTTGACATAGAGCCAAGACAGAGTAATTATGGATAACTCACAAGAAGTCTTATTAATTTTTATAATTGTCTCTGTGACAATTTATTCTCTCAGAAGGTTAAACCAGAGAATCTCTAATTGGCACTTAATTTTGACTAACAAAGATAGATTGATATGAATTGATGGCACTGAAATGACTATCTTGTATTATAGGTGATGAAAATGTTCACTGGATATACTATCTGAAACTATGAAAATCAGACTTTAACATTTAAATAAAAGATAACATATATTCCAGGGTGGGAAATTATAAAAGTTGTGGCATCACAAGAGGAAATCTATAATTTTAAAATATTCTAATGAGGTGGAAAAGTATAGTCCTTTAATCCAATATAAATTGAAAAGGGAAATGTTCATAGTAATTGTTGTGCCATACATCCATAAATAGTTACACAACAGTCATGTATCAACAGAGATTATTAGCTAAATGTCTTTTTAATACTCCATTTATTGGGAAAATCAAAAAGAGTTGACCTTTTGCTTCTGATTATTGCTTACTGCTAGGGGCAAATAATCTAATGAAAAAAATACAAATCAGATTTCATTATTATTTTCCTAGTAAATAAAGTTGTTTAGTGTGGAAATCATAAAAACAACATGTATAAGAAATTTGGACAATACAGAGAAAATGACTTCCTGTCCACTTCAAATGAATTTGAATATTCACATTTAGAATTTCCAAAATTAGTCTTCATGAACCAAATGTCCTTGAGAATGGAAGGAGCTAGAAAACATTATCTCTATTTCTATAATGGGAAGAATATTAAGTATGAATATTACTGATTTATAAATATAATTTTAAGCAGAATGGTTTAATGAAAAGGAAGAGACAATCACTAGTAACTATAACAAGTTTACTAAAAACAAATAGTACAAAAAGGTATTTTATTTCTCATTTATCTACTTTGTTTTCTTTCTCATCCCTTCAACAAGTAATTATTAATGGCCATGAGTTAGGCAGTAGTCCAATTGCTGTAGGTATAATAATAATCAAAACAAACAAAAAAATAAGACCACAGGTAGTTTAATTCTCGTTGAGTCTGGAAGACAAAAAAGCAGAATAGACAAGTGAAATATACCGTATTTGCCGGCATATAAGACGATTTTTTGGCCCTGAAAAATACCGTATTTGCCGGCGTATAAGAGACTGGGCGTATAAGACGACCCCCTAACATTTCCACTCAAAATACAGAGTTTGTTATATACTCGCCGTATAAGACTACCCCCCACTTGGAGGCATATTTTTTAGGGCCAAAAAATCATCTTATACGCCGGCAAATACGGTATAAAACTAGTATATCAGAAGATAAATGCTGTTGAAGGAAAGAAGTAGGAAAGGCAAATAAAGGGGATCAAGGAGAAGTGAGTAAAGTTTACTTTTAAATCAGGTCCTCAGGGGAAGCTTCACCGTGAAGGTGATGTTTTGGCAAAGACCTGAAGTAAGCGAAAGAGTGAATGTTCTAGGCTAAGAAAAGATCAGGTTTCGACAACCTGTTGAGTATGCTGCCATGCTTAAGAAATAGCAGGGCACTGCAGCTTGGAAATAGGTTTCAGAGAATGAATTATGAGAGGTAAGTAATTTTGGAGCCATTATAATGCCTGGCTTTTATTGTGAGATGAGAAGCTATTGGATAATTTTGGCAGAGGATCAACATGATTCATCTTAGTTTTATCAAAATCACTCAGCTACTATATTGTGAGTAATCTCTAGGGGAGTCAAGGCAAGGAGAAAGAGGCTGGTTAGAATAAAATGTTTCAGACAAGAGCATTCAGTGACTTGTTCAGTCATAATGGAAGGTAGAAAAGTGAAACTCTAGATTTATTTATGTTATATATAATAAATATTTAATTCATACATGTATATGTACACATTTACTTTATCCATTCATCCATTGATAAACATTTAGGGTGTTCCTAGGTCTTGGCTATTATAAAAAAAAATGCTGCAATAAACCTGGAGGTTCCAGATGTATTTGCATATTAGTGTTTTCACTTTCTTTGGATAAATACCCAGAGTTGAATTGTTGGATCATATGGTAGTTCTATTTTTAATTTTTGAGCAACCTCCATACTGATTTCCATAATGGCTACAGCAATTTACATTCCTACCAAAGTGAACAAGTTTCTCCTTCTCATTCTCACCAGACTTTATCTTTTGTCATTTTGGTCATAGTCACGATGACAGGCATGAAGTGATATCTCATTGTGATTTTGATTTGTATTTCCCTGATGAAGAGTGATGTAGAGTAGTTTTTCATATGCCTGTTGGCCATTTGTATGCCTTCTTTACAAAATTGCCTATCCAGATTCTCTGCCCATTTTTAAATCACATCGTGTGTGTTTGTGTGTGTGTGTGTTTTATTTGTTTGTTTTATTTTTGCTATTTAGTTGCCTAAATCATTCATATATTTTGGATATTAACCTCTTATCAGATATATGATTTTCAAATATTATACTCCCAAATATTTGTCTTTTCATTTTGCTGGTGGTTTTCTTTGCCGTGCAGAAGATTTTTAGTTTTCTATAGTACCATGTGTTTATTTTTGCTTTTGTTGCCTTTATATTTGGTTTTAAACTTTTAAAAAATCATTGTCACTATCCATGTCAAGGAGCACACTGCTCATGTTTTCTTCTAGAAATATTATGGTTTCAGGTCTCACATTCAAGACTAATCCATGTTGAGTTAATTTTTTTGAATGGTGTAAGATAGCAGTACAGTTTTATTCTTTAAGGATTTCTTTTAGAACTTGGAAAAATTAGACCACTTTTGGAAAACTATGTATTGTTCTGGTACAAAATGTAAGAGAGTTATTGACAAACTGAAATGGGTTCATAAGTGGCAAGCCTGACTAATTAAGAGACCAGATCAATTTTGTTTTTATATAATGAATAACATGAGTTTTGTAAATTAACACAAACTGGCTGAAGAAATAAATGTTTGACTCTGTGAAATGCCATGTTGAAAACACACACACACACACACACAAAAAAAAAAAAAATGTGTATTCCTTCCTCCCCCCCCCAAAAAAAAAGTACTTACTAAGGAAAAAAAAAAAAGATGGGAATAACTTCCTAACTTTAAATATTGAAATAGGAGCAAGGAGTTGTATACTATGTAAGATAATATTTACTCTCTTTAGGGGTGAATAATAGGGTAAATATCACAGAAAGTTAGGTTTTCAGTAAATATGATTAATTTCACAATTTGAGTTGTAAAATTTTCATCACTGAAATATGTAAGAACTTTGCACATTTGGGTGAACAAAAACAGGGATTTTTAGAATCCTTTTTCTGGAATGTTGCTTGTGATCAATGGCATATGTAGTTATCCAAGAGCATAATTTCTGAATTTCAGATAGTTGATTCACAAGGCTTGGTTTTGTATTAATAGTTTCTTCTGATAACACCCGAAATACTTTTCTTGCTCTGTTGAGCATTCTGAGCCATCCTCTTACTTTCCCCAAAATAGTGAGTTCAGGCTCAAACTTTTTATTTTTATTATTACTTAAGTGAACCATACTTAACCATATTTTCAGCATTAAAGTTTTTTTTTAATGAGTATTAACTAATATTTATGGAGTAAATCCCTGTATAGGGACTACTCTTTCAAACTTGGCTCATTGAGGCAAGGTTTTGTGTCAGTCTTAAACTATAAATTCTTAATTAAAAAACTGAAAATATTTTAAGAAAGACTGTAAACTCTTTATGCACATGCACACACACAAAGACACACGTACCCATCTATATAGTTTCCTTAGAGATTCAGAAGTGGTCCACCATCCGATAGTCTCACTGGATTCAGGGTATGGCTAACCAAAATAAATGAAAAAATAGAAATTTGTGCAAGTGAACCTCTTAATTATTTCCTGCCACGTTTGAGTTTACCTTTACATATGTTGTTAAATACCAGAAATGACTAATATGTGAGGAGCAATTTGGAAAGGTTTTTTCCTTTGGCAGACATTACACAGCACAATCACCTGAAATTGCTATTTTACTTACAGAACATAGATTTCACAGTGACTCCTTTTCTTCCATTTCTGCCAGGATTATTGGAAATCTCCCTGTTATCTCTGAATAGAAATATATTCAAAGAAATTAATCCTGTAAAGCTTTCCCATTAAATGAATATCTGATCAGTAAAATTACTCAGGACCGTATTTCCAGATCTGGCTTATCTCCTTTGTGCATAAGTTGTTGCTCACTTACAAAGTTCCCAGGGATGGCAGCTACACAGCTTCTAGAGTTTTCTGTAACTTCCAAGCTGATCCGGAAAGATCATGCAGTTCAAACATTTGGAACAATAATCAGAGATATGAAGATCCTCTACCCTTTAGGGCACCACTCGGCCTGCCAGTGGTCTAGACCTCTATGAATGAAACATCCAGAGATGCCTTCAGGGAGAGTTCACCGCCTTCTTATTAGTGACATGACATCGCTGATCATCTCAAACCTGTAGCACACTTCTCAACCTTCCCTGGAAATCTCCCCACGCATTTCAGAAAGAGAGGTAAATATTCTGAAGAAAAACATGTAAATATCAGAACCAGTGTGCCAAAAGCACAATGAAAAGCACCTGAATCTTCACATCACTATACGTTTGACATTTATGTATCAGCCTGTAGCTAACGTACTGAGGGGCAAAGGTGATTTAATGCTTACCTTTGGCCCAGGAGGGCCCAGGGAAAGGTTTAATTTTGATTCCTTATGCTGCTAAACTCCTGAAGAGAAATGCACTCTCTTTGAAAAATAGAAACATTATTAAAAAGCAAGTGAGTGCCTAGTCATCAGGATAGCAGTTTCACTGCCCTTCCTGTCTCAGACTGGAACTACTTCCCAATAACATGGGAAGTTCCTACCAAAATAGCAGTTCTGCTGTCAATCAACCTGGGTCAAAGGATTTTCAAAGATTGTCATTTCATTCCTGCAAAAATAGTATCCACCTCTTCCATTTGGCGGACATTTGAAGGTTATTTTTGAATTGCTTTGGATAAAGCTATATTAAAAATGGAAGCAGTGGCCCAATGGATTAGGTTTAGAATAAGCCAATATTTGACAAGTCAAAGGGTCTTTGCAAATGAATATTTTTGCAGCCTTGCATCAGAGAGAGACTTGCCAACTCACTTTCTTAACTCCACTCCCTCCTAAAGTTACTGCCTCATTTTACTCCCCATCACTGTCCTTGTATGAAGAGCAAGAGCATCTTGACAAAATCATAAATCAGGCCTATTGAAAATATACAAAATGTGTGTGTGTGTACATGTGAGTGTGTACATGAGTGTGTGTTCTTAATTAATATACTCTTATAGTTTTCACTTGTAGACCACGATCTTTGTTCAAATAGTGCTTTTTCAAAAATATTCACATATTGAAACAATCAACTTCAAGAAATTTCTTCCCCAACATCCTAAAATTGTCAGTTATTTCATTTTAATTGTGAGAGATTATAAAATAGTTAGTAATGTAAATTGCTTATGTAACTGTTTAAAACAGATTCCCATTTTACACAACTCTATTTGTAGTATTTGCTTTGTAAGTAAACTGGGTGATAGTCTGGCAATATGATACATCATTCAATAATTTTATTTTGTATTCTCTGTACAAAACATTTTTATTATACTGTGGCTAAGTAAATTGCACTATTATATATGCAAAGCAGATTTTTTAGGTTATTCAATAAATTATTTGGACTATAGTTCAGTGCAATAATATTTTTTTTCAATAAAAAAGCTTAATGGTATTTAGAGTGTTGGTCATGTATTTCTAAACACAAAGCATACCAAAATATAAGAAAAGAGATATATGGTATGGAAATATTCTGTATTTTACACTGCTGAATTTAAAATGCATTTAACAGTTTATTTATTACTGTATATATTTATATTATATATTTAAAGACTGGTATTTCTTAAATGATTTCTTAAAATTTTAGTGTTAAAAAATAAAGCTGTTTCCTCAAACTGAAAATAAATATGAATTTAAAAGTTCTATAGGTGTATTCTTTATTGAAATCTATTATGCATACATTGTGTAAAGTCTGCTTTTATTTGTTTGTTTGCTTTTTAAAATGTGGTCTAATACTTTGTAATAATACTCTCCGAAGCTCTGCGAAGTTTTCAGAATGTATTCTGTAACTAATAATGTAATGTACACATGGTGACAGTATTCCCATTTATACTATTTTAATGTAAAACTGTGAAAATAGTTTCATTGCTTATTGTTCCCAAAAGGACTCAACTCACCAGGATATCTCTTTCTTCAGGAATGACCAATGATATGGGAATACGACCTGAGATGTCACTTAACTGTCACTCTTCATTTATTTCTCCCTTTTGCCTCTAAGACACTATATACTTTGTTTTTCCTTAAGTCTGAACTGGTTCCTTCTTTGCAGCTTATTTCCCCCCAGAGCTTCCTTCTGCTCCCATCCGTTAAACGTCGAGTACTTAGGCATCATCCTGTCTCTCTTATACAGGGTGTAGCAAAAGTAGGTTTACAGTTGTGAGTACAGGAAACACAGAATTTATTCTTATATTATTATTAATTAAGGTATTATTTTCCATAGGAGCAACTGCAAACCTTCTTTCGCCCCACCTATGCTCACTGTGAGTCTTATTCAGTACCAGGCCTTTAAGAATCTTTTATGAACTGATGATTCTCAACTTTATACCTTCAGCTATGATTTCCTTCCGCTCCCGCACGTATTTGTTCAATAGCTCACTCATAACCTTTATTGAACGTCCACTGGTCATCAGGAAATTAATGTTCCAAAAAGAGCTTTCAGTTTGATTCCATAAACCTTCCTTCCCCAGTGCTCCACATCTCACTAAACTCTCCATCAGACCCGTTCCTCACGTTAAACTCTTGAATGTCCTTTTGGGTTTCATTCTCTCTCATACCCCACATCCTTATTACCAACTTATCAGCATGTCCTGCCAATTCTACCTCCTCAATATTCCAAAACGAACCTCTTATTTCCATTTCTACCCTCTTAGTACATCCCATCATTTTCTCTCACATGTGATATAGCAATAACCTCATCCTGGTCTACCTGCATCTCCCGTTTCCAGAGCCTAATCCACAGAAAAGAGACAGGGTGCTAGTCTAAAAATATAAGTCTCTGAAGTAAGTTCATATTGTTTTTAGAATGCAATCTAATGTTCTCACAACAGCTTTTAACACCAATTTCGTCCTGCCTCTGACTATCTCTACCACTTCCTCTTCCATTGTGTCTTTGTCACTCTGGTAAAGTAAGCCATTCATTTCCCATGCAGAGCCTTTGCATTTGTTGTTTTCTTTGAGAGAATCCTCTTTCCTCAGGTACTCTCATAATTATTTTCCCTCTTTCATTCAGGGATTTTTACAAATGTCTCCTCCTCAGAGAGACCTTTCTCAACCTCCCAATCTAAAAGAACATCTACATTACAATTGATACCATCAACCTTGAACTGTTTCTTACAGTTAAAGATCTATTTTATTATGCTTTTATTTATATATCTGGTTTTTATATATATTTTAAAATTTTCTTCCTAAAAATAAACTACTTGAGAGGAAAATTTTATGGGAACAGAATTTTTTCCTCTCTTGTTCAATACCTTTTTTTTTTTTAATATCTTTGAATCACACTAGAAACATAATAAGTACTCTATAAATATTTGTTGAGTAAATAAAGAATGCATGGATCCAATAAGATTCTTGCCTTGGTTGATTTGAGGCAATGTTATTTGTGCAACATCTGATGCAATTTGTTAAATAAATTACAATTTGGAAATTAAAACATGTTTTCAACCAACCAGTAGAGGTGGGGGGAAAATCCTTTCTGATTAATTGATAAAATTTTTGTTGAACTTGGGGTGTTGGTTATTTATTTTAATTTTTAAATTATCCATTCAGGATATATTTCCTTGAAGATATAAAAAATTACACACACACAGGAAGTGTTGATAGATATTTTAAATTTTACATTGCTTTGTAAAAGTATTTATCATATGACCTCTATAAATTCAGGGACTGTGTTTGAGCCTGTTAGTTAGAGGCCAAATAACCAATATCTTTTGGGTGCATATTTCTACTCTATATGTAACACTCCCAGTGGTCTCTACAAATGGTAGAACAAGCTAGGAATTCCCTGGAGAGTGATTTCTTCAGTCATTCAATTGATATATATTAAGTACAAAAAAATGGTCAAAAAGCTCTTAGGAAGCTTACATTTTAGAGAAGGAGGAAGAGAACAAAAAAAGATAATAAAGTTTGTGTTAGGATAAATAATAGTAAATGCAAAAGAAGTTAATGGCAGTCTGCATAATGTAAGAGCCTGTATTTGTACCAGGGTCACTATTTTGTTTCCCAAGCGATGTTTGTTCTATTGTACAAAAAGGCATGATAGAAACTATCTGCCTAATTAATGATGCTTGTCTGTTTGCTTCCTTGAAAGAAAGAAGGTGAAGTAAGGAAAACCCATCTCTTTTGAATGTCCTACAGATAATCTTTGTGAAATATACCCTCCTGTTATCCTTGTTAAGCATATCTTAACTTTGAAACTAGGATATTGTGATTAAACTAGTTCAAAATCTGTTGCTATTGAATAACTTAAAATGTAATGGATAGATAATAATGTCATATGAACTGGGAAATATGTATGTAGACATGATGACTGTGCTATGGATAGATATCCACCACTTTCATCTGCAATGAATACATATCCAGAAAGGGGGAAAATATAATTTCCAAGAATAACAAGCAAAGTTGTCTTTTGAGATCTCTGTTTTAGGGAAGCAGTTTTGTATGAGGCAAAATTCTAGCTTTTGGCAAACATTCCAGAGAGAATTCTCATTTCTTTAAGAGGATAGGCACTCTAGGATATGTTACCTTTCAGTTTAGCTGGTTGCTATATTAAATAAGGCATGATTACTTCACAAGTCTTTGACAGGCAGCCATTTTCTTGCACAATATAGGCTAGCAGCACTCAACTGGGCTTTGTTGTTGTTGTTGTTATTTGTTATCCCAATTGTTTTATTTTTTTTCTTCACCAACTTGTGTATTAACCAGATTTCTTTTTACCCTAAACTTATGTATAGAATAGCAAAGGGGCCCTATAGGAAAATATGATCTACCTGAGAAAGGTCTCTTCCTGATTTCTGTTTGGTTGTCTTTGCCAATGAAAAATAAATTTATTATCAATAAAGTCTGGGTGGTGCATGAGATCTTTTGCCAACATGGTTACACAGGCAACATTATCTTTGAGTCCAGATCCAGTGCTTCTACTTGGATATCATAGTTTGAATGGCAGACCAGCCTTAGTTTCTTTGCTTCAAATTGAGCGGTCCCAGTGGGGGCAGCTTGGAGCTGGTTCTGTCGCTGCTTATGGATGTGTTCCAGTGCTTCAGGCTGATTTCTGGCATGTTCTTGAAGTGTTATACCTGGCCATCCTGGCCTCTTCTCCTTTTGTTTCTTAGATATTCTGCCCTCATCAATCCCTGCCCCCCCCCACCCATGCCAGTCCTGTCAAGGTTGAGTTTTCACAATCATTGTGTCAAATTGGAAGAAGCGAATGCCTCCTGAGTCCTGACCAGTGAGAGATGGTTTTGCCTACTGAGGTTGTATGGGTAGTTTTTTTGCATGAAGATTTCCAAAAGGCTGTGACAATGGACATTTTCATAGCATGAAAGTGGGGCTACACATTAGGCTCACTACTTTGATCTTGGTGTATGATGCAGTGCCAGTGATAATGTTTATTCAGGTGCCAAATTGAGGGGTCTGTCTTTAATGAAGATTTTAGAGACAAAGGCATTTAAATTTTTTCAGAGTTGTGAGCGAATCTAAAAGTTGCCAGTGTTTTTCTTGTTCCCTCAGTCAAGATGTGCAGGAAAGTTAACCATAGCTGACTAGCAGGTTAAATGAAAGAGTCACAATCCAGTTGTCTCATCTTGACGCACAAGAATGATAAAGACATTATATAGCTATGCTTCTGATTTTCACTATACTTTTTTTTAACTTACTGTTATAACTCTTTCTTTTATACAACATTGTTTCTTAAATAGAATTTTAAATTACCTGGAGTGAATCTACCATAATTTAGACAACCATTCCCCATTTTATTGTTATTTAAACTCTCTCTCAGCTTTTTGCTAAAATAAATGATGCTTCACTGAACATTTTTATAGACATAAATTTTTTTCTTATCATTGCTGATAGAAGTTTAGTTCTTGGAGATATAAATTAAAGTATACACATATTAATTTTTAATACATTGCCAAATTACATTCCAGTGAGTTTCATGAAGGTCAGAATACATTAAAAACCTTGACAGTAATGAACTATAATTCAATGAACTTTTCATCTGCCAATTATTAATTATTATTACTTCGCTTATTATTATATTACTCTATCTATAGTATTAGTATGCCATAATCATATAGTAACTTAAGGTAAGTATATGGCATGTTCTTTTTTTATAAATTTTATTTTTGGTTTTCTAGTTTTATTGATATATAATTGACATTATAGCAAGTACTGTGTAGTTTTTAATTTTCTTTTCTTTTTAGATTCCATATAAAAGTGAGAACATACAGTATTTGCCTTTCTCTTCCTGACCTATTTGAGAAAGAAAAATGCCCTCAAATTCCATCCCATGTTGTTGGAAATGATTTTTCTTTTTTATCACTAAATAATAAATATTTCATTGTGCATATAGGTGTCTATATCTATAGATATGCACAGATATACCACATTTTCATTGTCCACTCATCCATTAGTGGGTGTTAGGTTGCTTCCATGTCTTGCCTATTGTAAATAATGCTGCTATGAAAATGGGGGTATAGATGTCTTTTCCACATAATATTTTGGTTTCCTTCATATATACTTTCAGAAGTTAAAATGCTGCATCCTATTATAGTTTTACTTTTAATTTTCGAAAAACTTCCATGTGTTTTCTATAGTGGCTGCATCAATGTACCATGCCAACCACAGTGGACAAGGGTTCCTTTCCTCCACACCCTGGCCAGTACTAGCTGGCTGTTGACTTATTGATGATAGCCATCTTGCCCATGTTTTAATTTTAAAATTGATTGGTTGTTGAATTGTATAAGTTCTTTATGTATTTTTATATTAACCCCTTACCAGATATATGACTTGCAAATATATTCTCCCATTTTGTAGGCTGTCTTTTCATTTTGTTGATCATTTATCTTGCTGCAAAGAAGTTTTTTATGTAGTCCCACTTACTTATTTTTCATTTTTATTTTCTTGCTTGTGCTTTAGGTGCCATATCTAAAATTCATTGCCAAAACCCATGTCAGGAGCTTTCTTCCCATGTTTTCTTCTAGTAATTTCTTGATTTCAGGTCTTACAGTCTTTAATCAACTTTGAATTTACTTTTTGTGAATGGTATAAATAAGGGTCTAGTTTTATTCTTTCCCATGGAAATGTACAATCTTCTTGCTTATTGAACAAACTGTCTTTTCTTCATTGATTATTCTTGGCATCCTTGACAAATATTAGCTGGACTTATGGTTTTATTTCTGGACATTTGATTCTATGTTTCTATTTTTATCCCAGTACCATAGTATTTTGGTTATTATAGTTTTATAGCCTGATATCAGTAAATGTGATGTTTCCTGCTTTCTTCTTCTTTCTCATGATTTCTTTGAGTATTTGGAGTCTTTTGTGGATCCAAACAATACTATACATTTTAGGGTTGTTTTCCTATTTCTCTAGAAAATACATTGGAAATGTTGATGGGAAATGCATTGACTCTCTAATTGACTTTGGGTGATATCGACATTTAAACAATATAAATCCTTCCAATCCAATTCCAAACATGATATATTTACATTTATTTGTGTCTTCTATTTCTTTCATTAATGTCTTATAGTTTTCAATATAGAGATATTTCACTTTCTTGGTTAAATGTACTCTGAAGTATGACGTTATTTTATATGCTAATAGAGGCCTGGTGCACAAAATATGTGTACTCAAGGGAGTCCCTCAGTCCAGCCTGCACCGTCTTGCAGTTTGGGAGCCCTTGGGGCCTGTCAGTTGGACATCCTTAGTGCTGCCTTGGAGGCGGGAGAGGCTCCCTTCACTGCCACTGTACTTGCCAGCTATGAGTCTGGTTCTGGCTGAGCGATACTCCCTGTGGGAGCGCCCTGGCCTCCAGGGGGGGCAGCTACTGGGTTAAGCATATGCCCCCTGATGGTCAGTGTGTGTCATAGTGACCGGTCGGTCTGCCATTTGATTGATTTGCATACTAGCCTTTTATTATGTAAATGTGGTATTACTATTTAGATCTAGCCACTTGTTTGGTGGTGTTAGGATGGGAAGGCAAGCTCCAAGCAGGCTCCCTCGTGTTTTCAATCAGCTTTTCTGTTTGGGAGGGACTGAGAGCTTTTCTCAGCTGCAGGCCATAAGATTTAGCTCCCTTGCACTATACTAAAGAGAAGGTATAGCTAGGTCCAAGCAGCCTCCAAGGTGTTCCCTGTCAGGCTTCCTGGTCAATAGGGGCCCATAGCTAATTAAACTCAGTGATGGGCGTGGCTATGACTCAGCAACCTTGCTAGAGCAGAGAGGCAGACCAGGCTCCAAGGCTGGGAAAGCTCTTTGTTCCAGGACCCAGATCAGGCCGACCTTCACCTTGCTGCCTTTCCTGGTTGGACCATGCCAGTATCTTGGCTCTGCAGGTGAGCAAAAACACTGATTGGGACAACTACTTGGCACTGTAGGTTAAAACTTGGCCTGCCAAGATTCAAGGGCCGGTTGTTGCAACGTCCTTTCCTCTTCTCTGTCATAGTCGAATTCCCAGGAGTGAAGTATGCCTGATGGCCCTGCAGTTCCTAGAGGGCAAGACTAGAATTGGGGCTCCCTAGAAGTGACCCACCACCCTGGGGAAAGCTGGATGTCCACCCTATGTTCTCTTTTCCTGCATGAGGAACTGTAGACCGAGAGAAGACCCCTCAGTATGGGGGAGGGGTAGTACGGGCTGTGTGCTGCTCCTTTTGCCCTTGGATGCAATCTGTGTCTCTGTGGTTCATACCTGTGCTTCTGCCTCAACCCCATGTTCCAGGATTCTCTCAGGGGTGTCTTGTCCATGAATAGTTGTTGGTTTTGTTTTTGTATTTGTGAGAGGGAATGAAGTAAGGAATGACCCATGTTAGCATCTTGGTGATATCCGCACCCCTCCTTATAATTTTGTAAACTTCTCCTTGCTATAGTTTGTATTAAAAAAAATACAGCCGAAACCGGTTTGGCTCAGTGGTAGAGCATCGGTCTGTGGACTGAAAGGTCCCCGGTTTGATGCCGGTCAAGGGCATGTACATTGGTTGCGGGCACATCCCCGGTAGGGGGTGTGCAAGAGGCGGCTGGTTGATGTCATCGACATTTCTATCTCTCTGTCTCTCTCCCTTCCTCTCTGTGAAATATCAATTATATATATATATATATATATATATATATATATATATATATTTAAAATACATAACTACATAGTTATATTATGCATTTTGGAGTTTTCATAAGATGTGAATGTTTGTGAGAGTTTATATCTCCTGTTTAATGAACTACTAATGGACTGCTAATGAGCTATTCATTAATGCCATAGTTATCTTACTTCATGTTCTTATTCCTTGACTTGCATGTCAATACTGTATTTAAAAAAATTCAATACAGTAAATTTGAAGACCTAATTGGCTTTATTAAGCAATTCATGAATCAGAATCTCCCCCATTCCATCTAGTAATGAAAAGGGCACTCCCAGGGGTTTTACAGAGTGAAATGTTTTTATAATCAGGGTGTAACAGGGGATTTATTAGTCAAAAAAATGTTAATTTCTAGTCCTGGACATCTTTCTGGGGAATGGATAGGGCCCATGTGACAAATGACCTCATTGGTGTTGCCTAGAAAATTTCAGTTGATTAAGATTACATTTCTGGTACAGGTTGAAACTGCAGTTAAATCAGGTCTTAAATCTAGGTTTGGTCTGATGAGCTTTTAGCACAAGTGATGTCTTTTGGGGCCTGTGGTTTTCTTTTTAACAACTTTATAAGCCATTCCAATATTCTTTAGGATCTTGTCTCTTGTTATTATGTCCCCCACATTTCCTTTAAGAAGGAAAAATTAGAATAAAAATAATGTGCCAACTAGCCATCATGGAGCTATCCCTAATGGTAAAATGCCCTTTTCATGTAGTGAGGAATTAGAGATTCTTAGAGTTATGAGAGGTTTTAGAGCTCAACCTTGTAGACACTAAGTAAAAATTTTTGTAGGAATGACTCTTACCATGATTGCATCCTATAAATAATGTGTATCTCAGAAATACAAATGACATTGCTAGGGCAACCTGATATTAAATTAAAAATGTAGTTCTTGCCTGGCCAATGTGGCACAATGGTGAGTGTCAACTCAGGCACTAAAAGTTCACTGATTCCATTCCCAGTCAAGGCACATGCCTGGGTTTTGGGCTTGATCCTTAGTAGGGGATGTGTAGGAGGCAGCTGATTGATGTTTCTCATCCATGTTTCTGTCTCTCCTTTGTTCCTCTCCCTTCCTCTCCATAAAAATCAATTAAAACATTTTTTAAATGTAGCTCTTTACTATAATACTGTGATATCCAGATTTGAATCAATGGATAGTAGCAAGACTATTAGATATAATAATTTAAAGGATGAACTTTGGAACCAAATAGTAAAATTTCGAAACTTGGCTCTTGTATTTGTGTGCAACTATGTGATCTGGGGTATCTTTAACCACTCTGAGCCTCAGTTTCTTCATTAAAAAAATTTAGATAGTGAATATATATATATATATATATATATATATATATATATATTTAAGGATTTTAGTTGGCAAGTAGCCTATACCCGTGAAATCCGTGAAATAAAAAATTCAAATGGTCTTTGACCTTGTTACCTAGAAAGTAGCCTCTCAATTATTGAAATTTCTTGAGTCATAGGAGTGTCTTTGCTTTTCATAGTGGGCCCTGCTACTTTATCCTAATGAGGTAGCTAATGGTCTATTGTTCAAGCTAATGACTCAGGATAGAGGCTGTCCATGTGTTGAAAGGGTTGGGATTTTGAGCTAAAGGAGAAAGTAGACGGGCTATTGAGTCACATGGCCAGCAATTTAATCACTCATGCTTATGTAATGAATCCTAGTATGAACTGTGGACACCCAGTCCAAGGTGAGCTTCCTTTATTGGTGGTAATCTGTATCCTGAATCCACAAAAGAACAATGGACCTTTCCTGATCTTGCCCTTCTTTTGGATGGTTCTGATTTGTAATCTTTTGTATGTAATAAAACTACAATCCTCAATGTAGTGCTTTCCTGAGTTCTGTGAGTCAATCTAGAAAATCAATGAAGCTGAGGGAGTTGTAGGAGTCTCACTTGCAGCCAGTTGATCAAAAGTGAGAATGGCCTGTGGGACCCTGAACTTATAGCTGGTATCTGAAGTGAGGGCAATGTTGTGGAAGACTGTACCTTTAATCTGTGATGTCTGTCAAAACTATGGGTAGTTAGTGTCAAGAGTCATTTCAATTTATCTCAAGGAGTTACTATGAGAATTAAATGGTACAGTATATGTGACATGCTTAGTAACTGGTATGCAGTAAGTGCTATGTTAGTGTTAGCTATTAAAATGATTATTGAAAGTTCAGATTCTTTGTGACTGATAAATAGAATGGCATAATAAACACTAGTATTATTATTTAGTATAATTTTATTTAACACTCAGAATCATTCTATAAGATATTTCTATAAGACCATTTTTCACATTGTCCAACAAATATATTTAGTAAATGCTAAAAGACCTTTTAAATGTCTGTGCCATTTATTACAATGTAATATAGTCTTCTCCAGGTAGTCTAGCACAAGTCTGGAATCTCCTTTTCCAAAAGAAACTATTACAGGGACAGTTGCTTAAAATACTTAAAATTTTGGGTTGACTTTTTTGTTGATAAAAGAAGAGTAATAAAAAGTTTACCCCTAGATTTCTTTATAATTGAGTTAACTGATTCTATGTTTGGTTGTCATTACAAATAAATCCCAGACATTATAATGATGCAAACTCAATAGAAGCTAATTTTAATAAACTTTACTAAAGTCAATTTTAAATAGAAGTCCTGGATGAATAAACACATCCATGGATGTTGTCTTGTAGTACCCAGGAAACCAAGCTGATAGAGGCTATTTAGTCTTCAAGCGATGGCCCACAACGCTTCCTTGGGTGTCATCTTCAATTACGTTAGACAGAATGTGGGAGTGGGGGGGGAAGAAAATATTAAATGTTTCTATGGCTTAAGCCTAGAAGTAATTTCAACTCACATTCCATTGACCAGAACTCAGTCACAGGAACACATTTAACTACAAGGAGGGCTGGGAAATAAAGCTGCGGAAGTGGAGGAGAAAATTCAATTCCAGCAGTTTAGTATTTCGCTATTCTTTTTTCATATCCTTTTTTAGCAGTTCTATTAATTTATTGCAGAAAGTAGTAAATAACTATTGCAGTCCCTTCCTTTGGTAAAATACCCTTCTTGCCTACTGCAACTAAAAAAAATCAAAAACAAAAAAAAACTACTGGCTGACTCCTTCAGCTTAAAATTCCACCATATAAATTTTAAACTTTTAGTATTCATGGTAGAAATTCACCATGGGCATTTTTGCCTTATTTTCCTTCCAAAATGCAAAAGACCTCATCAGGGATAAGTGTTATCAGCCATTTGTAACTTTGAAAGAATAGTTTATTGGACACATTCCTACTGGTTGAGCTCATTAAAAGTGTATTTTCATTGGTGGAAGTGGAAAGAAACATAAGTACACAGGTCATAAAGTGGATTGAACAAATGCAAATGGACACATCTATTCTCTCACAGCTGTGTCTGGAACCAGCTGGGATTCGTTATAAAGTTGCATCAGATGTGCTGGGCGCCTTATTTCTTAAAGGGGAGTGAAAGAGTTCTGATGCTGATGAATTTAAATATTCATGTCTTCCCCTGAGTGGATGAAAAACAAAATGTTTAAGACACCATCTACCTTTTTTCTTGTCTTTTCTGCTTTTTTATCTTAAACCAAAAATGTGCTGCTCTTTCTTCTTCTCTTGGCCTAAATCCTGTGGCAAAAAAGAAAAAGAAGGGGATGAAGAGTTGAGTTTGCTGGCACCATGGGGATGAAAATAGACAGTTGTAGAACCTGGGGTCTCAGAGTGAAAACCTGCAGCTCCGTGTGTGATGCGATCCAGGCCTCTGTTTGATAGCAGGGCAGTTATGACTCCCAACATCTTTTCTCCTGACATTTTCTGCCTTTTAGATTCAAAATAATACCTTGAAAAAATTTAAAAAAAGACCTAGTATCACTCCATTGCAGAGTAGTTGTTCTTAAGCATTGCACCCATTACTGAATTGCCCATTTTGCATCTTCTGGCTCATTGAGCAGCACAGTGTTTCACAGCATAATTCATAATTGTGCAGCTTTCCTTCGAATGCCTAGACAATAGACAACCGCAGGCATTATTGAAGTTCTTACTAGTACTTGCAGGAATCCGGTGATGTCCAATTGACCTGTAAAATTGCATATTTATTACTGACAAACTTTGCTTATGGTTATAGCAGTTCTTCTTTACTTTATAACTGCCTGGCAAGTGAGCAGATATAGTCAAGCCAAATTTCCCATTCAACAAAAAACGTCATTGTCTGCATTGGGGAAGGAAAGGATGAATAAGATGAGCCCTTAGGATGTCACAGCTACTCTGAACCCCTAGCAGCATGCAACTTGTCCTAAGGTCAGCATATTCTAAACAGACTGTTACTCAGGTTCATCACTTTAGATATGGGTTTTTTTGAAGATTTTTATTGTGTTTTATATAGAGAGGGAGAGAGAGAAACACCAATCAGCTGTCTCCTGCATGCCTCCTCTCCGGGATCAAATCTGAAACCCTTGCATATGCCTTGATTGGGAATCGAACTGGCAACTTTTCAGTGCACAGGATGATATCTGATCCACTGAGCGACACTGGCCAGGGTCATTTTAGATATCGTATGCCTAGGAACCACGCCTAAAGATATGATTCAAAGATGAAGACCAGGAAGGGACAGATGAGGAGGGAGACATATTTTCAATGGATTTTTTTGGAAGGTGATTTCATTGAGTTGTTTAAATGCAGACATTGCCACTGTATTTTCAGAGTATACTTTAAGCAGTGCTTAGAATACTCAATAAAATAAAAATTAAGAGAAGAGCAGGAACATAAAATATCAGGTCAATGAAATTTCATACTGATATTTTTCCCTCAATGGAAAAGCATACATTTTAAGTATCTTGTTCAGTTATAGACAATTTCAAACTATTTCTTCCAACCCTTATGCTTCTATTTTGCTTTCTCACTTAGGATTTTATAGCTACATAAACATATATATATATATATATATATATATATATATATATATAATTTTCATTCATAACAGGATGTTTACAAACAGAAATACAGATGGAAATGAAGTTAAGAACCAGGGAGAAAACTGATTTTTTTTTAAAAAAGAATTTGAACTGTACCAATTTAGATCAGTTCAGAGAATACTGTGTTTGTTTTTCAATCCAGCACTTTTAAAAACGTATTGCTTAGTTTATTCTTTACTCTGGTTCATCTCACCATTATTTTAAAAAAGCAAAACAAAAATGGTCTTTGGTCCACATGTCAGAAACAAAAAACAAAAAACACCTATTCAGAATCATGCAAGTTAGCATAATACACTAATAGCACGTGAGCAAGTTAAAATGGATAGGTCAAGTCATGGCTGACTTCCCGGTAGAGTGACTTGTGCCAGGTGATATTGTCCTTGGGAAAATGTCCACACAAATCCTCAGGACTAGTGAGACTGTAGGTCCTCCAGGAAGCTTCAGACAACAATGAATTGTCTTGGACGTTTTTCTACGCAATGTGACTAAAATCAATTGATATGCGCTAGTTAAAAAGTTTAATTGTTTTGCCCTCAAAATGTCTATCTTAGAGAGTGTAACTTCAGAGAAGCATGCAAGGCAGTGACATGAACAAGAACTTTGGACTCATATTGCCTAGGCCCTAGGTTGATATTCAGCTCTGTCATCCTAGCTGTGGAAACTTGGGGGATTTCTGAACCTCTCTGCTGTATTGAGCATTTGTACCCTATGAGGTCATGGTATACCGCATGGAGTAAAAATGCCTGCCACATATCAGACCTTAGTTACTATTGGTTATTGTTATGATTGCTTGCCTCCCATTTAAAAGCAAAATATTTTACCCAGGCAATCAGAATGGGGGAAAAACCCTTTGCTTGATGTTGGCTTAAAGGAAAAAGACCACAAGCCTTGCCACCCCCTTAGTTGGCCTGTCTGAACTTATCAGTGGACTTGTAAGATAGAAATGGATCTCCTTCTTTCCTCACTTCCCTGATGGGCCGGGCCCTAAATGCATGTTTTTCTTTGAACTGCACATTACTCTGGTGTTGATCCATAAAATAGCATCCTGACATATCCTGGAGAGTCCACCTTGATCAATGATCTTGGAGAAAATATCTAAATGGGCAAACTTGCCACTCAACACCTGATGGGAAAATCACCTTCTCTACAGTCTCTCCTCTCCGCAATGCTGGAATTACACCACCTCTGAAACTGGCACTAGTTCACAATCACCCCTTTTGCTTGATCTCAAATGATTTCCAGAACACCTCCTGTGATTTTGATTATATTACCATAAACTCCAAAGACAGCTGTGATGTTTAAATTTTTATTATTACTTTTTGCTTAGGGCTAATTATTGCCCACATTCTACAGCTAGAGAATGTAAATAACAATTGCCAGAGCAAAGCACACTCTCCAGTTGTTATTAATCTTTGCCAAGATGATAAACTCTGGTAGAGAATTACTCACATGAAACTTTATAGGACCTGGTAAGGCAGACTGGAGGGTTAAGGCAGAATGTAGAAAACAGTCTGCATTAATATTAGGCTTCGTTAATTGATGCTGCTTATGTCTGATTGAAGCACTGATGAACATTCAAGTATCCCAAAGTCTTTCCAAGTCTATAAGCAGTATTCGTTCCCTTTAGTTTTATTTTTGGTTTCATCATATTAACTAATTTAAACAGCAGTGAAAATGGTAAAGAATGATGCACATATACTCAATTACAAAACGGACTTTACAGAAAAGAGCATTAAACTTGAAGTCGGTGACAATAATCAGTTTACTGAGCTTCCAAAAATACATAAGCCAAACTTTTCTCATTATCATTTCAAAACATTTGGAGGTGATGGAATTTTGTAGCAAATTTTAAATGATTTTATGGGAAGAATTTATAGTCAGTCGCTAGTAAAGTAAGAGGGAAATTCAAAGCCAATTTCACAGCACTTTGCAGTTAATTTTTAAAATTCCATTTGCCCAAGTAAGGTAAAGAATCACTTTATATTTTTTCTTTAGTTTCTTCGTTAGCTAGCTCAGGCTGCCATAACAAAATACTGCAGATTGGGTGTCTTAACACTACTCAGCTCAGGTCACCTCTTTGTGCTCATGTGGAGAGACAGAGAGCAAGTTCTTTGGTGTTCTTTGGTGTCTCTCTTTATCAGAGTACTCTTCCCATCATAAGGACCCCAACCTTTTAACCTCATCCAACTCTAGTTACCATCTCCAAATACCATCACATGGGAGTTTATGTCTGCAGTTTATGAATTGTGGTGGCTGGGGACACAAACATTCAGTCCATAGCAGATAGTCTCAAATCTCCATTCGCAATGTAGCATAACTTCACAGCATCATCAAATGGCAATACCTCCCAGGCTGGAGGTGTACCTCTTTCCCTATGCAGTTTCTTTGCAAATTCTATCATGGAGCCTCAGGGTTCTTTAAAAGGACCAGTTTGGCATTCTTTCATCGTTTGCACTGAAAGTTACCTGCTGTGAGACTGAGTTTTTAGGCATGCTCCTCCAAATCATTTGCCGCGACAGTGACCTCATGGTCAACTGGACTTTGTTACTATCAGGGCCATCATATCTAAATTAGGCTCTTAGAGTTACCGATTACACCATTACAACATAAAGCAATGCCCCACATGTAGCATAGCATCACTGTAGTCCCAGGGCCACTTTGCTGTCTCTGTAGTGTTGATGTGAGTCTCTGCTGATTCTCCCAGGACTCTGTGAGGGACCCAGGTGCCAAGATTAATCAATGAATTCCTACAGCAAAACCTGCTTGAGTCCCCAGTAGTACAGTTCTTTGTCATCCAGATTATCTCACACATACAGCAACACACACACACACACACACACAGATATTTCTTGTGATACCTAAGATGATATCAGTGGGTACTTTCCACATATAACCCAAACTACTTTTGCCCCAATACTTTGATGTAGAGAGTATTAAAGACAAATTCAGACTCTTCTTCCCTTATGGTTACATTTATCTCAGAGGCCTCAGAGGCCTTTTATCTCTGTATTGTGTAGTCCGGCCTCTCCTGTTTAATTTTATAAATTCAATACACATGAAATTCCAGAGAGAAAGGTCAGAATCCCTTTCTATCATCGATCAGATGCCATGATAGCCAGAAGTTCCTGGCATACCCGTCTTGGTAATGAAATAGGTGTGTGCTTTACATCAAGATAAATAGACGGACAAACACACAGATAGGGGTTTTACTCGGAAAATTTAATGGAAGAAAAACATTACATCGTATGAACCAAAAACTAACAATGACAGTGTCCCACTTTAGACCTTAATGCCTTAGGGAAATAGTCTTGACACTGAATTTCTTCATCCTTGTCTCCCATGCGCATGCTATATTACGAAGGTGAAGAACAACAATGAAAATCATGACATTTCTACTTTGTGACATTTCCATCAATTTGCTTTGCATACCTCCATCTCGGGGTGAAATGCAGCAAATCTCTAGGCTTACAGTCAGCAGATGATTTTTGTTAAACTCTTGGCTTGCAGTGCCTTTTCCTGGCATTTGTAGAAGTGCTGCATCCCTGCTCAGAGCCCAGACACTGAAGGTCCTTTATGACCCAAAGCTCAGGAAGGAGCTGAGAGGTGCAGAGCTGAGTGCAAACCGAGGTCTGTTGATGGAGGGGGTGAGGCGGTGTGCTGCAGGAGGCCACTGCGCCTTTGTCCCTCCCCATGGCACTGGCAGCCAGCAAGACAGGTCTGGTTGGAGAACTGCACCTCATTGCTTAGTGCTTAAAATAGAACCTGGCAAGTCCCACCAGGCTCCCGTGTTGCACTTCCACCTTCAGTTTTATTTCCACCTCCTCAACCATTGGCATTTCTTTAGCATCAATCAGGAGGTTACTGTGAACTTTCCCTGTTTGAACTCAGGCAATGCCGAATTTATGTTTTAGATAATCTAATTTTATCAAGAGAAAAGTCAGCTCTGAAATCAAAACTTGGTTATAGCGAGTCTCGTGGGAACCTGAAACTTGTGCCATATTGGTTTATTTCCAAATAGAAAGACAAATTCAAGTCTTTAGGAGAGAGAGAAGGCTCAGACTTTTGGAATTCAACAACATCGAGGCACAGCAGCAATATTCACAATAGTAACTCTGTCAATAATGGCGTGAAGCTTAACTGCTTATGGCTCTCATAAATGGTTGTTAGTCTGTCACTCTTGCTATCTATCTGTCTCTGACTATCTGTCATGCCATGCTAGAAATTGATTTAATAATTAACATGGAGGGTTCCATTAATATTTGACTTTAATTTTTTTTAAAAAAAATAGGGACTTCCAAAGTGCCAAACTGCTTCTCAGAGACAACTTGATGTAGAATTGCTGGTGCAGAGTGTCAGCATTTACCTATACTGCTCTGGGGTTAATGTGTTGGCTGGTTCTGTGCCTCCTGCCCCAGAGAAAGAGCCCAGTGTACGCCTACATCCCTCATGAGAGTGGTAGAGGCCTACATGGCTCCCTTTTGTTCACAACAGGAAGAAGTGTACGGCTTGCTATGGTGTAATTGGGGATCTGATGAGGCACTTGCCATCTTAGGAAGAAGGTATATAGCATGGGCAAACAGAGAGACTTCATGTGAGTCCTCTACTCTAGTTGTAATACCGTGACCATCTAACTGTCTTGAATCTTAGCTTCTTATTTTCAAAATGGAGAAAATAAATGTCCTCTTTTTTCTCTGGGTTGATATATATATATATATATATATATATATATATATATATAATCTCATTATTATCTAATCTATAACAAATGTATCAGTGGTAAGGTACCTGGAATCTCCCATCAGATCCAAAGCAGATAACCAGGTATAAATTATATAAGAATTAAATAATTTTGTAGAAAATTCTAAAATAAAATCAACCCCCTTTATTAACAATTAGCATTGGTTTACTATTAAGATTCAGGTGTAGTAAATGAGGCAGTATGTGAGACCCATGTCTAAACTACCTGATTCCAACTAGAAATACCAATGACATAAAAGAAAAATCCTACCAACAAAACCACAACTGCTTATTACAGGATTACATGGCTTATAAGGCAGAATATAAAAGCTCACACTTTACCTTTCCATGTAGAGAAGCAAGAGCGGCTATGGGGGCAAACATTCTCTCAGGAGCATGCAGCAGCCCCATATAATCATGGCTCCCAAGACCTGAAAAAAGGGACAAGCGCTGATATGAAGATGCAGCAGCCCCAGGCATGCTGATGCCCAGGGACCTCCTTTCCTTCTCCAGGGTCAGGATTGCAGCCACAGCTGCTCTTGTTGCAGTCAATCTTTCTCAGGCCCCCCCTTCCCTCCACACCTTGCCTTTAATAACAAAGTTCACCTTGTCCCTTACCACATTCATTTCCTTCAGGGAGAAAAGTCTAGGGAAATAGCCTTTGTAGAGAAACATTCTCTGCATTTGCAAGTCAACATACTAGTAATTAATCTACGCTAATAAAAGAGTAAGATGCAAATTGATTGTACCTTTGCAACACCGACCAGCCAATCAGGATTGAGTATGCAAATTAATCCAACAAAAATGGAGTTCTGCCCCACCCCCTGCTACTCCAGGCCTCTGGGCAGCATGAGCAGGTGGAAAGGCAACTCCAGGCCTGAGAGAAGGTGGTGCTGGCAGCCAGGGGAAGGAAGGCCCATTCTTGCAGGAATCTTTGTGCATGGGGCCTCTAGTAGAATATAATACTAAGATGCACAGGCTATGTGAAACAGCTTAGTTGTGTTAACAAAGGATAATACCATTAACTGTTCAGTTATAATGAGTCTTAGCTTTTTAGTTTAAATGCTGTATAATTTGGGGATTGGGGATATTGCACTTAAAATGTCAGTGGAATTACATGAACTCCACAGGACTAGAAACCTAAAAGTAAGCACAAGGCTCCATAGCTTTGTTGGAAGGCATCTTACTGCTAATTAAACAAATTGCTCAAATGCTTCTTTCTTTGATGAGGAAAACATTCTTCATAAACAGATTCCCTCGGGAAGTCAATATGTACCTCCAACAAGCCTTTTAATAAAGCATCTAAGAATCTAGGCTTGTGATTAGCTCTCTCTCCTGCTGTGGCCTTCCTGAGCAGTGAGGTTTAGGAGAGCTTGGTGCTTGCCCCAAATTGTATTTTCCTGGGAATGGCCCAGCCTTTCCCATAGAAGACTGCTAGGCTGCAGCTGTCCCTAGGATTTCTCCATAGCCCTTGGGTCCAGGCATACGTTCATCCTAGTTCTTCATTTTCTATTATTCAGGCATCCTTAAAGTACTTATAAAGTTCTTGCCAAATGAGTGTGTGAACAAGTAACATACATTTGTATGCTTAAAGATAAGGTCTTTGTCATTTAAAAGTCAAGATAGCAATCCAACATCAGTCTTGCTCACCTTTGGATCTCCAGAAAATATATTTGATTTTTTTCACCTAGTAAGCCTTCAGTGTTTATCAAATGAATGAATGAGTAAATGAGCCATCATACTAGAAAGTGGCATGTGAATTATCTTAAGAGAAAAAGAAAACACTCCAGCTCTTGTGATCCTTGACTGCCTTGTCATGAACCATGGATGGTACTTAGGGTGAACTTTCTTTAATACCCCCAACCAAATCTAGGAAAATTTACAACTTTTTAAATTTTATATAATATTTCTAAGATAGATTTACAAAAACAAGTGATATGAACTAAAACCTATAAGAAGCAACACATTACGACCAGCATAAGAATATTAAGAATCTTAATACACAACATCCTCTTAAATGCAATTTTATTGCTCATTGTCTCTGTAAAATCATGGCAATGAGAACATATTTTTTTCCTCTGGCATGTCCACTGATAAGCTTTGCTCCATCATTGCTTCTTGAATACATGCTTGGCTTATAATCTGCTTACTGGTCTCCTTCTAGTGGACTGGGCACAACTTTAGCATTGGAAGAACCTGGAAAAGTCCATATCTCTATTACTTAGCTATTGCTGTGTGTGTGTGTGTGTGTGTGTGTGTGTGTGTGTGTGTGTGTGTGTGTTTTGTGTGTCTTTCATCCAAGCTCACTATCTGACATCCAGGCACAGAATTAAATCCAAATATACCTTAGAGGCACTTTTTATTATAAGTCTTGTTGATTCCAAGTTACACTAAATTTTGAAAACAGGAAAAGGGTTTCTTAAGTGCATAGATAGGGATCATTGTATTATAGGAAAAAATGTTCACAAGTAAACTGAGGGGAACAAACACACAACGCATTTATTGAAAGGTGAGAAGCACAGTTCAGTTTAGGGCTTGGGTTTTCAGTGAAGGAAGAATTGGTGTCTGAAAAGAGGGTTCTGGACAAACAAGTCTTCCTCTATCCCCTAGTTATAGAGAGGCCATCCTACTATATCAAAGTCTCATAATAAAATTCTTCTTCTTAGAGATCCTTCCTTGACTATATAATGGAAGCACCTTTTATGTCATTGTGTGGCATTATCCTATATTATAACCCTTATAGCACTGAACAGTATTTCATGTTTCTTCATGTTTGCTATCTATTTATACACTCTTCCCAGTCACCCCTCTTCACTATTCTACTGTTCTATCCTTAGCACTTAGAATAGTGCCCAACCAAGACAAACTGATGGCAACCTAACTGTAAAGGACTTAAATGCCAGAATGTTTCAGCATGCTGACTAAGGCAGTCTGTTGTCTAAAAGGGTCTATTGAAATTTCTTCAGCAATGAGGAGGGCACATGTCCAGAATTGTGCCTCAGAGAAATTATGTTGGCAACATGCAGCACTAATTGGCAAAGAGGAGATCCTGGTGCAGAGAGTTCAGTGAGGACTTTAGATTTTTTCCCCCTGAATTATGTATTTTCTTGTATAACATAGTAGCTGTTTAGACTAGATACATGTTTTAAGGTAAAGAAAATGTATTCTTTAAGACCTGTTAAATACCATTCATTATATATATATATATATATATATATATATATATATATATGTATATATATATTCCCAAAGCAGCTATTAGTTATGTGTGTGTGTTTAGAATGTCTTATGTGGCTGTTTATGGTTATCAACACATCTCTATAAAAATGAAGACAACTATTAACCAAAGTACCTAAGGAGCATTTTAACCCAGACAATGTAAAGAGTCTTAGAATTCAGAATTTGCGATGATTATTACAGTACAAAAATAGTGAATGATATTTAAAAGATTTCAGTCTTAAGATAGTATGTCCTTGTATTCCAGAAACTTAATGGGGGATAATACTAATGACTATGGTAATGATAACCTCATCAAAATCACACAAGTATGTTTAAAAAGCCTAAAATGAGTTTCCTGTGGAGGTGACATAAAGTGTGTTTTGAGGCCAAGTTGAGAATGGGATTTATACATACTCCAATTAACTTCACACAGGGAAAATAAACACAACAAACAAACACAACTATTACATGATTCCATGCCTTACTCTCAACCCTGTTAGCAACCATAACAGATCGATGATATCATATGTCACGGCCCAAATAGGGAATTAGATAAAGTATGGATGAGTTAGTGCAAACACCACAACTACTGGCAAATGTCTGAAATAAAGGCATTTAGGGCAAAATCATCTTTTCGGATATTCAAGAGCTAGATATTGTTTACATCTCTTGATCTCCTAAGGACTTCTTTATATTATATTATAAAAAGTTTTACTAAAGAAAAATTAATTTATCCTTAAAGTCTTCTTTAAAAATAGCTTTGTAGTTGAATGTATTACACATGCCCCTCGTTTTTCCCATTGACCCTTTCTAGCCCATTCCCCTGCTCCTTTCCCTGGTCCCAGACCTTCAGCACACTATTGTCTGTGTACATGGGTTATATATATCTTATATACACTGAGTGGCCAGGTTATTATGCATTCAGAGATCACAATAATCTGGCTACTCGGTGTAATTGAAAGGCTAACACACAAATCTACCGAATGGTGGCACAACTGGTCACTATGATGCACACTAACCACCAGGGAGCAGATGCTCAACACAGGAGCTGTCCCCTGGTGGTCAGTGCGCTCCCACAGGGGAATGCCACTCAGCCAGAAGCCCTGAGCTGGGCTCACAGCTGGCAAGTGCAGAGGCAGAGGCAGGAGCCTCTCCCACATGTCCAGAAGGCTCTTGGAATGTGAGAAGGCACAGGCTGAGCTGAGAGACCCCACCCACCTCTCCGAGTGCATGAATTTCATGCACTGGGCCTCTAGTATACCTATAAGTCTTTTGGCTAATCTCTCCCCCTCTCACCTCCCTACCTCTATCTTCCCTGTGATATTCACAGTCTATTCCATGCTTCTATTTCTCTGGATCTGTTTTGTTCAGAGGTTTATTTTGTTCTTTAGATTCCACATATGAGTGAGATCATGTGATACTTGTCTATCCCTGACTGGCTTATTTTGCTTAGCATAATATTCTGCAAGTCCTTCTGTGCTATCTCAAAGGGTAAGAGACCTTCCTCTTTTTTAACTGCTGCATAATATGCAATGTGTAAAAGTATAACATCTTTTTTTTTATTATCCATTCATCTACTGATGGGCATTTTTCTTTTAAAAAATAAATTAAGAAGATAAAATTTGAGTTTAAAGGGAAGTTTAAAATTATGTACCTTAGAGATGTTCTTGTTATAAAATATGAAAGTTAAAGAAACATCAATAAAATTTAAAGAAACTATGAGATTGATTTGATTTTTATAATCTTGAGTGGTTGCTCTAAGTCTTTCTCTTTCTTATCAATTACCTTGAACAAAGCGCTTTATGAGATAATGTGCCATTTACTGAAATCTTGTCTTGGTGTTCTTCTCTGTTAGTGAATATCTTCCAATAAGGTTAGGCCAATTACAGGGTATAAATGCAGTTTAATTTTTTTTTTCCTGCCAATTCAAAGGTTAAATGTCTCAGAAACCTTTGTTTGGGTGGATTGAGTTTTCTTCTTTTTCCAAATGAGAGTTTGCACCAATATTTCTTGGGATGCTCCCGATTCTTGAAGAAGGTTTTTGAAGCTCATGACATTCATCCTGACAACCTCTTCAAGACATAGCTGAGCAAGTGATGGATTCGTTATGAGGATGTTTGCAGGAGATAGCAACTCTTCTAACTAGTGGCACTTTGGATATTAACAAAGAGATTTCCAAGCAGAAATTGTTGATTTTCCTTTAGTTTGCAAAATTAATTTAGAAGTAGTAGCTAGCTGACAGATTGATTTTATTTATAGATTGTCATTCACTAAAATACTTACTTACATAATATTCTGTTGCTTTTAGCATCTCTTTGGTTAGCATCTTTCTGACCAGGACATTTTATACTATTCAGACAAGATTTTTACATGGGTTCATGCACCCCATTGAATACCAGATTTCTGTTTTCACTTGCATACTTCAATATCTTGAAATGGTCAACTTTTTATGAACCCTATCTGAAATGAAATAACAAAAAAGTCATTGCTGTTATGTGCCACATAATGACATTTAAGTCAATGGACTATGTATAGATCAGTGGTCTCATAAGATTGGAATTGACTTCTGGGATGAAAGTAGATCAAAAATTTTCCCGAAGGTCTGAGAGATGGGGAGGTGGTGGTGAGGTGTGATCCCTAGAGTAGGAAAGAGAGAAGTTGCAGGAAGAAAAGTGAAAATATGTGAAACACTGAGAACAGTGGAGTAAAACTAGGGAAGATATGGAATGTGATGATATTAAGGAATTTCCAGAACCGATCCCAGTGAAAACTAGACTGCCTTCTGAAATCTTTGGTGATGCTCTGATGATTTTGGATGCATTTTGGGGAACTTTTTGATCTTCAAGATGAATGTCCTGAGGGAGTGACCCAGAAGTGTTAGAGGAAGATCTTGTAGGAAATAGCAGTGAAGGCCAAATATGTGAATCACTTTCTTTCTTCCTGGCTGCCATCTTCCAGGCAGTGGCTGAAGAAGAAGAGGCAGTGGCCAAAGGGAACGTCATTTATGCTGACACCAAAGGTTGACTAGAGTCTCTGATGAAGATGCCAACCCCACAAAAACTGCCCTGTCTGCAGTTGTGTCTTTGGCAGCTGCATGGTCACAGTTACACTAGGGCTGCAGTTTGAAAAGTGTGGATCTTGGTAGCTGCACTCTTTCTGAAATCCTCAGACTATACATCTGAGCTTCAGGTTGCTGATGTAACATCAGCAAATGCAAATAAAGATATCAAAACTGAGGCGGATTTGGTGCTACAGATGACACCTGTGTGAAGCTTCCTTAAAGCTTCCTTAAGTCTAGCGAAGAAACTGTCAAGTACTTCAGTGTATGATTTAACACCAGGAGAATAAATGAAGATACTTTATGGTCCCTGTGGAAAACTACAGTCCCTGGTTTCTACTAGGAATTTTATTGAAGATTATGTTGACATATTATGACAGGCAAAGCAGAAATTCCATGAGTTAAAAGCAGAGTAGCTAAAAGGAGAAAGGAGAAGCAGCTGTTAGAATTCATAAAAGAGCAAGAACAAAACAAAACAAAAAATGAGAGAGAAACAAATAAAACTGAAGGAAAATGAGCAAAGAACTTCAGCTGAAGCTATATTTATTGGGAAGGAAGAAAGGGAAGATTTTGATTCTAGTACTGAGAGCAAAGAAATAGTGCAAAAGGAACTAGATCAAGATATGGCCATTGAAGATGAGATGACCCAAGCTCACATAAAAGAAGCAGAATGGGGAAAAGGGAAAAAATGGATTTGAAGAGTTTATAATGCAAGAAGAGATCAACTGTTTAACGAGAGCCTCTCACTGCTAATGAGGAAGAAACTTTAAACATGAACACTAACAAAAAGAGAAAGAGCTTTTAGAATAACCCAATGTGCCATAGCATGCATCAACTTCCAAACTTGGGCCGTGGCCACATATGTAGGTGATATTGGATTTTTCCTTCTGTTCCCAGATTGTTTATTGAAGCATATTGTTCTAATTTCAATGAAGACATGTGTTTGCCTGGACCTTTATCAGAATAATACACGTTCTCAAAAAGCTTAGGCAACCACTAATACTGGAGAATATGTGGTGTCTGATTCTACCTCTAACATTGACCAACGTTCATGTGATGATTCTGTGCAGCTACCAAAACCAGTTCCTAAGCCAAATTAGTGGTGCTTTTACAAATCTTGTGAATAGCTAGACCAGCTTATCAAAGGTCTTAATTCTAGAGGACATAGAGAAAGTGCCTTAAAAAACAACAACAACTTTGTTACAAAAGAAGAACAGACTATATGCACAGCTAGCCCATTTTTCTGAAGAGAAATTTCATTTTTCAGATAAATCTAAAACTGATAACAAACCTACATATATTCAGGGAAGAGTTCCCAATTCATATGATCCACCTCAGATGTCTGCAGAGAGGCAGCTTGAATTGAGACTGAGAGATTTTTTTTTTTAATGTACTGAACACAGAATCTACCAAGGAACATTAGGAGTGATAAATGTTGCAGATCGACACATATAAGTTCAGCATTAGAAAATGGGTGATATGAGCTGTGAAGTAAAGAAAACAAGGAAATGGGATAATTAAAACTGTGAATGAAATGAGAAGAGATGATAGAAATGGATGAGGAAGCAAAGGCCATATTGCAAGACATCCTTTTTGGCATGACAACAGAAATGTTAAGTACTGTCTCAACAAATACAAATACATTGCAATCAGTGAGCAAACATAGTTTGTCATCTGGCAATGGCACTCTTTCAAATAGAGCAGAGAAATGAGTGGCATTTTCTCAAAGCTCCACCTCATGCCAGTGGGAGTTCTTATAAATCAGTTTTGAACCATTGGATAGAGTCTCTTCTTTCTTCTGCTATTCTATTCCAAGTCTTTTTTCACCTATCCACCTTGGATCACAGCTGACATGGTTTAAATTTATACTGCATGTTCATTATAAGATGTCCAAAAGAAGGGTGATGCAGAAAACATCATTCTTTGTGATGGCTGTGATTTGTATCATCATACCTACTGTGTTCAACCAAAGCTCAAGACAATGACTGAAGGAGATTGTTTTTGTCCATAGTATTGGCCAAAGAGATGTTCTTCAAGACTCTCCTCTCTACAGAGACACTCCTTGGAAAATTATAGAAAGATGGAAGACAGTATGGAAAGTGAGGATGATGAAGCTGATGTTGATGATGAAAAGGGTAAAAACGAGGAGAGAGAGTATGAGATAGAACAAGATGAAGATGACTCTCAAGAAGAAAAATAATTCCGCTAAAAGCAGAAAGATAACAAATTAGATTTCCAATTAAAATAAGAAGTAAACTTAACTCTTCTTTTTCATGTCCAACAAGATCCTAGAAACTATACTTCAAGGAGTAAGCCGAATATACCCAAAAATAGCTGTTTCTTCTAAAATTACTGGTAGAAGCATATGAAAGATAAAATTTGCTTCTAAATATTTAAGAATTGTAGTCATTCTACTTGCCAGAGTCATGGCACATTGCAAATAGATATATGTGTGGAACTACTTAGTCTTTGTAGAAAATGTAGAGGCAGGAAAAGTGCTAATGTGCCATAAGCCCCAACTTATCTATCTTTAGAGTCAATGCCACAAAGTCAAGTGAGCAGTCAAGATCTCTAAATTTTGCTTCAAAATAACTTTCTCTCCAAGGTAGGGAATCCAAGAAAAGAGGCAGGAAAAGACAATATACAGAATCATCTTCTATAACACTGAACCATGGAAGTGCAGGCACACAGGAAGGAGTTTATGAATTGTCTGCTTTAGAACAACTTGTAGAATTGGTATGGTATGATGATAGCTGGCTTTTTTTCAAACTCATTTCTAAAATTCAAGTCCCAGAATATTATGACATCATAAAAAAACCATTGCCTTGAATATAATTTATGAGAAAGTGAGCAAATATGAATATTAATTAGCCTCTGAATTTATTGAGGATATTGAGTTAATATTTTTGAATTGCTTTGAGTACCTCCTTCATAACCACACTAAGAAAAGCAAAAAGTGAAGCAAAAGCTGGAATGAGGCTTCAAGCATTTTCCAAATTTAGGTTTAAAAACTTGAACTTCATGTCAGGCCTGGGAATGTGGATCAATTAGCTCACTGCTGGCTGCAAAAATTTGAGTAAAACAAATTGTTTATGCAAATGGAACACTAAATCATGCTATAAAGCGGCATAGACATATATTGCATACACCAATAACAACTGATTAACAAATTTGAAGTGTGGCCTGTACTATATTCTCATTTTTAATATTAAACTTTTAGAAGAATATAGAAAAGATTTTTTATCCTACAGTTTTGTTTAGTACCTATAAGTTTGGTAGATATATTGGATACAGAACTGGTTTGCAGAGAATTTTGTATAATTTGAGATAATTCATGTGTCCTGATATCTTGGAAAATATTTTTTCATCTATAATTTATTTTGTCATTGATGGTTTTTCTTTGTGTGGTATTAAGGGAAATTAATCCACACAGATAAATCTTCTTTATAGCACAGTTTAGAAAGAAAGTGTATATGTCTAAGAAGTTTTTAATGAGCACATTCTTTCAACACTACTGTACACACGAATGAATCCAATTTTATATCCTCGAAGTGCTGTGCCAGTGCTGGCTGAGGTATTAAGTCTGAGTTTATTAACTAGGTATTTATTTAGAATTAGAAGTAATTGGGGAATCTACTTTGTATTTATAAAATTTGTACCTGGAAAATGTTCTTAAATTTTTAAAACATTTTATTGTGTTTTCGTTTTATTTCTCTTAACTTCCTTAACGATCAGTCAGTAAAATGTAATACACTCTCTTTTCCCTGACAGTTCTCCCAGTTTTGCAGAACTGTATTATAAGTGATACATTTAAAAATATAAAAGATTACAATGGAGCTGAAAATTTTCTATCCCCTAGTAATATTAACTCAATATCCTCAAGTCATAGTGCAACAAATTACATTTATGGCGATGCTGGTGTAAGCAAACCTACTGCACTGCCAATCACATAAAAGTGCAGCACATATAATTATAGTAGGAGGCTATACAATCAAGATTTATGTGAGTGCACTCTATGATGTTCACACAATGACAACATTTCCTTATGACACATTTCTTAGCATGGATTCCCATCATTAAGGGGTGCATGACTGCACATTTAATATTCTTAGTTAGAGCTTAACATTTTTATTGGGATGTGCTCCCCAATAGGTTAATATTTCCATTTTCATAAATATAAACTAGAGCAGCAAGGATAGGGACACGTTTAGGAAATTGTGACAGCTGCTATCTCACATTACTCTTCCACTTTCTTACTCATTTGCATACAGGCTAACTCAATGTTTCTGTCAGCAATGGATAGTTTGATACTTAAGTATTTAATACAGTTTCACATTTGAGTGTAAATTAAAAAAAAAAAACTGCCAATTAAAAAAAAAAACTTTGAGAATACCCTTGAGAAATAAAATGTACTGTCTATGGTTAAGATTTAAGTCAACTCCCCCTTCCCATTGCTAGAGTGACAGAAGAATTAATCCTGAGCACAGGGGTAATCCAGTGTCAAAGATATTTGACTTGAAGAATTTTGTATTCCCTAAAGCAGATTTCCTTTTCTGTTCATCCTGGTTGAGGCTAACATTCAGTGTGTTGGTTTTCCTTAGAAAGTGGAAGCTGAACCATGCTGGGTGTTTGGGCAAATGAGCCTGTCATTGTTATATCTTTGGCTCACTGTCCACAGACGGTTTATATTTGTTCATAAATGAAAGCAAACTATATAGTGTGGCTATTCTAAATACATCAGATGATAATTACTTTCATTAATCCCATTTTCTGAATGCATTTTAAAGCACTTTCAAAATGACATTGGTTGAACCTTTAAATAAATTGGTGAGGGTCCATGGTTGGTGGCCTGGTTATGAGGGCCTCCCATGGACATGGAGCCTGGCTCGTCCTGAATGGTCTTGACCAGGTTTCATGCTGCGTAAAGGCCCTGCTTCAGTGTCTAGTGTTCAGCCCACAGACTGTGAACTTATTTCCAGGTGTGCAGATGGGTGTGGTTCCTGCTTGGTCCCTGGAAGGCCTCCTACCAGGTCCCTAAGTGGGTCCATGGTGGGCAAGACTGGCCCGAGACCTCAGCAAAGAGCAGCTGGCAAAGAGTCACAGGCTACCAAAGGGCTCACAGTTGGGACCAAGGACTGCAGGTTTGCCATCAGGGGCTCAGATGAGCATGCCTTTCTCCAGGTTCCTGGGTGGGCAGAAATGTCCTCACTGAGGAGCTAGACAGGTCAAGGGGTTGCTTCAGAATCTAAGTTCGGACCTTCAGAGGTCAAGAGGAGTGTGTCTTCCATCTGTCCTGTGGAGGGGATGGCATTGCTGCACCCAGACCTTGGCAGAGAGGGGCTCTAGCTGCCTGCAGGACCATGACAGAGTCTGCTGTTTACCCACAGTCAGGAAGCCTGCCTCCCAGGGCATGGGCAATGGGTGTGTCTTCTACTCAGTTCCTGGACAGGCACAACCACTGTCAGACTCCAGCAAAAGGGCAATTTCAAGATACACAGTCAGACTAAATTAGATGGGCATGGGTGTGCATATCTCCCGCTATGTTACTCAGAGGGCAGTTCCTCAGAGGGCTCCTGGACCACGGCTGAGAGGAGCTAGATCCGGGTCATATGACACTTTCTGGCCAACGGTCAACACGAAGGTCAGTTTTCCTGTTACTAAAGGCACAGGCAGGCTGAAACTGGTTTGGCTCAGTGGTAGAGCATCGGCCTGTGGACTGAAGGGTCTCAGGTTCGATTCTGGTCAAGGGCGTGTACCTGATTAGCGGCATATCCCCAGTAGGGGGTGTGCAGGAGGCAACTGATCAATGTTTTTCTCTTGGATATTTCTAATTCTCTATCCTTCTCCCTTCCTCTCTGTAAAAAACCAAAACAAAAATACAATAAAATATATTTTAAAAATAAAAAAATAAAGGCACAGGCAAGCCTGACTCTCCTCGGGTCCCTTAGCAGATAGTGCTGCTGGCAGGACCAAAGTCAAACAGGCTATAGCTGAATCCACCAGGGTCAGGGCTCTTTTGGAGTCTATAACCAGGACCACTGTCAGTGAGCCTACTTCCTGGGCATGGGCCTGGCCTTTTCAGAAGTCTTCTGTAGTCTCGGCCTCCACTAGGATTTCACAGTTGGAATTTCAAATTCCAAAATTCACACAAAAGCCATTTTGTCCACGCTTAGCTGCCAAATTACTGCTGCTGAGGAGGGATACAAGTGAGATACCCTCTATTCCGCCATCTTGCCAGTGCTACTACATAAATAGTTTTCTTTAAGTCACATCCATCATTGTCATTGTTGTTAGTATCATATGTGTATGTGAGTGTGTGTATCTATGCTTTTTTTCTGAATGCTTCTAAGATTGTCTCCTTGTCTCCTGTTTTCAGAAGTTTTCCTTTGGTACACCTTGGTTTGTTCCTCTCTCTTTTGTGATTTTTCTAATAACTCTAACGTCTTTTAATATATCTCTCTTGTTGTGCCTCCATCATAATATTGGCTTTCCCCTGGCTCAATTTCTGTGAAACCTCACCAGCCTGTCCTTTGGCAGCGACAGCTGTTTCCTCTGTGACTACAGGGAGGTGACCACTTAGAATGGTTGACCCCTCAGGGTTCCCCTGTGGGATTGCGCCACCACTTGTTGGGATGGCCTTGCCTATGTCAAGCACTGGGCTCACCCCTGCATAATCACTTGGTAGGCATGCTCTTTAGCTCTGTCTACTGTGAATCTATCCTCCTCTTCTCTGTAAATCCATCCTCTTCTTCAGGAGTTTGCATGTGTATCACTGAGTTCAATTTTCATATATTTTCTGTTATTTTTTCAGGTTACATGTAGGTGAGAGAGATTCAAACGTGAGTTCACTCTCTGGAAATACAAAATTACTGTGTTACTTTTATAATGGAAAAGTTTTTTTTAAAAAAAAGTTTAAAGTATCTACACAGTTCCAGAAATATATTAATTTCTTTGTAAATGCCTGTCGAACTAAATTGAATTTTATAGTTCCAGACAATTAAATTTAATAAGCACAGATCTTGCCACTTAATCAAATTCATCACTTCCAAAATCAAACAATCCTTTATTACAATTCATTTCCAAGCCATACCCACTCTTATAATAAAATAAAACCCTTTATACTTTACTGAATCATAGAATATGCCACAGTACAACTTTCTGGGCACAGCATTTAGATCTATTACATTCCTTTTACCTAAGAATTCTAATTAGCATTCATTCATTACTGCTTTCACAAGTCAGTCTGGCCTTCACACAAAAATGTGATGTGGGTATATGTGTACCTGCAGTCTTCCTGACATCATGCCACTTAAAATACAATAGAATGGAAACTAGGAAGAATGAAATCTAGCACGTCTTCTACCACTTCTTATCGATTACTCTGAGGACTATTCTAAGAGTCAATTCAACAGTTGTTTGATACTCCAAAGGTGTAACAAAAGGTGCTTTAGGAAACTACAGTAGTCACGAGTCTTTCTCCATGGCCATGAGACTAAATGAGAGAAAACACAGCAAGTAGTGTTTCAAAGACCAATAAAGATTCTACTTTTCTTGGGTCTTTTGTGTTATGAAGGCTTGTATTTTCTTCAGATGGTGACAACCACACGTATGTTGCAACATGGTGTGCAAGCAGTCAGTAGCCATCATAGCACACAATAGTGGCCAGGATGGCTGAGTACAAATGTCCCTCAACTATGCTTGCTTAGGGAATAATTAGTGATGCCACATCAGGAGTGTTTAGTGCTGGACAATGGGCCATCTGCAGTCAGTCAGGAGACTGACCTCAAATGGCTCTTCCTGCCAAAGGGAACAGAACATGTTCTCCCAACAACAGAGAGGGGAGCACTGCCAGCAGTGAAATAGTGGATAACTGCAGGCAACAAAGAGGATAAAGCATAGGAAAGCAATAGCCTATAACAAACATTCCACAGAAAGCATTAAGGAAGGGAACATAATTGTATGTAAATTAATGAAAAACAATGAGCTTTTCTGAAAGGACTGTGGGTCTTAGTCTTTCTATGGTTCTGTAATATTACCTGGGCCACACAGGACATCATCACATCTGTGAAAACAAGGAGTCTAAGTGATCCCTTGAAAAAAGTGGGCCAAGAAGTAATTGGAATTTTGAAAAGACTGTAAATGCATATGCCACTTAGTAGAATCATTACTATAACCAATAAACAATGCACACCCACTTTTCCATGGAATTTGACTATGAAACTGGCTGAACATTCATATTGATTTTTTTCAAAGACACAAAAAGTGCTATTTTTTCTCAAAAATTCTTAATTTTCTTCTAGCATTATTGCAAGACATTGATGGAGTTAACAGGCATCACTAAGAACTATATTTAGTTTTAAAAATGAGAATTGAGTTTGTTGGGCAAGGATCAAAAGTTGTACAGAAAGGACTATGCAGATTATCCAACAAAATTTCTCATAGCTAAATTACTGCATCACATCCTCTGCAGACTGTTCTTCACAATAATAATAGAAATATCTCACATTTATTACACAATTCCCAAGTTCTGTGCTACTGCTGGTATGGTTTCACCAACCCTCAGGGCAGTCCTCTGAAGTACTATTATTGTCCTCATTTTACAGATGAGAAAACTGTGGCTTAGAGAGGTGATCAGTCAGGACCTTTGGGAAAGGAATCACATTGAAAGGGGAGGCTGAAGGGACTATGGACAGAGATGTGGGAAAGATTAAGGGAACCAAAATGAGGTACAAAGACCAGCAATAGGGAGACACTGTTATCCCTGCAGGCTTGGGTGGCAAGGAGAATGAGAAAGGTAATAGTGTTCTCTGAAGTGAGCAAGAGTTGGAGCAGTATAAGAAGGCCACAGTACTCTCAAACCAGAACTCTAGCTGCTTGATACCCACCCTGGTTAGCCTTTTCATTTCAGCATGCAGCAGTCAAGCAGATGAGCCCTGTGACAATAGCTTTAACGATGAGTGAAAGCCAGTCTCCAGTTTAAATATGATGAGTTGAGCACTTTGTCTTTCCGGGGATAGGTAGGGTCTGGAGCACTAAGTGCAGCTGGGGTATAGTAACCAGCGCTGTGTGGGTGTGAGCATCATTTGCTTGTAAAAAGCAGATGGACCATCCCTGTAACCTTTCATACATATGGGTTCCTAAAGAGGCAGTTGGAATGTAAATCAAGGAAAACCATATGATAGTTTGAAATGGGGACTAGAGAAGAAACCAGGAAAATGTTCTCATATAATCTATAATTATTTAATCAACTTCTTTTAATATAAATTTACTTTAAAAAACACACAGTGCATTCAATACAATAATGATCACATTAGAATACTTTCTAGAGGCTTTATTTTTGAAGGGTTGTTGGCTACATGGGTTGTCCAGAGAAATCCATGTAGAAAATGTGAGGCTGTGCACCAGTGAAAGAAATAGAGATATTTACTCAGAAAGAAGGGGGGAAAAATCAGCAGGATCTTGTACTAGTATGAAACCGACCCTGTCTGAAATTACAATAGGCAAGACCGGGACCAACAACAACAAAATGAGTAGAATGCAACTTTATTTTAATACAAGACAACATGATTCTAGTATATTTGTAATATCTAAATTCTGTCTAAAATTATAATTGGTTGCCTTTGCAAGGTAATGAGTTTCTTGTCAGATGAGATATTCTAGTAGAATGTCATAAAAGAAATTTCAAAACTGAGAATACAAGATGATATCAAAGGTACTTTTGAAATTTAATATTCATTAAACTAAAATTTCAATTTTAGTAACATTTCTGGCCTCTCCACAGTCTCTTTATCTTACAGAAAGGTATTTCCCAAACAGTTCATCTGGATGAAAACTAGTTCCTAAAAGTTTCCAGAAAAACAATTTCAAAAATATATTTGCTTCTCCTAAATTACATTTTTATGAATTCTAAGTAAATAAAAAATAACTCAATAGGATATTTCCAAAATTTATATTGCCTCATTGTTCTATTTCCACTTGATTACCTCTCTGCAGTCAGTGTACATCAACTATCTAGCCAGAATTCAGAGAGAATGAGAAGTTTAACATTTTCCTTCCATTAGCGTCCTACCATTAGTAGGGCTGAGCAAGTTAAATAGCTGCGGGTGTGTGATGTGCTCTGCATAAGATAGCAGAAATCTTCTGCACTGGGGAAGTTCTTCGGGATCTGAAAATCATATCACTAATGTATCACAGTGTGACTGGAGTCTGTTTCAGAGAATAATGAGAGAATCAACCATTATGTGGGCTTGGAGCAGATAACGTGTATGAAATTTTGCCTGAACAAAAGGAATTACACAATCACCTAATGGAGAGTAGGGATTCTAAAAATAAAAGATCTGATGTGTCTTTTTAAAAGATGAAATTGACACAGACAGCCCAGTGTGCAGTAGTAAATTTCAGTGAGCCACAAGACTCTCATCTTTTTCCTTGAATGACTTAGTGCAGCCACTCTTACGACTCTGACACAGGGCTTCCTCACTAGAGAATTTCACAGTGAGAACTATGGGTCATTGTGGGTCAAGGGCAGCATCCCAACAGAAACAAGAGCCGAGTCTGGCTGAGGATCAGCACCGCCCAAAGTTCCTGAAGACCTTAGCATGTATCCAACAAAAGAAAAAAGCATTTTCCTGCCTTTCTGATTAGCACTCATCTTCTTCCTTTCCTTATAATCCTTATGTGTCCAGAGACTCGAGCATCTCCTGACCCTCCTACTTTGAAAATCTTTCTGAAGAAAGCTGAGATAACTAATATACACTAATTATGTTCTCAGAGATATTTATATTTTAAAAGAGTTCAAAGATTTACCCCAAAATATACCACTATGTGGACTCTCAAACCTGTATGATCATATTAATCAATGTCTCCTCAATAAATTTAATTTTTTTTTAAATACCATTTAAGGTGCTTGTCAGGAGGCCTCCCAGGACACAGACTATACACCCAAAGGACTCCTAACATCAACCTTGCTTATACATATGGGCCAGCTACAGTATTTCTCAGGTTATCAAAGTACAGAATATTATTTATTGAGGGAATCACAGCAAACATGCCCAAGTGTCTCAGATTGTAGATTAAATACAAAAAAGAACAACTAACAATCTCACACAAACTATAATGGTCCATTATCAAAACTGAAATGAAACTTCAGGTCTCCCCTATTTTTATTCTAGGGAACATTTTCCCACCTCTTCATTCATTCTCTGATAATCTACTTTTTAATGTCATTTTTCAGTATCTCAGTACTCTCTGGGTATTCTTTGTATGTAAAGAATTTTAAGTAATAAATGTGACTTTTAAAGTACAATGTTGGCCATGCAATATCTAAATATTTATTCATTGACAGTTATATTTAAATTATCTACTTGTCATTTCATATATTTTTCCCTATATTAAGTGTATGTCTGGAAGCAGCCTAGATCTGAAAAGTGTTTAAGACAACAGAGACACTGAAGAAGTGATTGTGTTAGCTAAATAGACAGGAGTTGATAAGGCAGATGGATAAACAGGGGAAATAATTAAAATTTTCTTTTTTTATAGGAGTATAATTTACCAAAGTTTAAAGTGAGCAAGTATTAGCTGTTCTTCTCAATTACTTTTACAATCTTCTATACCCATGTGGCCACCACCCCTAACAAGATGTAGAACACTTCCATTATTTCAGAGAGGATTCTCATTCTCCTTTCCAGCTCAAACCCCACTCCCACACCACACCTCAGATGATTAACCTGCAGACATGTATCATCACAGTTTCATTTGTCCTTTGTCTGCACCACGGAGAAATGGGATTTACATTATTTTACTCATGAGACAGTAATAAAAAGTGTAATATCACTTTTTATGTGGTTTGGCTCAGTGGATAGAGTGTTGGCCCACAGACTGGGTTTGATTCTGATCAAAGGCACCTACCTTGATTGTAGGTTCCCTGCCCTGGTTGAGGTGCATGCAGGAAGCAACCAGTTGATGTGTGCCTCTCCCTTCTACTCTCTCCAAATATCAATGGAAAAATATCCTCAGGTGAGGATCAACAAAAATACACAAGAAAGAGAGACTTTTAGTCCGTAAGAAGTAATTTTATAAATAGAGAAAAACTTTGCATGGGTGGTTACACATGAAACATATAATAATGACAGACTTTCTGTCCCTGTTTCTCTCATACGCATATACACACATGCACACTCACAATCACACTATAATAAAATACAATGAAAATAAAGAGTCTTAATCTGTGGTTGAAAATATGGGTCAGGACTGAAGAAAGTTATTTATAAAAATAAGTATAGAAACCCTGAAAAGGTAAACATTTTTAAATGAGCCACATAACAGCACTAATCAGCAGTGATGACTTAGTAACATGTAGTTGGCAAGATACCAACCTGCTGCATTCACAGCATTATCTCACACCTAAATACTGGTTTCACATTTGTTCCAAAGGTTTTATTTAAAAAAATATATTATGGCACCACACTACAATGCAGTTCGCTCGTACATGCATCAGAAAACAACTGCTCACAGTAGAAAAAGTAAAATACTTAGCTTCTAAAAATTCAACTACATTATTTCATTGTTTTCTTGATTCCAGTCATTTTCTTCCCTCAAGTATGTTCATTGAGACAAAACTGACTGATCTTACATTTTGTATAAATAAGATAGCACAACTGGAAATGGGAAATGGAATTTTCAAGATAACATGCAATTTTTCCCCTAAATTTCTTGGTTGCTATGCTGGGTTATGTCTGCAATCTCTTGACCTTTTTGAAACAAGTGAAGTAAATCATGGCTGTCTGATCTGCTAAAACTAGCAGTTCCAAGATTGGTCTTCCTCTTTCAATAAGAGAAATTACTTCTAAAGGGAGATCTCAAAGCAAAGCCTTACAAGACATTTCTCTTCTTTCTCCTCAATTCTGCTTGTTATATAGCCTCAAGGTTAGAAAAGGTTTATCAGCAAATTTAGCAGTGAGTGTTTACAATTCCACCTGTTTTTCATATATGCAGAGAAACTTTAAAATCTAATTGCCAGTGTCATTAAAGTGAATATTAAAACAATGTACTTATCTCTCTATTACTGCATAAACTAGGAAAGTGGGCTCTCACCATTCTAGTAGACAATATGAAAGAAAATGCTAAAGGAAAATGCGTAATTGGTATTATGTGGCCAATTTTATTGTATTATCTTCCAGTTGTACAAGCTAAAGACCTTGGAGTTCCTCTTAGCTCCTCTTTCCCTTTCACATCAGATTCAGACCTTCAGTACTGGGTCACTTCTCACTGCAATACCTACATCATTCATATTAGGCATCTCCCAACTAATTTCCCTCCTTCTGCCATGCTTTCTTAAAGAGTACTTACTGCTCAAAAGAGCAGCCAACTAATGGGTGATGGTAAAGCATGTCAGATTACACAACTCCTCTGTTCATTCATATTCTCTTTCACTGGGTTCAGCCAGTCTTCCTGATGTCTTATAAGTCCTACTCACCCGATCTACCCCAATGACACTCTATCACATCTAATCTACTTCTCCCCCATCACTTTGCTCCAGCTACTCTGATTAGTTTGCTCTTAGAGAGAACAGACCCACCACTTGTTCAATACCTTTGCTTTGTCTATTTGCTCCATTTTCCCCCAAAACTTCCTTCATGTTTTTACTTAAATGCCACCTACTTGGAAAGGCCTTACTGAGGCACTCTATCTAACTCATTCTCAACCTCTACACTGCTAAGATTTCTTTCTTAATGCATTTCAAGCTCCTGGTTTCTTTATATTTAGAAAGGACACAACACCCAATTGCACTGAGTTGTTGACAGGATTGCATGAACTCATCTGGCTCATTGTACAGGCTCAGTGAGTGATTACCTTTTTATTATTATTATGGAGAAGAAATAGAAAGCAAAACTAAATGCCAAAGGGAAAAATACCTTGCATGAGCTTCATTATTTCAAAATTTACAACTACTTAGAAATTTTATTAAAATAATCCATTTAAAACAAAGATTATGTCATTCAAAATATAGAAGTAAGAGGAGATTCTCTGGATAACAGGGTCAGTATCCTTTCAGCTAAAAAACACAACAAAAATATTAAGAGTTATGAGAAGAAAAAGAAAGAAAAATCAGACTATATTGAGCAGAACTTTTAAGTAGAATACAGTTTTCTGTGTATTTATCTGTTCAGTTTTCCCAGCACCATTTATTGAAGACTATCTTTATCCCATTGTATAATCTTGCCTCCTTTGTCATAGAATAGTTGACCACACAGTCAATATTGTCTTGAAAGCCTCATCCAAATTAGCTTAGTATGACAGGTAGAAATTATACATAATTGTAGAAAAGATTGTAAAATCTGTTGCTCTACTAATAGTTTAAAAATATTAGGTGTTAATCATATTGTTGTAATAAAATTGGTTTTCCTATTCAAACAGTACTATACTTTGTAGAGAACAGATAATAGCAGGAAACATTGTTCAATACATTTTGACAAAATTTGCTGTAAATAAAAGATACCTTGGGTACTGAGGATCCAGGGATACTTCTAATCATTGTCAGTTAATGATGTTTATCCACATGTACAGGTAAGAAAATTAGCATTAATAATTATGACGTGATATGCAATTCTTGTCAAATAGCATCCTAGTAAACACATTTTCAGAACATTGACAGTGTTATTTGGTTTATTGCTTATTCCTGCACTTTAAACCTTATTTTATTTGGGCAATGCTATTTTTAAACACTTTTTAAAAGTAAATGTCAGCTCAGAAATTTAGTAAATATTAAAGAATAATAAATTCAAATATAATCTTCAAATAATAGAGTAAAGCAATGTGAGATTCTAAGTAGATCTGAAAAGAGCAAGTGTTAATGATATAAATGAGAAATGGAGGCTGATAAAATAAAGCTGAACTAGTCAATTTTAAATTTAAGGAATGTGGTTAGAAACTTTAGTAAGACACGAGTTTTATATTTATGGGGAGAAAAGCAAGTTTAGAGAAATAAATATAAATTTATTGACTTTTCTAGGCTGAATATATATATATATATATATATATATATATATATATATATGTTTAGAGCAAAATTTAGGTTTATTTCTTAGAGCAGTTTTAGGTTCACAGCAAAATTGAGCTGAAACTATAGAAAGTTCCTATATACCCCCATCCCACACATGCAGTCTCCATACTGTGGACATGCTGCATCAGAGGATGCATTTGTGACAGTTGTTGAACTACATTAACTCGCCATCATCACCCAAAGTCTATAGTTCACATTATGTTCATTCTCGGTGTTGTACATTCTAAGGGTTGGCAAGTATAATTTTTATTCTTTTTTTCTTTATTAATTAAGGTATTACATATAAGTGTTTATCCCCCCATTGCTCCCCACCCCCCACTCATGCCCTCAACTTCCTGGTGTCTGTGACCATTGGTGGGGGTAAGGGGAACAGTTCAACCAAAGGACTTGTAGGATGAATATTCTTAATCAAAAGAATAGTGAATGAGTTTAATCTCCATGCCAAGATCAGTGCACTGAAAATAAATTGGAAAGTTGAATGAAGAATGCTGATCATAGCAACAGCAAACACGAAAGTGTCTTCATTAATTGGCACTTGAATTTGTAGATCTGTAATTCCTTACCCTCAATTCCAAAATCCAAGATTTTCTGAAAACCAAAAGAGTTATATAACTTATCTGGGCACAAAATCTAATGTGAACTAATATGAGGCAATATATAGTCTTTATCTTACTTAGCCTGAATATTACCATATGTCTCATTGCAGAAATACTAATAGCAATGGGTTTGATTATAGGGCACTGCCCTAAACAGCTCAGAATGTTATATAACATTATGATTTATGCACTCATAAACATCCTAATATCTAAACATTTTAAATATCAACTAAGAAAAACTTAAAAGAGAAATTGTTCACCTGCTTAGAGTATCAAAGTAAAACAGATTACAGGAATCACTAGCCATTTTTCTGTGCATTTATCTCTGATCTGGGTTCCCCCTGAGGTTATAAAATATCCTGCCTGGCCAACTCAGGACTATTGCAGGCGTCATATGATGTAGTTCATTTGAACTCATCAAGAGATGACCCCTGAAATTATGTTCACCACCAGAAACTCTGAATACACCACTTTTCAAAATTTTTAGCAGTGCTCATATCTTCAGAACACTGGGGAAAAAGACCCCACACAAAACAGTTACTATTTACAACCACACATTTGTATAAATTCAGCTTTCAAAATATTGCAACATCAAAGCAGAAAAATATGACCTGGAAAAAAGAACGTGACATGTTCATTTATTCACTTAGCAACTGTTGTGGAATGGTTCCAGTGTGTTCAACATGTTCTAGGCGGTAGGCATGCAGGGATGACATGGACATCTGCCTTGCTTTTGTCTCATTTTGATTTTTTGCCAAGCAGCATATTTGAACACCTTGCTCATACCTGGGGGATTTTCTACGTTAAAAAACACACTTTTCCAGTTACAAGCCTAAAATGTACTTTTCTTGCTACCACGCTTGATCTAAGTCCCAACTGTGTAAGATAAAATTTGCTAATCAGATGCACTCACTCAGGACCATGGTCCTTAAAAAAAAAACACAGGTAGCAAATACCAAAGGGGATACATTTCCAGATGGTTACCTTTGAGTCAGAGCCCATAGCCGAGGTGCTGGGCTTCCAGGGGTACCATGTGACCGGCATGTGATCTGTGGAATCTGACTGGGTGCAGTGGCGAGCGATGGGTTTTTGGAACATTCCCACAGTGAGGCTTCGGCAGTGCTCCTGGTGGCTTTGCCTCTGAGCCTGATAATCCTGACCTCTGCAGAGCCCATGAGCAACCTACTAGCTTTTAATATTTATTATCTTTATCATAACTGTGGGTTTAGTTCTTTTGCAATTAACAACCATGATTCAGATAACTGAACAATGAAAAAGGGCCCCTGACCTCATGGGGTTGGCATTCTAAGAGGGGACACAGATAAGCTAATACACTGATGAGCATCAAATATAGCATGCTGCGGGGTTTTTTGTTCATTTGTGTTTTTGTTTTTAAGAATAGAGAGGATACTATTTTAGAAAACATGGCAGTAAGGTCAGAACTCTCAGAGAAGATGGCATTTAAACCTAAATAAAATGTAACTGAAGAAAGGAAGTCAACCATGTGAAGATTAGGCAGAGACCATAAAAGCAATGGTGCTGTGGAGAAAGCTTGCGTAGAATATTTAAAGAACAGAGAGGAAGCAGTGTGGCTGAACTGCCTCCAGAAATGTGGAAGAAATGAGATGAGGGATAGCCAGGGGCAAACAGCTGTAAGTCTTTGTAGACTGTGAACAGGACAGAAATGTGCATGTATGTATAAAACATGGAAGGATGTTATTTGAATCTTCATTCAGCCCATTTTGCAAAAACCTTAAATAAATCCAGTATAATGCCCATTAACCAATGTAGCCAGTTCGTTTTTTTACTGAGTTAATAGGATTTAAAATAGTTTTTTTTACATTAAAATAAAGTAATACACTACATAGTAGAATGCAAACTTGGAATAAAATTTATAGTTATAACAGGTGACCCTAAAGCTAGTTTATGTTTGTGAACAATTTGGTGTAAGTTTTGAAACTTCTTTTGCTACAGGTACCATGTTAATATCTTCTGCAATCAGCAGGAAAAGTTTGAGAAGGGCTATGTAATAAAAGCAATGCACACTCAGAAGAGTGAATCAAACTATAAATTCATTGGATATTTACAAAGGTTCACTCATCTATTTGAAAAATGTGTTTTAGTGAAAACCATGGACTTTGGTATTATTCCATATTAGACTTAAATTTTGCTCTGCCATTTACTACCCAGGTGAATAGCACTTCGATTTCCTTATCTGCAAAATTAGAGGCATTAAACGTATCATACAAAGTTGTTATAAATATTAAGTTAAATTAGGCAGCATCTCTAAGGAACAAACTAAGATGATTTCCTTAAGTTTCACAATTATACATGTTAATTTCTTTTTAAAAATATTTTGTTTTGATTTGTTATCTAGCTTGTTTCAAATCACAACAGCTGAAAGAGAAGTACAAAGATTAAAAGTCTCAGATCATATTTTATCCTAACAGTAAAAACAGAAGAACTGATTTATAAGAAAACTTCCTGTGAGTTTACATATCATAATATACCTTGAGAGCGTCTTGCCTATTGATAAAATCCATAGGTTTTGAGTGTGTGTTGAACTTCCCATCACCAAGTGTTCCCTATCTCTCCAAAGCACCTGGAGATATGAAAGCTGATAGTACCCAATCAGCACACTTCTGTTAACTGAATGCAGTATGGAAATAAACTCAAGATACTGGCTTTTAATATAGTTGGTATATTGGGCATTGTGAAAATTTAGAGATTACCAGTGAGGGAAAAGCTCAGAGGTTAGCATCAAGGACACACAGCACTGCAGAACAAACTAGGAAATACATATTTGAATCCAGTATATTGGCCATCCATACCTGGACCCAACTAGAACTCAATATAAAGATACAACCATTAGGAACCTACGCCATCTACAAAAGTAAATGTAGAGCAGAAGTCATAATCAGCAAAACATAAAATTTAATTACACAATAAAACAATAGTAAATATGTAAATTAGTATAGCACTATAGGGGAAATGTGATAGTAAGTAAAAAGGACATTGGGCAAAATAGTGTGATTAGTAGACTTTTCACAACAAATGGACAATTTTATTAACACAAGGAAGACCTGGGGAAAGACATGGACTTTGTTAATGAACTGGAAGGAATAGGGTTGCAAATAATCCAAGCTCCCACTATAAACATAACATAGTACTAGGGAGTTGTTAGTGATAGTGGGCTTGGGTGCATGTATACCAGTATATGAATTTCCCACTTGCATAGGAAATGTGTGCTGCATTAAATTAATAAGGTGCAAATAGTTTATGGTACAATGCAGGGTTTACAATATATTGGCATTATTACATGCTTGGGTTCAAATTCTTGCCAGTGGTGCTCAGTGGTTGAGCATCAACCCAGAAACCAGGATGTTACAGTTAGATTCCAAGTCAGGGCACATGCCCATTGTGTAGGCTAGATGCCCAGTACATGGTGTGCAGGAGGCAGCCAATCAATGATTCTCTCTCATCACTACTGTTTCCATTCCTCTCTCCCTCTCCTTTCCTCTCTCTAAAATCAATAAAAACATATTTAAAGAAAACAAAGTTAGCTCTAAAAACAATTCCGCCTATTCTACTTAACTTATATGTGGATATGGGTAAATACTCTTTGTCTGCAAAGGGGATATAATAGTAGTGTGTAGTATTTTGTTTTTGGTATTTTTTTAAAAATTCAATTTGAACTTCTCTTTTCATAATCCTATATACAACCGAATTTAGATATCTTTGTATCTTTTTCAAAAACTTTAATATACTTTGTTAGATGATAATGTGTTCTTCCATCTACTTTTCAGGAATAAAGAATAAGGGATCCCTGGTCAGATGGCTGCTGTACGGGGCATCATCCCATACAGGAAAGAGTTGATGGTTCAACTTCCAGTCGGGACACATCCCTAGGCTTTGTGTTCCATCCCTTATCTGTAGAGAGCCACCTGAGCCTGATGGCACTGGCAGAATCCTGTTATCAGTACTGATTTCTTATCTTTATCCATGTGCTTGGAATGAGGAACAAAAGGACCTTGACCCACCCAGGTCTTGTTATGAATCTTGTACCAAAAAATAAGAAGCTTACCCAGATCCTGATGAATAGGAGTGAAAATCCTTTTTGATCATAAAATCCCTTTTGGAAACCAATAAATATGCTGTGTTGTCTGAGGTGAGCGTGACTGTCTCTCCATCAGAGAGATGGTGCCCACCTAGCTCCCAGCTTGAATCTATTTCTTGTCTCTTGTCTCTTTCTTTCTCTAATTTCTTCATCCCCAGCTCCTCCCCCCAGGAACCTGTTGTTTTCCCTGAGGGATGAGGAAAACAGAGAAAATGTCCACCACACTTATCAGGACATATACAGGAGAAAATGTTCTCTCTCTCTCTCTCTCTCTCTCTCTCTCTCTCTCTCTCTCTCTTTCTCTCTCTCTCTTTCTAAACATCAAATAAAAATATATCCCCAGGTGAGCATTAAAAAAAAGAATAAAGGAGATGTTCAAGATTAATGTTATATATTAGCTCTTTTTGTGTATAAGTAAAACATAAAGCATCAAAATTATCATACTGTACTAGAGGTCCAATGAACAAAGATTCCTGTAAGAATAGGCCTTCCTTCCCCTGGCTGCTGGCACCAGCTTCTCTCTGGCGGCATCCTGGACCTGGGCCTTCACTCTGGCAGCTGTCGCCCTCCTGTAGCTCCCTCCACCCACTGCCTCCCTCTCATAGCAGGCCACCCCACCCTGGCCACTCAGTGCCAGCACTCAGAGGCCCAGAGTGGTTGGGGCAGGGCTGAACACCTGTGTTGTCGCCATGGCAATGATGCAAGCATTCTGGTCTGGCTGCCACCATCTTTGTCACGTCAATTTGCATATTCCCTCCTTATTGGCTGTCGGTGCCACCATATGTCATGAAGTGATGATCAATTTGCATAGTCTGTCTTTATTAGATAAGATACAGCCAAAGTTAAGTATATGGTCTTTAGTAGAAAGAAGAGATTTTTAATATTTCTGCATGATATATTATTTCAAATTACTTCCATTTAACTTTAAAAATAAGTATTATCTATTTTCCATAAGCAGATAGATCTCTGGGACTCTAAATCCCTAACAGTACCCAGATATTTCAGAAGATATTCTGGGCATTAAAGATCCTACCAGAGGTTTAATTGGTCTCAGTTAAAGAAATCATTTCAAAAACCTCAAGTTCAGAGAAGAGTTTCTCTCTGGAGAATGTAAAGAACAGTGCTGCTAAAATATGCAGTGTCTGAAAGGTTTCAAACCTACAAATTTTTCACCAGCTTTGTCACAGTATTGTAGGATTTTATAATTCCATAGCTCTAGCTCAGGCTCTCTCTATAAGTACTAAGACTCCTGTTTTTTTTTATCCATTAATTTCACTATCAATTTGTGCCTAGATACTAAGGACTGCTGCTCAATTGACAAGTGTTCTCCGGTTTTAAATTTGGTAAGAGAACACAGGTAGTTGATCCAGCTCTTATTTTCTGCTTGATCAAATGCTGAGAAATAATATTTAGTTTGTGGATTTATATAGTTAGTTAAATATGTTTCCACCCACCTTGACTGACATTCTAGGAAAAAGCATATTTTGAATTTCATTTTGAGCTAACCTGTAAGCATGGATTTAAAAAGTGGAGCAATTCTCCACATTAGTTTATTGAATGAGCAGCAGGAATGGCAGCCCCTGTGAAGACTGAATGACCAACACACAGTGCAGTTGGTCAGCTTAATGCCACTGCCCACAGCCATTTAATAAATGAAATAAATGAAATTAGTTTTTAAAGAGTCTAAGTAGATTTGAGAAAGCTGGATTTATTTTATTTAAAAAAATTTTTTTATTGATTTCAGAGAGGGAGAGAGGGATGGGAACATCAATGAAGAGAGAGAATCATCATTCGGCTGCCTATTGCAATTCCCACATTAGGGATCAAGCCTGCAACCCAGGAATCAAACCGTGACCTCCTGGTTCATAGCTTGATGCTCAACCACTGAGCAACACTAGCTGGTCAAGAAATGAAATTAGTTTTGTCAAGACTGAAATAACAGCCTGGCCAGCATAGCTCAGTGGTTGAACATCAACTTATGAACCAGGAGGCCATGGTTTAATTCTGGTCAGGGCACATGCCAGTGTTGCAGGCTTGATCCCCAGTGTGGGACATACAGAAGGCAACTGATCAAGGATTCTCATTCATCATTTATATTTCTATCTCTCTTCTCTCTTTCTCTCTGAAATCAATAAAATATATATGAAAAGAAAAAAAGGAGACTGAGGCAGCAATGGCAGCTACTTAATGTTCTGCTGTGTGAAAGCAGAGTTATAATTCTGACATTTGAAAACTTGGTGGCATTTAGAAATTTAATGAAAACAATGTCACTTTTATATCAATAAAAATTTCTTTGTAGAACTACAAATGGCCTGAGAGTATATAAAGTACTTTGTCCTAATGGTTTACTACCCCAAAGTGGAGAAATAACTATCATTTTAAGCGTTGGTGCCCTAGTAGCAGAGTTCTCTTGCTGGGGAAGAAATCGACAACAGGCCTAGATAAAGAAAGAACAGCCTGGGCAGTGTTATTTGGCCTTGTTGATTCAGTTAGCACAAAGCGATCATTTTAAAGGTGTTTTCTAAATGTATTCAGGTAATCATCTGAACTTGTCCACTTGGCAAAATGGATAGTTAACAAATTGCCTGTGAATTGCACTGCTTGTGGGAAGAGCACAGTTTGAATAGGTGGAAAGCCAATTATTGAAATTATTCCTCTGCCTACTTTTCTCAGGGTGTGTCACCCTGCCCTCTGCAATTTAAAAGATGTCAATATGTGCAAGCCACAGTGTATGCTGCATGGATTTTAAATTAGGATAAAATGTTAGAAGTTTCCGCAGCGTCGTGGCCAGGGAAAAATGAACTTGACCATGCCAAAGAGAGATGGCATAGCTTGAATAAGCAGCTTAAAAAAGTTGGGTGAAATATCCAAAATTTACAACCACTAAACTGAAGGGAATTACATTGCAATGCTCATCCAGTTCATCTTAATCTGAAAAATAACCATTTTAAAATTACATTAACATAAATTAATAGCTCACTTATACTCCAATACAAAAAAAAATCATAAAAAGGGAAGAAATTAACAGAAATTCCTAGATATATATGTATATAGCCATGTATATTTAGATATGATAGTTCTATGTATCTATCTATATAGAGATAGATAAATCAGTATATACAACTAATTGGGAAATAATGAAAATACGTTAATAATATAAAACTTAAAATGTACTAATTTATAAAAAAATGAAGAACCACTGACTTTTTGAGAAATAAAATTATAAGAAGAACGCATTTGCACTGTTCTAGCTGTATCACCTATTTTTATTGAGAGTCTCACAAGGCTGAAAGAAGAATGTAATGGCCTGAGTTCACTAGAAAACAAACCCTGAGGTCAAAATTTATACCCTAATATTTTAATGAAGGGAGGAAAGAGGCAATCCCCGGAACTAAAAGTTAATAACAAAGGGAAAGCTAGACTGTAAAGGAAAGAGAGCAAATGCAGTTGGTTTGTTATCATGTAAGCCACAGCTTCAAGAGCAGCATAGTTGATAGCTCTGTTATGTGAGTTGTTTAAAGAGAAGATGTAGGGAATGTGCTTGGATCATTCTATTGGGAGTTGAAATATGGAGGAAAGGCTAATGAGTTCCCTAATGATTTATTTTCTTGACTTGTTTATTATTGGTCCACACCTACCTCGTAAATTCCGTCTGCTGTACTTCTAGGTTGTGTCACCTGAGCTCTCGGGGCAACTGTGGAGGAAATGAGGGCTTTCAGAGGTCCAGTCCAGCTCAGGCTGGTTCAGTGGATTCCTCCAAGATTTTGTGTATGTGGGTATTGTGGGAGGAGGGGAAGACCTGGTCTATGATCATTATGGTGGCAACACTAGCAAAGACAATGACTTGGGCTTTATGAATGAGGTCATCGCACATCATCACTAAGACCATTCTGGCTAGGAAGCGCAGTAAACTGCCAAGACATACAGTCAGGGGAGGTCAAGTAGATTCAGAAGGAAGAAACTCGTATTTTCTAATTGCCTTTAAAGATCTTCAGGTCTCAGAGGAGAACACTGGGAAAGGGGGTGTAAATCTAATCCTTTTTGTGATAGTCAGTCCACTCTCCTAAAAAGACTTAAAGAGGTTTAGGAAACAAAGCCACATTCAAACTATTGCAGGTGGTACAGAATTGATGTTTCTTGTCACCCTTCTGTGCCTAACTTCTAGTTTTTCCTTATCCTCTCCCTGCACTTCTTATTCTAGGTGGTGACACAGCATTCATTCATAATAGGTGTGAGGTGTTAACTTACCTTTGCTGAGTTGTGGCAGCTTAACATTTCCATTGACAATTACCAATGGGCATAGAAGCAACAAAAGATGCTCCAGTGAACTAGGACACAGACCTACTCCACTTTGCCTCCATTGTGTAAAGACATTGTCTCCAGCTTTGTGTCCCTGGTCCATAACCTTTAGTTAGAAAACAATCCCACATTTGGTTTTCTGGTTCCTGCTGACAGGTATTAACCAGGTCTTTAATTTATTTGACATTTATGCCTTTTCACCCAAAAGTTCAGCCTATTCAAGTCTCTTAAGCAGAACTCAAAAGTGACCTAAGAGCCAGCACCATTTCAATGATCTTCAGACATAAAAAATGAAAAAGGCAATATTCTTAAATAAGATAATTATGGCTACTATTTAAAAAAATCATCCTTGTCTTCTTTTTTCTTTTCTTTTTTTGTGTAAAGCCTTTTTATAACCAATGATAATTAGAAAGAACCATAGTAATAATATATTTTATCAAGAGTACAATCTTTTTATACTTTAAAGTATAAAACCAGTCAAATAAAATTGATAATATTAATCTCAGTTCAGTTAATTATCTTAATATAGACAGATGGAAAAAGGAGTCATTTTTCATCCCTATAGTGAGTTACACACACCACCTGTTACAACCAGATAAGAATAGTCTCTCAAGTGAAACTTTTTCTCATTCAAAGTTCTTCATATTTTTTACCCAAAACTGGATATACTAATACTTAATGGCAAGGTTGTTGAAATATTTAATTTTATTCATCAATGCAAACACTGTAAAATTGTAGACATATAGTAAGTAATAACTACTATATTATTTAACCTTCTTATAAGAATATATTTATTTAAAAATAACCATTATAACTTTGAGAAATGGATAGACAGAGATCTGTTACTCTATTTTTAGCTTTATACAGCTATTTAAAATGATTTTTGTTCTTGAAATAAAATTAAAAAAGAAACAATATCAAAGAGAAGAGGAGAGAAGATGAAGATGGCTGTACTCCAGAATATTTTATGCAACATGTTATTCAAGCACTTTATCCAACACCTTCAAGAGGCAGTCAGCAGCCTCTATGACTTTCATTCATGCCTAGGCAAGTATGTATCTTTACCCAACTCATCAATAATTAAAGTTAGTTTTCAGGTTCCTCATAACTCCATGTTAGTGCTATTTCCCCTCCCAACTATTCTCAGAAATTTTAGGTCTTCTCCACTCAAATTCTGTGCTTTTTTGTTTGTTTGTTCTATTGTTTAAAGTATTACAAATAGTAGTAAATAAGTCTCCTTTTTCCCGTATTGACCTCCGTCTGGCTTTCCCCACTCCCAGCACACACCCTCACCCCCCTAGTGTCTGTGTTCATTGGTTATGCATATAAGTCCTTTGGTTGATCTCTTGAAAATACTGCTAGTGTTTATATATTATCACTTCTGATATATTGATATTTGAGCTCTTATTTCTAATTAGAGAAATGTGAGTTATGGATATTATAAGGAATAGGATAAAGATATTACAATAAGCATATTGTGAAAGTAAGTAATCTTACGCATCAGTCAGAATGGTGTGTGTGTGTGTGTGTGTGTGTGTGTGTGTGTGTGTGTGTGTATGTGTGTGTACACAGGCACATATGTGTGTGCAGCTCATCTTGTGGCCCTATCCACCTTGTATAAAACATTGTAGGGATGCTGAGAACACTAAAAATATAGGCGTTGTTACATTTGGCCGTGCAAGAATGTGTCTTTTTTTTTTTTTTTGAATGGTTGTTTTCAGACATTTTTACAAAATTAGATATAAAATAAGTTCCACAGGAAAAAAAATATCACTTTCTCAATTTGTTTACTTCATAAATCAGCAAGAATTTGTGAATGTTTGGAAAGCACTGAAAAATGTGTTATTTACTCCTAAGAAACTTATAAAGCATTGACAACAAGAAAAAAAAACCCGCTTAAAATATCTTCATAAATACAAACCACAAATATTGAATAAGCAAATCCATTTAGGCTTTCAAACCCAAGGCTTTTTTGTATTTCTTTTGTGCTGGTGCTGGTGATATAGTGTGTGTGTGTGTGTGTGTGTGTGTGTGTGTGTGTGTGTGTTATAAATAGCTTTGAAATCATTTCACCTTAATTACTGGAGTGCAGTCTTCATGTAGAGTGTCACCAATCTCCGTGTGAAAGACTAATGAGAGGGTAAAACGACTTCACAGGTTCCCAGTAAAGGAAATTATGACATAAATCCGCTACTTGACTCTAAGAGGTACTGCAGCCTCATTGAAATAACAAGGAAATTATAACTTTTCCAAAGAATAAAAAGCTTAAAGCAACTTAAAAATAGACCTGAATGAATACATGGCAACAAAGGTGCAAGAATGGGGGCTCAGCTGCTACCTTACTGCTGAGTAATTTTCAGTCATCGACGCCCATAAACTTTGTTTCTCTAACTGCTCCATAGAGTCTAAAGTTCCCCTATAATGTGCCTGCTGTTTTCACATACAATCAAGTCTCCCTCTAAAAGAAGCAATTATTTTCTTCTCTGAGCAAACATCATCATAAGGGCCCTCATAAATGTAAGCAATCATTTCAGGGGGGACAAGAATGGCTTTCGATTTGCCATGGGTGGGTTAAGCTAGAATTTGCTGGAACTCCCAGTCCATTAAGCAGATGTCTCTAGACTCAGTAGCAGGTCAAAAACAAAACAAAACCCCACGCACTTACAAACAAATTCTAAAGTGCCAGTTGAGAGAAATTTTCAAGGGAAATAGTATCTTCTTGGTCATCTGGGAGAAGTTGAAAAGTAAACCGAGCATTTGAAAACAGTATTCTGTACCAGAAAATAGGGAAAATAGAATAACATCTAGTTGATGGTGGAATTTATAATAAAATAACAACCAAAGTTGATAGTTTCCAACCTGCTCTTACCCATATCCTCATTCTCTGTCTTTCTTCCTCTCCCTCTCTCTGGTCCTCTCCTTTTTCCTCCCTCCTTCCTTCCCTATCTTCTTCCTTCTCTCCCTTTGGAGATTGCTTTGGAATTTACTGGATTATTTTACTAGCATAATTACCTTCCCAGTTGTATTGGCTAGTAATAGAAGTATTAAAATATGCTCTGTGACTGCATACTGATTCTGTGAGCCTACTGTGAGATACGGAACCGCTACCTTAGGATTTTTAAAATTTAATTATTTTTCCCCTTAATTTTGTTGCCAATTTGATGCAACTTTAGATTCATTTCTGTTACACAAACCTCTTTCTACATCAATATATTCTAAAAGTCTATATATAAATTTTATAAGAACAAATTTAATGTCTAGTTCATTTTCCAAAACTTTCCTTAAATCAGCTTTATTGAGATAAAGTTTACATATAATGAAATGCACTCATTTTATGTAAGTTTTGACAAATTAACATATCCATGTAGCCATCACTACAGTCAAGACACAGAACATTTCCCTGACCACAAAGTTATCTTACCCTTCTCAACCATTAGCCTTTCTCAACCCCAGTCCCAGGGAAGATCCAATCTGCTCTCTTAAATAATGTATTAGATATATCTTTTCTAGAATTTCATATAGGTAAGATTATATGATATGTACTCTCTTGCATTTGGCTACTTTGGTTCAACATAATGATAGTGAGATTCATTCTTGTTGCGGATGAGTATAGATTTGATTTCTTCTTATTGCTAAGTAATGTTTACATTGTACTGGTTATATATTTGCCAGCTGATGGACATTGTTCATTTTCAGGTTTTGCTATAATAACTAAGCTGCTATGAATGCTATAAACATTTGACTACACTTCCTTTTGTAGACACATATTTTCATTTACTTAGGGTCAACAAACACTTTCCCTGGTGAATTATGTTGTGACCTTGCCAGACACCTTAAATTTTCCAGATATAGTTCTGTTTTTTGATTTACAGTTGAATTCTATTGTAGTAGTAGGACATACTTTGTAGGATTTCAATTTTTTGAGGCTTGTTTTATGGCACAGAACATGATCTATCTTTGTAAAAGCTCCATGTACACTTGGAAAGAATGTGAATTCTGCTTTTTACCTAGAGTTTTCTCTAAATCTCAATTTGAACAATTTGATTGATACTGGCATTTTAATCTTCCATACTCTTTGAGATTTTGTTTACTTTTTTCTTTTCTATCAGTTACTGCAAAAGGAGTGCTGAATTCTTCAAATAGAACTATAAATTTGGCAATTGCTCCTTTTAGTTCTATTGGATATTTTATGTGCTTGGGAACTCTGCTATTAGTTTTGTACATATTTGAAATTTTTATGCCTTCTTCAACTAGACTTTTATCAGTATGAAATTTCCCTTTATCCTTTGAAATAGTTTAATTTGAAGTATGCTTTACTTGATATTAACATAGTTGTCTAGTTATGAATGATATGTAATTTCCTATTGTTTTACCTTTAACCTTTCTATATTGTTATATTTCAAGTGGATATATTAAGACAGTTTATTTTGGGTCTTGCTTTTTTTTTTTTTTTTTTTACAAAATCCAATATAACAATCTCTACCATTTAATTAGAATATAAGTTTAAGGTAAAATGATTATGTATGTGGTAGGCAAAATAAAGCCCCCCCTCCCCATTCCTCGCCTCCACCCAAGATTCCACATCATAATGTACAGGACTTGTGAATACATTAGGTTACTTGGCAAAGGAGATTAAGATGCAGATAAAGTTAGAGTTATCAACTGATTGTAAAATAAGGAGATTAGCCTAGGTTATTAGGGAAGCCTTAATGTAATCACATTATCCTTAAGACTAGAAGGGTGAGATAGAAGAGACAGATGGAAGAATACGGAATTGGGGTAGCCTCTGTAAATTTGGAAAGGGAAGAATATAGCTCCTCCTCTAGAGTATCTAAAAGGAACTCAGTTCTATTAATCCTTTATGTAGATGATTGAAACTCAAAATTTTGATACCTGGAATTGTAAGGCAATAAATTTATATTGTTTAAGTCACTAAATTTATGATGATTCATTCCAGTGGAAAAAATAAACTGTTTTAGAGAGTGCTCATCAAACAGAATTTGTTGACTCCACAATACTTGATCATAAGCAAGTTATGTGGGAGGAAGTAATGTCAGCCTCTTCCAAGTGTGTCCATCTAAAACATCCCATGGCACCTTCCATCCCTATCTGTGTTGCTGTGACTATTGTTACCCTGTGTTTCAGATTTTATAGTTATAGATGGGAGAAGCTTGGCTTTGTGAGATACCAGTTGTAGGCTAACCCTTTAGGAGAGCTACTCAATCCACATTAAATGTAAGGTGAGCAAGAAATAAACCTGTTTGTTTAGGCACTGATATTTTAGGGTTTAATTGTGGCTATATTATAACCTTATTTATAGATATTAAAAAAGGGCTTTTTATAAAATCTTATTATTTAAAGTATGAAAATGCTGCTAATGAATTTTGTACTATATAATCATCCTTAGATTAGGAACCAGGGAAATTAGATTCTTCACTGTTGACATGTTGTGACCTCTTACAAATTCACTCCTACTCCTCTACTAAAGATCTGTCTAAACAAATAAAGTTGCTTTTGTTTGAAGTAGCATATGGCAAGGTGGAAACATCGGTTAGTTAGTTAAGAGTCTTAAAAGAAAAATATCACTTCAGGATGCCATGGTTTCATTACTTTTAGTATTCTGTCAAACAATAAAATCTGACATTAAGTCATTAGGTGTTTATGTTATTAAGCCTTAAAAGTATATATTCTTATCTATACTAATAATACACAAATATGTAAATCAACCATACCTCCATGAAGCCCACAGCCAATCAGGAGTGAGTATGCAAATTACCCTGACAAAGATGGCGGGCATATGGGCAGCATGCACATAGGCAGATGCCAAGCACCAAGTGGCCTGGGGTGGGGTGGGATGCCTGCAGTGTTGCCATGGCTATGTGGTGGGCATTCCTGCCCCCGGGGCCACTAAGGGCCTAAAAGCACAGGTGCCAAGAGGCTGGGTCCCACCCTGCCCCCCCCAGCTGCTCACGGCTTACACACACAGGCACCAATAGCACCCTCCACTTAGCCAGGGTGATGGCGGTGGTCATCCCCTGGACCACACCTGCTTTGAGCCTGTGGCCAGCGTGCGCGAGCGCCTGTGCCAGACAACTAGGGACTCAGGGACACCATTGGACTGTCTGGTCCTGTCAGCCCAGTTTGGGGGTGACTGGAGTTCACAGTCCTCTTTGTTTGTCCAGTCCCTGGACCAGAAGCAGAAACCAAGAACACAGAGAGCACTAGGAATTCTAGGAATCATAGTTCTGGTGGCAGATGCATTGTGGGATCTCCTAGACACTAGAGCAAAGTGAGCATGGAGCAAGTTACTGTTGCTGGTGGAGGATGGAGGCAAAACAAAGGTGAGAGACATAAGTAAAGTCACAGTGTGGAGGAAAAATTGAAGTGAAGATATCCTGCAGCTTCTAAAAAATCTCCACCAATGGAGCAAAGAAAAAGAAAAAAGACCTCTATTATTCTGTGAGCACCAAATCAAATTGGGTTTGGGTCTCAGACAATTTGCTCTTATGATTGCAAAGACAGAAACTCCCAGATTGGAGAAGGCTCCCCTGAGGGCTCCCAGATTAGAGATGGTTCAGGTTGGCTGAGGGACCCTGCATGCATAGGCCCAGAGCAACCAGGGCGGGGGAAAGGTGGGCAGGAGGTGGAGAAAGGGAGGGTATGATGGGCAACCCCCCCTGCCCCCAGCCACTTGGAGCCTGCATTAATGTGCGCTAACCACAGGCCTGTTGTCTTTGTTGGGTTAATTTGCATACTCACTCCTGCTTGGCTGTGGTTGTCAGGGAGGCATGGTAATTTACATATCTGTCTATTATTAGTATGGACTAGAGGTCTGATGCACAAAATTTGTGCAAAGGCCTTGGCCCTGCTACTGCAACAGCCACCTCTGCCTCGGCCCCCACCTGCCCCAGCTTTGTCCAGAGGACATCTGGTCTAATTAGCATACTACACTTTTATTATTATAGATGATTCATAAAACAGAGCTACCTTCATTGTACACAATGAAAGATCATGCATTGTGCTAAGTTCTTTTCTAATAACGTATAGAAATAAGACTTCAAAAAGCAGCTTCGGCGCTGGCTAGTTTGGTTCAATGGATAGATTATTGGCCTGCGGACCAAAGGGTCCCAGGTTTGATTCCAGTCACAGACACATGCCTGTGTTGTGGGCTCAATCCCCAATAGGGGGCATGCATGTGGCAGCCAATCAATGATTCCTTCTCATCATTGATGTTTCTATCTCTCTCTCTCCCCTCTCCCTTCCTCTGAAATCAATAAAAATGTGTTTTGTTTTTTAAAAGCAGCTTTGTTCAGACAACTATACTGATAGGCTAATATCCTTTAATCTTAATTATCAGCTTATTAGTGAATGTGAAAAATAAGACATGATATATAGCTGATGACTTCATGGGCAGAAAAAACTTCAAGTTTGGAAGAAAACTGACACTCACTTTACAATTATTTCCTTAATATTTGTCAACAGTAAAAGCCAAAGTTTTCAACCCTTATTTTCCAAAGAGGAGACTAAACAAGAAAGACATCCATGCTGCCCATTTGCTAACAGGTGGGCCAAGGAGAAGCAGGAAAACACGAGGACTAGGTCCCTCCAAATGAAACTTATTTCTGGGTGCTGTTTCCACATGGGGACTTTTTGTTGCAGCAAAATGATAAACAGTTTTAGAATAAACATATAGCTGTCAAATCACTATCAACAATGACCCAGGACTGCAAGTCAGGATGGAAAATAAAGGCATGATGATTGCCCCCCAAACCTCCTACTCACACAAGCAGTTTTGTAATTGAGGAAGAGGGAAGGGGCAGTGGAAGGAAATCACAGAAAGAGAAGGAGAACCAAAGGGGGGAAAGGAAAAGGAAAAGGAAAAGGCAGAAACAAGAAAATGGGGGTCTGGGGCGGTGTTTGATGGCTGTCTCTGCTCCTGGGGTTGCAGACCCCCACCTCTTTCCTGGTCTCATAGGTTCTAAAGATGGTCTATGCAAGCAGCAATGAAATAATGTCAGACGATCGTTTATTAGGCCTGTAACAATTCCCATTTTCATTTCCATTGTATTACCTTTTGCATTCACCATTGCTAGCTTAGAATGCAAAGTAGCGAGCCCTTTGAGAAAGCACATTGTGTTGTTGCTTAATGTTTCAGAATGAAGATGTATTGTGAGTCATGCATAACACATAATCACAGCTTATTTACTGTACTTAGCATTGAACAGTTCATAATCAGATGTGAGCATCTGAAGAAAACAGGAGAGTCTTGTACTAGGCACGTTTCTCTACATGTGTAGACCTACATTTACCAACCATTGGCATACACACTTTTGGATGGAAATGCTATTAGATATTTGACTGCAGTAACAATAATAATTTATTGCTCTAATGAAATTTTTCAAAAAATTCCATCAGACTGAACTAGATAAGACTAAGAAATACAGAATTTTGCAACCCCTGCTATTTTATTTCTTTATTTCTTATTAGAAAGAAGAGGGAGTAACAGTGGTATTTAATCTTTGGAAACACATTTCTGGAAGGTGTTTACAAAGCATACATCAGCAAAAGAACTAACAAGTTCTAGTTACATTGTAAAACATTAGTGCTTTATATTTTATTCAACTATTATTCAATATAAACCATTGTTCAGAGTCAAAGGAAAAGTTGGCCTTGAGCCTTTTATCAGAATTTCTCATAATGTTATTTAGCACACTGCCAGCATGCCTTCTTAAGATCATCTTACAAAGCAGATGCAAATTCCAGGCTATCTTTGAAACAGGGTTAAAAGTGAAGCAAGTTTTATGCTAATAATAGGGGCCCCATGCATGAATTTGTGTACCTTGAAAGGAACTGTGAGCCCTGAGGCTGCAGTGGGCAGAGGTGCAGGCCTTGGCTCATCCACCATGCCCCCACCCAGTCCCTTCCACCACATCCCCTGATCCCCTGTCTGCTGGAAGCCCAGCTCCCACTGCCGCTGCTCCCATAAGCTGATAGCACCAGCCCAACTTGCACCTATTGACAGCACAGAGCAATTGGAGCCAGTGCCAGCAGTGGGTGACAGTGGCAGCTGCTGCCCTGACTGCCCCTCAGGAGCAGGGGGAGGTGGTGATTTGACAGGGGCAACACTGATTTGGGCTGCCTTCCACGGGATGGCCAGCTATTCCAGAACAATCTCAGCTACATTCCAAAGGACCTTGCAGCACTGATCGGTGTGGCTCAGTTGTTTAGAGCATAGTCCTGTACAAAGAAAGATAATGAGTTCAGTTCCTGTTCAGGGTACATACCTAGGTTGCAGGATCAGTCCCTAAATTGGGGTAAGTATAAGAGGTAACCAATCACTTCTCTCTCTCTCTCTCTCTCTCTCTCTCTCTCTCTCTCTCTCTCTCTCTCTCTTTCTGTGTCTCACACACCTCTGTGGTGGATACTGTGGGTGCAATGCAACTCACGCTTCAAGGAAGAAACTGATAACCCAGCTGCAGGGAGTACTGACAGGAGACAGCTCTCCACTGTCAGCTCCTTTGGGGGAAGTCACAACCACAGAGAGCCATCTTACCCAAAGTCTTGGAGTGACCCATGTGCAATGAGTAAGCAACATGGGCATCTAAAGAAAGTTCCTGCCGAAATCGGTTTGGCTCAGTAGATAGAGTGTTGGCCTGCAGACTGAAGAGTCCCGGGCTTGATGCCGGTCACGGGCATGTGCCTTGGTTGTGGACACATCCCCAGTGGGGAGTGTGCAAGAGGCAGCTGATTAATGTCTCTCTCTCATCGATGTTTCTAACTCTCTTTCCTTCTCTCTTCCTCTATGTAAAAAATCAATAAAATATATATTTTAAAAAAGAAAGTTCCTTTCTGTGTCTCATTTATTATTGTTTTTAAATTAAAAATCAATATATAAATATGCTTAATATTTTTTTCTGCAACTGTTATAGAATCATATTATGTTTTTCCATTAATATGTAACTCTGGATATTAGTGTCATCCAATTGTCTTAATACTGAATTTGCATTTACAAATGATGATTATTTGCTTTATTGTTATCCTATCTAATAAAAGAGTAATATGCAAATTGACTATACCTCCGCTACACCCACAAACCATGCCCACCAGCCAATCAGGAGCAAGTTATGCAAATTAACCCAACCAAGATGGCTGTGGCCACAGATAGAGCAGGAGGCTTGGGTTTTCTTGGAAATGGAGGAAGCCAAGCTTTCCACCTGCCCTGGCCTGTGTTGGCCTCTGCTCAAGGCTACAAAGTTTAAATTATAAAAGATAAGTAACTTCCAACAAAAATGGTGGGAGCCACAGAGCTGGAGAGAACAGGAGGCTTGAGTTGCCCCAAAGGGTTGGAGGAAGCCAAGCTTTCCACCTGCTCTGGCCTGCCTTGGCCTCTACTCAAGGCTACAAAGTTTCAATTATAGAAGATAAATAAATCCCAACAAAATGGCTGTGGCCAGGGAGCAAGCAGTAGGCTTTGCTCCACTCAAGACTACAAAGTTTCAATTATAGAAGATAAATAAATCCCAGATACCAGGGCCTCTGCTTGGGTCACCAGAGGGTATGGCCAGCCTCCAAACAATCACAGGCTCCTCACCCAGACCACCCCATGTCCCAAGGGAACCCTCACCCTGATCTGGGACACCCTTCAGGGAAAACCAGCTGGCCCCCACCCCTGCACCAGGCCTCTATCCTATCTAATCTCATCTAATAAAAGAATAATATGCAAATTGACCATCACTCCAGTACACAAGATGGCTGCCCCTATGTGGTTAAAGATGACTGATCCCATTTGGAAACAAGATGGCCACCACAATATGGTCATCAGGGAGGGCAGTTGGGGGTGATCAAGCCTGCAGGTTAGGGCACTTAGGGCATGACCAGGCTGGCAGAGGAGGAAAGTTGGGGGTGATCAGGCCTGCTGGAGAGGGCAGTTTTAGGGGTAACCAGGCCTGCAGGGGGGCTGCAGTTAGAGAAAAACAGGCTGGCAGGGGATCAGTTATCCATCAAACAGGCTGGCAGGGAAGTGGTTAGGGGGTGATTAGGCTGGCAGGCAGTAACAGGAGCAATCATAAAGACAGGCGAGCAATTGGGAGCCAGCAGTCCTGGATTGTGAGAGGAATGTCCGACTACCCGGTTAGGCCCAATCCTACCTGGATCAGGCCTAAACGGGCAGTCAGACATCCCTCAAGGGGTCCCAGATTGGAGAGGGTGCAGACTGGGCTGAGGAACACACACCCCCATGCACAAATTTCATGCACCGGGCCTCTAATTATTTTTATAGTAAGCTAATAATTTGTACTTGTCACTTATCTCTAGAATCTAGAAATGATGCATATTATTTCTTACGTTTATATTCTACTGGACATCATAAATCATCATAAGGTGATGGGATAGATATTTAGAAAGGTATGCTCAGGTTGATTTCCTATCCAGAAATTGAAACAATTTGCTTTTGAAAGTAAGTCCTAGCCCTACAGGTGAATAAAAAGATGATGAGATATTGTCCCAGGCAGATTTGGGAAGCAGTTAAGCATCAACTAACACCTTTGAAGGGGAAGGGAGAAGCAGAATTGTATGGTGGGAAAAGTGAAGCGACTCTGTAGTTCCAACAACAGCATTAGCTGTGGCAATTCTGGAATTAGAACGGTCCTTTAGAGCTGTCCTGAGTTGGCCTGAGATGACCGAACTTTAGATGCCCATGTTGCTTACTCATTGCACATGGGTCACTCCAAGACTTTGGGTAAGATGGCTCTCTGTCGTTGTGACTTCCCCTGAAGGAGCTGACAGTGGAGAGCTGTCTCCTATCAGTACTCCCTGCGGCTGGATTTTCAGTTTCTTCCTTGAAGCGTGAGTTGCATTGCACCCACAGTATCTACCACAGAGGTGTGTGAAGACACAGAATGAGAAAACTTCAGGCTCCAAAGACCTGATTTGACAGGGGCAACACTGATTTGGGCTGCCTTCCACGGGATGGCCAGCTATTCCAGAAGAATCTCAGCTACATTCCAAAGGACCTTGCAGCACTGATCAGTGTGGCTCAGTTGTTTAGAGCATAGTCCTGTACAGGGAAAGATAAAGAGTTCAGTTCCTGTTCAGGGCACATACCTAGGTAGCACGATCAGTCCCTAAGTTGGGGCAAATATAAGAGGTAACCAATCTCTTCTCTCCCTCTCCCTCTCCCTCTCCCTCTCCCTCTCCCTCCCTCAATCCCTTCCTCCCTCCCTCTCTCTCTCCCTCCCTCAAAATCAATAAACATATCCTCATGTGAGAATTTTTAAAAAGGAAAATCTTGCATATGACTGGGGATATAAAAATATTATCCATTGCTTTGTATAGTTTTAAATACCTAATGAACTTATTTTCTAAAAATTAATTTAAACCTTTTTTATTCTAAAAATATAAACCTACACTTAAGCTAAAAACATGGCTCTACTCCCAGTTTAAACCATCTGACTTCAGGGACATAATTACAGGCAGAAACTGTGACTTAGGTCCAATATCATGCCGGGCCCAAGATGGGTGCCTCCTGTTTCTTCAAAGATGAATAGCCATAATTAGAATTTAAATTGTCAGCTCAAATAAGTTGAGAGTGTAGTTCGTTTCTGCTAGTTACAAGTCATATGGGGACCCAGAAGGGCAGACTCCCTTGTCATTTACTTATCATTCACGTATTTCCCTGAGCTTGACCCTAGCCTAGGTTCCCAAGAAACTGATAACATACTTCTGTATTATTTAATTTTGCCTCTTATGAAACTACCTTATTGCCAGAATGTGTTTTTCTTCATTATAAATGAATGTAACTCTATTCTCCCACTATATATATATATATATATATATATATATATATATATATATAATGATGTGGAGAAAGAAAGGAAATGGAGTAGAAAATGAAAACGTCTTGAAATTATATAGTAATTAGTTTCTCTATTTGAAAGCCTAAGTTCCATTAAACAGCAATGATAACCAGCAGTAAACTGCCACCCCTGGAGAAGGAAAAATGTCAAATTTCATTCTGAAAATATTTTTGCAAAAACACAGACACAGCCAATTCAGTTTTATTCTGAAGATTGATTTCATACCAGTCGAGCTACTAAAGATTAATTCAAACCTGTCTCCCAGATGCATTGAGTGTGACGAACCAGAACTTACTGTCATCTGATGTTGCAACATCTCACCATCTCTAAATATTGTCTACAGATGGCTGAAGCAATATTATCCGAAATCATTGGCAAGGAAGCGTTAGCTCAAGAAAATACATGCTGCTATAATATAGTGTGTGTGTGTGTGTGTGTGTGTGTGTGTGTGTGTGTGTGTGTGTGTGATTTCCCTTTCAGTTAATCTATTTGTATATCTACACATTTCCTCCTTTTTATCGCATAAATGTACCAAAATGGGAAAAAATTATCTTAGCCTTCCTAAAAGGAAGGTCTTACTGCCATATGTTGTGTGAATTAATTTCACTCACCAGCAGAGAAATGACATGTTTGATAAATGATACAGCCTTCCTTTGAAACTACACTAAGGAGTTCCAGAATTAAATCAATGGATAATTAACTGTTTATGAAGCCAGATCACAACAAGCATGTTGCAGTTAAAATAGTAAATAATCATTTCATTACACTGTCTGCCTTTTCCTGTGAACTGAGAAAAAAGGGAATGACAGAACCTAGCATATACATACTTACATATATTTATAGTATCTAATTCCTTCCCAGGTAGATGTGAATAAAAATAGTTTAAACAGAAGCCAATATTCCCCAAAGAAGATATACACGTGGCAAGTAAGTACATAAAAAATATGTCCTACTTCATATATAATCAAGGAAATGCAATTTAAAACAACAGTGAGACACCACCACGCACCTTTTAGGATTTGGCCCAAATCCAGAAGAGTGGCAACACTAAATGCTGATGAAGGTGGGGAACAACGGGAAAACTCATTCATTGCTGGTGGGAATGCAAAATGGTACAGACGCTTTGGAAGAGAGTACGCCAGTTTCTTACAAAACTAAACAGATCCAGCAATTGTGCTACTTGTTTTTTACCCATAGGAGTTGAAAACATATGCCCACACAAAAACCTGTATCCAGAGGTTTAGAGCTGCTTTATTCATAATTCTCCAAACTTGGAAGCAACCAAGATGTCCTTCAATAGGTGAACGGATAAATAATCATATATTCAGACAATGGAATATTATTTAGTATTTTTTTAAAATGAGCCATTGAGCCATGAAATGTCATGGAGGAAACTTAAATGCACATTACTAAGTGAAAATAAGACCATCTGAAGAGGCTACGTACTGTGTGATTTCCACTAGGATATTCTGGAAAAGTCAAAATTATGCAAATAGTAAAAAAAAAATCAGTGTTTGTCAGGGTGGTGAGCTAAAGGGAAGAACAGGTGCGGCAGAAAGGATTTTTAGGGTAGCCAAAACACACTGTGTGATGTGTTTATACATTTGTCCAAACCTATAGGATGTACAACACCAAGAGTGAGCCACATGTTAACTATGGACTTTGAAAAATTCTGATGTGTTAATTAATGCAGGTTTACCCTTGGTAAAAACATACCATTCTGGTAAATGATGTTGATAATAGGGGTGTCTCTGCATGTGAAGGGATCTGAGGGTATATGGGAAATTTCTCTTTTCCTCACAATTTCGCTGTGAACCTTAGACTGCTCTAAAAAAAAAAGTAAAGACTTTAAGAAGGGTCGGTATTCTTTCTTGGTTAAGGCAGGTATCTCCAACACTGCTACCTGAAGTCGATAAAATATAAATTAAGAACAAGCACCAAAATCATGGAATGATATGATTTGCACAATATTATAACAGATAATAATATTAAACGATAGCTAAAATGTGTGCCTAATAATCATTTGAACTGACTGTCTTGTCTCCCTACCTCCCTATAACACACACATACACACACACACACACACACACACACACACACACACACACGTGAGTTTTTAGTAGTGTGACTCATTGCACTTAATGAGATTTGGTAGATGCACATAGAGAAGTACTTCCTGGTGAGTATGAACTCTTATTTCCTGGGGTGCCAGGAAATCCAATCTGAGAAGTTGGCACACACTTGACATTTAAAAATTTAGTCTAAAATGTTAGTTAATTTCTTCTTACCCATTTGTATATCAGCCACCTCTTCCTACTCTGCTCTGCCAAAGGTGAGACATGTCCTAGAGCTTGTCCATCATTGGGATCAGTAACCTGACTCTGTGTTCTAGCCTGTACACTCTAATGGGCTTAGAAGAAAAATATATGATTCAACAGGTTATCTGCACTTCCTTATTGCAAGTGAAGCAGAGAGTTTTTACAGTTTTCTGCATCCTATGTAGAAGTAAACTTATAGCTGTTTGTCCATATTTATGGCTGTTATAAACATTGCTTTCAGTATGTCTGCAATATTTTATTGCACCTAGCTAGGTTACCATCATTTATTTGACCATTCCACTATTGGTGAATATTTTGGGAGGTTTTCTTTCAGTATATTACTACTAAGAAAGAATATTTAAGTAAATTTATTCTCATATCCTCACTATTTCCTTAGAACATATGCATAAATACAAAATTATGTGCTTAAAAGAGGGTAGGGTCAAACTGCAGGCTGATGGGTTTGAATCAAGTTCTGCCATTGAATACCTGTATTTCAGGTAGTTGATTAAATCCTCCAAGTATATTTTTTTCTTAAATACCGGTTTTGGAAAAATAGGAGTAGCAAAAGAACCTATCTTTTAACATTCCTGTGTTAAGTAAATGAGGTAAGTGCTATGTAGTACCTGTGATTGGATGCATGTGGTTCTTGTTATTATAAAACAACTATGAATAATTTTTTACAAATTTCTCAGAGGCCCTTCCAAAAACATTATAATAAGTCACATTGCACTAATATACATAACAATAAAGCAATGTCTTTTTAAACATTTGATTTTTTATTTTATTAGGAAACCTAATCCTCAGATATAGTTTGCTTTAAAATCACATATGTAGTATGATATAGTCAAAATGCCATGACCACGTATGAAGACAAATGTACTTGGGTTCAAAGGATGGTTCAATGTTTGCTACCAATGTAAACTTAGATATTTTTCTTAACTTCTCTGATTTTGGGTTTCTCATTTTTAAAATGGTAATAATTATTTCTAGTCATTGCAGAGATTATGTGTCATAGGCAAATGACTGAGCAGATATCGCATATTCACAATGAGGATCTAGTGATTTTATTTTTGTATGGATGTCAAATTTGACTTCCAAGTTTAATTGAAAGCCAAACTGTTTCCCCAGTGAGGGAAAAGAAACGACCATAACATTGTACAAAAAGTAAGTGAAGCCCCAGCCAGGAGGCTCCATTGGCTGGAGTGTCATCCTGCACACCAAATGGTTGTGAGTTTGATTCCAGGTCTGGGCACAATCCTCCCCATTGAAGTCCCTATAGGAGGCAACAATCGATGTTTCTCTCTTACAACTTTCTCTCTCTCTCTCTCTCTCCCTTCCTCTCTCTCTCAAATCAATAAACATATTCCCAGGTAAGAATTAAGAGAAAAAGAGTAAATGAAGACATCAAGCACATTTTAGGATTACCTAGAGATCTGATATCCAGCTACATTCCAGACGGAGCTTATCGGAATCTCTAGGGTTGGGCCACAAGGATCAATATTTTTATAGCTCTCAAGGTGATGTAAACTGTCAAAGTTGTCAAAAATTGAGCACTACTTCCTTACAGTGTTACATGGCTTAATAATAATTAAATGTGTAAATAACTTTATAACTTATAAATCACTTTCATAACCATAATTTTATTTGACTACTGCAAAAGCTTTGAAGCATTTAAATATATATATTATTGATATTTTACAGAGAGGAAGGGAGAGAGATAGAGAGTTAGAAACGTCGATGAGAGAGAAACATTGACCAGCTGCCTCTTGCACACTCCCCACCAGAGATGTGCCCGCAACCAATGTACATGCCCCTGACCAGAATGGAACCCGGGACCCTTCAGTCCGCAGACCTCTACCACTGAGCCAAACTGGTTTTGGCTGAAGCATTTTTGTTGAAACTCTTGCACATGTTGAAGAAAGTGAGTGGATTCTGAACTATGATGATTAGCAACGTGGACAAAAATCTGTCTCAGGTTTAGTGAATTGTATATATTGGCTCATACACTTGCCACTGCATCTGTTTGCAGATCTCTTTCTACATGTATATTGTGTGTGATAACACATCTAGCACAAATTCATCATGCCAGAGCCAGAGGAACCCTTTCACAAATCATTGAAGATAATGCTCAGAATGTTCTTTTGATTCCTACTCAATGACATTATCTTATTCACACAGAATACCAGCAAGTTGCAAAAAAGTCCAGTTTTGACTGTACAGCCTTCCCTTTATTTGCTTAGGAACAGCAGCCCCCTAAGTCTATAGACATTAAAAGAATTTTACAATCTTGCAAACATGAATTGGGATTTCAGAAAACAGGCCTTCATATAGAATCCACGAGAAAAGTCCTGTTGAAGAAGAGACGGATTTCTGTGTTCTGCCTTAATGCCGGTACTTTGGCATAATTCCAAAATCTAAGAAATGTTTTCTCTGCACGAGTGAGCAAATTAAATCTGCTTTTTCCTCTAACCTACTATGTGCTATTCTGTGCACCATTAAGGTAGGCAAGAAGGATGATGTTGTTAAACAGCCTCATACGCCACTCCCCTGCACCACCTCAAAGCGATGATATGCTTTTTCTGGCTCATCCATAAATGGATGCTTGATTTAGACTTGCTCATATTCTCCTGTAAGTTGTACAGCTCAGTTCTAAAATAGATTTTGTATAATAACCTCTTTAGAATTAAAAGTGTCTTTCTGAGACAAGTACCATACGATTTCAGTCATATGTAGAATTTAATGAACAAACGGAACTACCCAGCAAAACAGAGACACAGCCCTCCTCACTTCGACAGCAGGCAGGCAGCTCCGGGGAGTGAGGAGGGCTGTGGGAGTGGACGTAGGAGGGTGGGGATTGAACAAGAAGAAGAAAAGAAATATAAGTCATGGATATAGACAACAGGGTGGTGGCTGTGGGGGTAAAAGAGGATGGGTAAGGGTGGGAGAGGGAATAGCAGGAATAGATGGTGAAGGAAAATTAAATTAAAATTTTAAAAAATTTTAATGTTTTTCTGGAGTGCTGAAAAAAGTACATATAAGAGTATTGGTGTATAGTGGCTTAACTTGCAAACAACACACCATTAAAAGAAATAATACATTTTCAATAGAACAGAACCCAATCAATTTTTAGCATCTATAATGTAAAACCTTGAGCTGTATTTTGCCAATAGGAACGACTATTTTAATTGGTCTCCATCATCCTACCCTAAGTGTTCGTGTACCCTATATTTAGATATGATAATTGTATAAAACATACCACAGGACATATGTGAAATAAAATTCTGCCGTTGATTCAGTTTCCTTTACATCTGAACATGATAGTGATGTGTTAAAAATTGAGACTCTGCACCCTAGTATATATTTTAATTATACTTTTATAAACCCGAATGAAATATAATTAAAACACAGTTATTACAGAGCTACGATATGAAAGATCTATTATGTTAAGCAACACACAATAAAAAATGTAATTGACTTCTTAACAAAACCAGGAACTCATCTGCAAAACCAAGAAAATTAATTTATATGCCGGATAGATTTATTAGCAGTTATTCATATCCTAGGCTAAGTTGGAAGAAGTGAATGTTTTATAAGATGGTAGTGTTGCTAAGTGTATAATGATTCCACCCAGTACCCCTAAAATTGTTTCTACCCATTGTTCACGTACAGAAAAGCTGTCTGATTATTTTATTTACTGCAATGTTGTGTTTTCACTCAATCTATCTTAACCATTCCTGGTGAGCCCTGGCTCTGGAGTTTCATGCTGGCACATTGTAGCAGGATTATTGCTGTAAACTTAAGAGGGGAGAGAATGCCAACACAGAATAGAAGATGATGATCCATGACATGTCACTTGCAAAAACAAATTTTCATTTTTCAAGAGCACAAAATGCATTCTGTGGCTAAATTCTCCTTGATTAAAACCTGCATTTGACACTAATGGTAATTAGTTGTTTAAGCTGTATCCACACAAGACAATTTTTAAAAAAATACTAGCAGAAATATCAGTTTAGTTCTCTTTCTCTTTCACTCTATCATTGAAAACCCAGAAAAGGATTAAGAGTCCAGAGCAAAAATGTTATTAATCAGTCAGATAGTCTTGGTCAAAATAAAATGTTTGATGAAATATTTAGTTTGATTCAATAATAAAAGCTAAAATGTATAGACAGTTTTGTTTTCCTTAACAAAATAAAGTGTAACAATTACTTGATGTAAAAACCTGATTACTTTTCCATTTGGGAAGAAAGTAACATGAAGCTAATTCTGTGCTCAAAATAGGAGACATCTTGAGGTTAGGTTGCTCAGGAGAGATTGAATTTTTTTTTACCAGGATTTTAACTTCTAAGTCTATAAATATCTTAGCTGGACACATACATTAATCATATAGACAATATACCTTTTTTTTCCAACATAGATGCAATACTTTAGACTTGACACTTTCCAGTTAGTATCAAGAAAAACATTGCTGCCGAAACTGGTTTGACTCAGTGGATAGAGCGTCGGCCTGTGAACTGAAAGGTCCCAGGTTCGATTCCGGTCAAAGGCATGTACCTCAGTTGCGGGCACATCCCCAATAGGGAGTGTGCAGGAGGCAGCTGATTGATGTTTCTCTCTCATGATGTTTCTAGCTCTCTATCTCTCTCCCTTCCTCTCTGTAAAAAATCAATAAAATATATATTTTTTTTAAAAAAAAGAAAAACATTGCTGGTTAGAGTCTCGAGGAATAATTGAGAGGCAGTGCTTATTTTCCTTTCTAATAGCTGACAATGTATGAGATGGGCTTTGCCCTGGAAATCTCCTCATTACCTCTGCAATGTCTGTCCGAGGGCACGAGCAGTGGCCAAGGCACAGTGTGCCTTCAGTAAATGTCTGTGATCTGCTTGTTTTCAGAAAAACACTGTTAATGTGTGTGATTTAGCCAATGATGATACACTATGACAATTGGTCACTTAGTGGTCAAAATAATAGCATAGGCTCCGCAATGGATATTGTATTCTCAGTGAATATTTTGTATTTTAGGAGATTCTGGCCATCCATGAAGAGCTAAAGGGGGGTGGCGAAGATCTCAGTGGGTGAGTGGATAACCCGCAGGTTCTCCACAGGACGTGTTCTCTTCCCTCCAGAGACTTGCAGGCGACGGAAGGGTATTATTTGTAAAAAGTATCAGTGTGTCCTTCATCAAGGTCATGAGCATTTCAGCAATAAGCGAACAAAATGGATGCGCTACATTCTTAACATTTTCATGTCCTAGAAATACAGACATGATTTACTTGGCAATAATATCGAGCGATCATAGACAGGGCAGAAGTACTTTAAGGGAGATTGAATTCATGCTCTGCACAATTAAGCCGTGCCACCCACCCCGGGAGGATGTTTTATAGCATCTCATGTTTTCATAACAGCCTGACTGTTTGGCAAATTTAAATGAAAGGTTTAGTGAGTACAATAGTGACTGGCCTGGCTAATAAGATGTTAAATCAAAGAAATAAAGCAAGAAAAATAAAGAGAAGAAAGGGAGAGAAGGAGGAAAGCAGGGAGAGGAGGAAGTTGGAAAGGAGATAGAAATGAATACTTATTTAAAACAAATCACAAAGATATTAGAGCTACCTAGTGGTTTAAATTAATCCAAAGCTGTGCTTTGACAGGGGGAAAGTCTCTAAAATAAGCTCAATAAATGTGCCTTATGGCTCCTGGGATATAGTATTGCCGTAGCTTTGCTATAGCTTTGAATTCAAAATACACAATATTAAGTTTTTCATTCATTGTTCCAATAGAAGTATAGCATAAAAAACAAATTGAAAATATCCTGTAGCAATGGCTAGAATTAACATTGAGAATCCAAATTTGACAGCTATGGTATGATATTAGCATAACCTAGCATTTTAATATTATGATAAAAGTATTGTCTTTCTCCAATAAAGCACTTTCTGTTGTGGGTGTGTTTTTTTTAAAATAAAAGGGTACAAAGAAGAGAGAGAAAACAATAACTTTTTAAAAATGTTTATTATGTGTCATGGAGTATGCTGTGGTTTATCTTCTTTAAATATCATAGTGATTTTGCAAGGCAGGAATTAACATCTCTACTTAATAAAAAATGAGTTTCAGAGGAGTTGTCTAACTTAGCTACTAAGTGAGGGAAGTAGGGTGTACTATTATCCTACAAACTCCCCCCCCCCATGTATGCTAAATCATTGTGAAGGAACTTCCATCTATCTGGTCTCCAAACTAAGCTTAAACCTAAATATATTAATCCACGCAAAGGGAATATCTAAGTAAGCTCTCCATAATTTTTTTATAATGATGGTCATCATATTGAAATTCTCTTTTGCATCCAAATAATGCTACACATACTATCCACTTCACACCTCGCATAGCAGTTCCTTTCCTTAGCTCTCCATTGTAAAACCTTAATTCAAGTTCCTGTCATCTCTTGGCTTGATTGTAATAGCAGTGTTCAAATGATTTCTCACCTCTAGTGTTGCCACCTCTTCCCAAAGCTATTTCCATTCTTCAGGTTACTATCACTGTGATTTTTCTAAAATGAATCCTATGTTATAGCCCACTGATTAAGACCTCTCAAGGTTCCCAGTAGAAAAGTACAGATCCTTTCATGGTATAAATGGTCCTGTGCAAGCTGCCCTATCTTTACCTGTTAAACATGCTCTCTCACCACTGCCATTTCCCAAGAAGAAAGTTAAAATTCATACCTGCTATATATGGTCTCATGCTATCTGGCAATCTACCCTATGTTTCCATATTAAATTCGTGCACCAGTGGGGTTCCTCAGCCTGGCCTATAGGATCAGGCCAAAATGGGCTCTCTGACATCCCCCAAGGTGTCCCAGATTGCAAGAAGGAGCAGGCCAGGCTGAGGGACCCTACCCGTGTATGATTGGAGCTGGGGAGGGACACAGATGGTTGGCCAGCTGGGGCGTGACTGCAGGAGGGCTCTAGGACATGTCCAGCCAATCTCACTCAGTCCCCATCAGCCAGACCCCAGCAACAAGCTAATTTACCAGTCAATGCGTATGCCACCCTGATGATCAGTGCATGTAAGAGTGAGAGGTTGAGTGGCCTTAGCATATCATTAGCATATTACGCTTTAATTGGTTGAATGGCCAACCAGTTGACCATACTTTGCATATTAGCCTTTTATTTTATAGGAATATCCCTCACAACTCCCATTTCACTCACATTATAGGATCCTGAGGTCAAATTCTCAGTTCTTCAAATCATCTTTAGTGTTTCATACCTTACACTTTTCCCAGGGGGAAATAAAATGTATGTATCAATGGTGGTTTCTTGCTCCACATGAAGTAGATGTTGAAGAGTATAGCTGGCATCACTAGCCAGTTTGGTTCAGTGAATAGAGCATCGGCCTGCGGACTGAAGGGTCCTGGGTTTGATTCTGGCCAAGGGCACACGCCTGGGTTATGGGCTCCATCCCCAGTAAGAAGCATGGCAACCAATCATTGATGTTTCTCTAGCTCTCTTCCTCTCCCTTCCTCTCTGAAATCAATAAAGAAATTATATATATATATATATATATATATATATATATATATATATAATTTATATATATATAATTTATATAAATTATATATATAAATTATATATATATAAAGAAATTATATATATATATATATATATATATATATATATATATATATATATATATATATATAAAGAGTACTACTCACAGATCTAGCCACTATAAAAAAAATACTGCTGTTTTTTTAAAACCTTTAATGGGACTATAATGTAGCCACAGGTCAATTCCTGCTAGCATCATCAAAGTACTTGCTGAAACTGGTTTGGCTCAGTGGATAGAGTATCAGTCTGCAGACTGAAAGGTCCCAAGTTTGATTCCGGTCAAGGGCACATCCTCGGTAGGGGGTTTGCAGGAGGCAGCTGGTTGATGTTTCTCTGCCATTGACTTTTCTAGCTCTCTATCCCTCTCCCTTCCTCTTTGTGGAAAATCAAAAAAATATATATTTTTTAAAAGCATGCTTAATTATTTAATGTCCCATAGTTAGGTATACAGTCTCTTCTAGAGCAAAGCAGATGTAGCTTAATATAATAACTTAATAAACATTTGTATTATAACAACACACTACTAAATAACCCATGTTTTAAAATATGAAGTCTCAGTGAAAATATCAAAAGTGCATTGCATTTTCCTAATAGTAGGGAAAATAGAGCATCTTTTCATATATCTGTTGGCCATTTGTATGTCTTCTTAAGCCTATTGCCTATTCAAGTCCTCTGCCCATTTTTTGAATGGAGTATTTGTTTTTTGTTGTTGAGTTTTATGAGTTCTTTCTATGTTTTGGATATTAACACCTTGTCAGAGGAGTTGTTTATAAATATCTTCTCACATTCAGATGGCTGCCTTTTTATTTTGTTGATGGTTTATTTTACTGTGCAGAGGCTTTTTAGTTTGATATAGTCCCATTCATTTATTTTTACTTTTACTTCCTTTAGTTTGAGGTAGAATTCATAAAATGCTCTCTAAGACGAAGGTTCATAAATTTCATACCCATGTTTTCTTCTATATAATGTTTTAGGTCTTACTTATACTTAGGTCTTTGATTCATTTTGTGTTAATATGTTGTATGGTGACAGATAGCAGTTTAGTTTCATTCTTGTGCATATGGCTTTTCAATTTTTGCAGCGCCATTTTGCCAAGACATGGAAACAACCAAAGTGTCCTTTGATAGATGACTGCATAAGGATGTCATATACAGCCATCAGGAAAGATGAAATAGTTCCATTTGCAACAACATAGATGAATCTTGAGAATAGCATGCTAAGCAAAATAAGTCAGATGGAAAAGTCTAGAACCATATGATTTCACAGATGGGACATAAAACCAAAAGCAACAAATAAACAAGTAGGATAAACAGACAAACAAAAACTCATAGACACAGACAACAGTATGGTGGTTACCAATCTGAAAGGGAGACAGTGGGGTATAAAGATTAAAGAAGGTCATATATATGGTGATAGAAGTATATTTGACTTTAAGTAGCGAACGCACAATGCAATGTGATCTATTATAGAATAGTACACTTGAAACTGATATAATTGTATTAACCAATGTCATAAAAAATTTAATAAAATGTTTAAGTACATTGAACTGAATATAAAGGAAATATATATCAAAATTTATTGGACACGTCACAAGTAGTGTTGAACAGGACACTTACAGTATTAAATGCACAAATTAGAAATGAATAAATAACTAAGTTCCTATTTTAAGAACATAGAAAAGAAGAGCAAAGTAAAACTAAATCATGTAGAAGAAGGAAAATACAAAAAGATAAGAACATAGATCAATGAATTTTAAAACAATCATAACCATGAAGACTGTGGCTTGGGATATCTGCTTTAATGAAATTAGAGAATTTGATAAAATTATAGAATCAATGCAGCTAACTTAAGGAAGGCTGTGAAAGCCACAGATCCTCTATGATTTAAAGGCAATTCTGATATGCTTCAGCCGCAGAGCAGATTATGATTAATGTCAGGCTCAAGTTATGATCATAAGGTTATTGCAGCCTTCACATATCTTAAATTAGCAGCCTCCAAAGGTCTTTAGCATCGATGCATAAAATCACCATGTAAAAATATTGTTAGAACACTACGGAATATTTTAGTCAGAAAGAATCAGCCAGAAAGATGTCAAAAGCAACAGAATCATGGAATGAAGCGTAAGACTGCATGAACTCTTTTAATAGGAATTAATCTGTCTGCTCTGTACTAAGCTAAAAGCTAAACCTCACCTAGCTACTGCTTCTTCTAAATTAATTTTGTAAACTAAATGACAATTAACAATTTCTGCTGGGAAATCCCTGTTTTAGTATCCATGGTGTCACTGTTTAAAGGAGCTGCTAGCTCATAGAAAAATCCTTGCAAAGAATCCACCACTTCCTCAGCCTGCAGAGGTTGTCAGGATGAAGGTTGTGAGCTTCAAAGGCCTTCTCCAAGAATTGGGAGCATCCCAAAAAATATTGGTACAAAGTCTCATTTGACACAAGAAGAAAACTCAACCCACCCAAACAAAGGTTTCTGAGACATTTGACCTTTGTGTTGGCAGGAAGAAAAATTTTAACCAGCACATGTACCCTGTAATTGGTCTAACCTTATTGGAAGGTAGTCACTAAAAGAGCAGAACACCAAGACAAGATTTCAGTAAATGGCATGTTATCGCATAAAGAGGTCCGCTCAAGGTAATTAATGTACAAGAAAGAGGAAGGCTTACTTAGAGCAACCACTCAAGATTGTAAAAATCAAATCAATTTCATAATTTCTTTGAATTTTTTTTTGTTTCTTCAGCTTTTGTATTTCAGAGGGTAGATGTAACAAACATCTCTGAGATGCAGCAATTTAAACTCAAATTTTATACTTAATTTATTTTTTTTTTAGAAAAAGGTTTGTCTCTATTCCAGGTTCTCTTACTATAGCATTAGAAACCATTTTGTACTGAAAAGTATCACACAACTTATGGTATTTAACTAGAGTGTGGGCAGAGAGCCAAAGAACTTGTTCTTTCTGTGTGAAGGTGAAGGTGGTTATATATTTGGTGCTTTTGCTTGGGATGGGGAGGGAAGAGGAAAGAGAGCCTCTGCCCTTTGTGGAACAAGTTGTGCCCAGGAGACTTTCAGGAAATTGTATGGCACCATCTGTCACCTGGCCGGGCTCTGCTGTAGGCTTTGGGACCAGGTCAGATTTGCAGCTCAAACGCTTCCCCATTTTTGTTTGTTAACACTAGACAATGTGCTTGAAAATTGGATGTTAATAGAATTATAAACTTCTCTCAATCAAAAGACAATACTAAAAGAATGAAAACTAGCCCTAACCTGTTTGGCTCAGTGTAGAGAACCCTGCAACTGATATTCTACTCATTCTCTTTCACATGTAGCTTCAAGGTACCTCTGGGTAATAATTAGATTTCTTATGACTGTAAAAGAAAATGTGCTTTGTCACAGCTTACCTCACCAAGTAAGGCTTTGGCTGTGTCATTCCTCTCCTGGTACAATCAAAACTCAGAGAAGTCTTTCCTTCGTGTATTTGATGAAAAAAAATCTTTATTATAAGCACATGTTTATATCCCTCCCCCTCCCCCCCCGCCCCTAAAGGAAATGTAAATTCCTAACAGATAATTGGATTTCGATTTGGGAATTCACAAGGAGACTCATATCTGTACTTGATTTCCTTGTTGAAAGTATGTGAAAATATCAACACTGCAAAGTAATATGAGTCTTTGTTCTGAGCAGCGATAATCAAGTTTGAAAATGAACTCTGATAGCTTTCTCCTGTGGTTGAGCTATTACTTCTGAGATGATTATTTTAAAATGCCTCACTGTGTGGATAGGTAAATATTTCTTGAATATAACCTAAAAAGTTTTAAGCAAAAATATGCTTGAAAATTGGATGTTAATAGAATTATAAACTTCTCTCAATCGAAAGACAATGCTAAAGGAATGAAAACTAGCCCTAACCGGTTTGGCTCAGTGGATAGAGCTTCCACCTGTGGACTGAAGGGTCCCAGGTTAGATTCCGGTAAAGGGCATGTACCTTGGTTGCAGGCACATCCCTGGTGGATGGTGTGCAATAGGCAGTTGATCGATGTTTCTCTCTCATCAATGTTTCTAACTCTCTCTCTCCCTTTCTCTCTGCAAAAAAAATCAATAATATATATATATATATATATTTTTAAAAGAATGAAAACTAGGCAAGCCAGTGAGTGGGAGAAGATTTTGCTATACAATAAACAAATAACTCATATGTAGAATACGCAACATTCCTATAAACCAATTAGAAGAAAACACACACACACACACACCCCAAAACAAAAACAGTCAAATCAAAACAAGAATATATGTATCAAAGACTTAGAGACACTTCACAATAAAAGATATCCAAATAGCCAATAAACATTTGAAAAGGTTCTTAAAGACATTAGTTAGAGAAATGCAAATCCAAATTATGATAAGATACTCCTATATTCCAAAAAAAGTTAAAATAAAAACATACTCTCGTGCAATCTGTAAACTTACATAATTTCTTTGCAAAAGTGTTTCACGGTGTTAACAAAAGCTCAAATTATGCTTGGCTATGATAGCCTGCGACCTGGCTATCTCAGGCAGTGTACAGATCTCTGAGCCTTCTCCTGTGGTTGAGCTATTACTTCTGAGATGATGATTTATGTGAAGGAAACTCTCTTGAAACAGTCAACTAGGACAGTCAGAGACTCATTTATCTCACTTGCTTCCTCCTGCACAGGAATACTAGTAACTATTCTGCACTATCTATTGTCCAGTATCTTAAAATCATTGCTTTAAATATTTAACTGGTTTTTAGTTGCTCAAGGCAGGAGGTTAAACTGGTCCATCCTTCTCATCCATCTTGGCTGAAAGCTCATGTTGTGTGTATCTTTTCATTGGCTCACTGCCTCAGTCCTTTGATCTTCCTGCTGTGTCAGGCTTGTAGCCGAGGTTGCCCTAGTGGCACACCTGTGGTATAACACCTGTCTCAATTCCAGGATCTTTTGCCAGTAATATTAAGCGCTTTTAACCCTTACATAGTTGGTTTGCTATTTTTTATTTTGAATGTATCTCTTTTTTTCAGGAAGTAGACAGGAAATTTAAATTTTTCCTTAATAAAAATATATATATTTATTGTAAACCCATGTTTACATCGTCTACCTGAAAACTGGACTTAAGTTTTGGTGTTTGTCACCAGACCACCTATCTGTACTTCCTTTCCTTTGTTTTTTGTTTGTTTGTTTATTTGTTTGTTTGTTTGTTTTTTATGTGGATGACATCAGGGAATGCTATTCTTGAATATTATTAAATTTAATGATAAAACTCTTAACATGCTCCGGGTTGCTTATTAAGATGCCATAAAACTAAAGCTGCTCTTTAACTTTAAATTTTTATGAATATGAGTAGGCTAATAAAATATGTGATGGCCCAAAAGTAAAACAATGGTAGTGTAATTTCTCTTAACACCAGTTTTTGCATCTCATTTTATTCTGCTGAGAATCATAAGGTGTAATTTTTTGATAGTTCGCTGCTGTTGTTCTTGATGTGGAAGCAGTGTAGTGTGTATGTAATCAGGAAATTATTAAGCAGTCATGGTAATTAAAAGTGGCTCAGATAGAAACTCACTAAAGAATCAGCATCTTTTTTTTTTTTTTTTTTTTTTTTACTTCACCCCTTTGTTTAGCAAGGTACTTACTGGCAGATAATGGAGGGGGTAAAATGGATTCATGGTTCACTCCTATTGACTTCAACCCTTCCTCCTCCTTTCACCTCTGAGGTAGCAGCCTACACCTCTGTTGCCTGTAGGAATCCCAGTTGTAGCTCCCATAGCCATAAAAGTGGATTTTGTCCTTTTATAGTCTCACTTGTCTTATTCTCTACAATTATTCAAGTTGCCCCTTGATTAACATAGATTTGAATTTTGCCAGTCCACATATACATGGAATTTTTCAATCAACGCTATAAATGTGTTTACTCTTATGATTTTCTTAATAGTTTCTTAAGCTTTATTGGAAAACTACAGTATATAATACATATAATATGCAAAATATGTTTTAATCAACTATTTATATTATCCATATTATCCACAATGGCCCCATAGTAGTTAACTTTTTGGTATACATGAAATTTTGGCTGGGTGGGGGGTGTTGGTTCCTCTAAACCCCAAAGGTTCAAGAGTCAAATGTATATGGACTCTCCTAAGCATAGTTAAATTTAAACTTAGCTGTCACTAATGGTTTAACATGGGGTTAGTAGCTTCTTCAATAAGAACCAGTAGTAAAGCTTTTTAAGCTATACAATCTCTGTGACACCTACTTGCCTCTATCATGACATAAAACTGGCATTACAATATGCAAATGAATAGGCGTGGTGTGCCCTTAAAACTTTATGTGTATAAATCGGTAGTGGACTACATTTGGTCTGTGGCCATATAATTGTTAAACACTAGTTTAATCGCTCATCCATCCCAAAGAGTGTATTGGAGTTTTAACACAGGCTTCTGGGAAGCACTATAACTCAGACTTTAAAAGTGGGCTTTAACGGTGACAATTTCAGGTCCATTAATATAACTGTAAGACACACATTTTAAAGCTATTTGGCATCCAGAATAAATTACATTATTAAATAGATACATATGTATTTAATTATCAACTCATGTAAAAGATTGTGTATATTTACTCTACACACTGCATGAGAGTTTATATCCATGCACTTAAAGCAACACAATAAAAGAGCTAGGTTGATGTTTATTACATTTTCAAAGCATGACAGCTAATGATTGGTAGTTGAGAAAGATTACAAAATAACGGAAAACATACAATAGACAGATATGGGAGTTTGGTAAATTATTTAGCCTCCCATTTAAAAGAAGTCTCATTGTTTTACAAAATAATTTTCTAATATGGATAATGTAGTATTTATGTTGTCTGAGTGAAGAAATGATTTACCCAAAACTATTTACATGTATAAGCCATAAGTCTCCATGGGATGGAAAAACACAAGAATGATTTTCTTTTGACTAACTTTGAGGAATAATTATAATTTTTCTCCCTAACAAAGAAACAGTTCTCTATTGGTTAATGTTTTTCTTTCTGTAGCTACATGTAGACTGGAATTGCATTGTGTGGTTTTATGTTTTGTTGTTTTATTCTAGCTTATATAGATTTTTTTCCTTTGAAACTTATCAGAAATGCCATGGGTTTTCAAATAAGACTAAAATTATTTTACTAAAAAGTTGTGTGATAGATCAAAGACTACATTCAAAGGATAAATCCATGGTTTCAGGTGATCTTTGGGGGAAAGTCAGTCAACCAGTGTTTTCTGCCATTATGTTACTTGTAGTCCCATTCTCTTTGTGTATGTAGCTTTGCAGTGAAGGATTCCAGCTGAGATATATATTTGGCCATGTAACAGCATTCAATTCAGGTAACTTAATAAGTTTCTTGACACCGCATATAAGAATTGAAAGTATTATTAAGCCATTTAGAACATTCTTTAAAAATTATATTCAAAGATTACAGTGGTCACTCAGCAGGAACATTACTTTTCTTATGCCAGTAAGAATTCTATGAGCTTTTATAATACCAGGGAGGTCAGGATCTCAAGTCATTTTTCAAATCATTTCACAGTAATTCTGTACTTATACATTTATTCTTGAAATTAATGGCATGTCATAAATCCTGACTTTCATTTTTGCTTAATAACTCATGCCTTCATCTGTTCAACAAATGTGTCTTGAACCTACTACATGCTAAGATTTGAAAAGTCCAGGATGAACAAGTTAGATATAATCTCTGTTCTGATAAAAATGCTATTCCAGTTGGCAGAACCTGATACTAGACAAGTAGAAAAATGTATATAATGATTAAGAAAATGATGAATGTGTGACATTAAAGAGTGGGACAGTTATTAGACCCAGTATCACCCAATAAATGAGGAGCCCAGCAATTTTTCCGTTAACAAAAGGTACAAAACATGAAGCAGCATATTGTTGTGACTCTATTTCCTAAGGAGTTTTCCTTAGGAACAGAAATTTCTTAAGAAATTGGGCATATTCCATTAGAGCAATAACCTGTGGGGGGGAAATATTTCAAGGTTTTAGCCTCATAATAAAATGATTCATAATTTTTAAAGTTTAGTTTCTGAAGTTTCTCAACTCTCTGATTCTATAGACACTCCAACAATAATCCTTTGTTGATATATCAGCCTTGAGAAACCATTGGGTCACTCACCCCTAAGCTGCTCTGAGAGGGAGGCTAAGAATCAGAGGGAGACAGGCCACATAAAGGCTCCCTGCTCCATCACCCTGGCTTTGTTCAGATCCATGGATGGTAAGTTCCTTTGTCAACCTGACATTAAGAGGTGAAGCCTAAGCTACCACAGAACTATTTGGAAATGTCAGGCTTATAAGCACCCATGTCACTCTTCTGAAATAGGGTCAAGATTCAAAACTTTCATCTGACTTCTGGTTCAATTTACACTTCATATTAGTCTGTATGTGAAAAATGGCGGCCACACTAGAAAGCCTGTTTTTGCTCTCTGGTGATATCTAAATACCTGCAAGGCACACCCAAGTCCAATGACTGCCTGAACAAGGCATGCCTCTGCAGGGCTGGGAATGCAGAACAGTAAGCGCACCAACTAGGATAGCAGCTTTTACAAATAACAGAGAACCTGGGAAATGGTGGCTTACATTACTAATTCATTTGTTTCTTCTTCGCAATCCGCCTTTGATCTCATGGAGCCATCAAAATCCAGAGTCTCCTCAGCCTTCCGTAGTGTGTTGCTTTCATTCTCAGGTTCTCCCATCCATTTTTGAACAAAATTCAACCAACATTTGAGAAGACTCATTCCCAACAAACTAAAATGCCATTGTAGGCAACAGTCACACAACTTCCTAAAATGAGGCTAGCAATGGGAAACAAAGAGAGAAAACATGTACTGCTCTGCTCACACTGGACATCGGTGTTGTCTGGAACTTGTCAGAGTTAGCACTGCCTACTGAGGAACCAAAGGCAGAGTCAAAAGCTTGCAGGACTAGAGATGGAGGCGAAAGTGGCAATGTGAGAGGGGAAACGTTGCTTAGAAGCTTGTGATGGCAAAGAAGGATGGGCAGATGGTGGGAGTTAAGAAGGTCCACTCAGGGATCTTCACTCCATCCTACTTGTACTGCCAGATGGAGGTGGACTTTAGGTTCCCCACATAGTTGACGTTGTTGTGAGTGGTTGGGAAGCCTCATAATTGGCTGGCAGAAACGGAAGTCCTGCCTCCTATTTAACCTTCCCTAATACCAACCTAGGGGCAGATGGAAGTCTCAGCTAACCACTTGGCCTTTGCTATGGTGAGTAGGGGTGAGGTCACCATCCCTTCCCACCCACCCACAAGTGTTTGGCTAGAGTAGAGTGGATATTTTCTAAGTTTTCTGTGTTGCTAGATTGCCCTAACCTGTTCCTCTGGCAGAACTTTTCTGGGGCCGTTCTAGTGCATAGTTCCAGCTTCTATTTCTTTTTCTTTTTTTTCTTTTTTTGCCTCACATTTCCAGCTTCCATTCTGGGAGATGTGACACAAAAAGAAAGCTCAGCCAACACATCACTGTGTCATTTCTTGGGTTGCAAGTTTCCTAAACAATCTGTCTTGTTTTCTCTACCAGTGAGCCTCTTTTAATAATTGTTTTATATAGAAGGTCTAGGAGTTTCTGTTGTATTAGTAAGTAGAATGAGAAAAAGCACATCTCATCTATAAACTCTTGGAAACAGAAGTTAGCTAGAACTTAACACATTTTTAGTTCTGAGAGGTAGACATGGAATGTTGAAAACATATTTTATATTTTTTCTCATATAAGTTACTTCTATTTAAATCAAATGTATTAGAAAGCCCTCAGAAAATCAAAACGATGTCAATTTCAAACATTTTTGCCAGTATCGCTTGCATTCTATAAGGTAAAAAATTGTTATAATTAAACTGTAATACATCAGCTCTTCAAAAGAACTTCTTCTTCTTCTTTTCCCCCCTGAAGCTAAATGGCAAGTCCTGGAGATAAATATTGAGAATATCAGAAACAAATTACTTTAATTTAAATGCATGAAAGAAGCGATTTTTAGTATTAAGCATTTCTTACAGAGTATCTCCTGCTTTGCTCCCAGGTTGACCCTGAGAGGAATTCTTTATCATTAGGCAGAGGATAGAAGAGTTGAGATTAAGTTGACTAAAGAAAATTTGCCATCATCCTTTTGTACACTCAAGGATTTTTGAATGGTTCATTGAGGACTAAAATGTCCTCATTCTAATGTGATACTTGATCTTTAAAAGGAATTATGTACTTTATGCATTCTGAGTTGACACCATCCACACACACACACAACACACATTACTGTCTCTTAAAATCAAATGCATATTACAGTTGCAATGAGGTAATGATTATCAATAACTACTCATGTGCAATGAGATAAAAATGTGCAGATTGGCCCTGGCTCAGTTAATTGGAGTGTACAGGTTGCAGGTTAGATTCCCCATTGGGGTGTGGGCAGGATGTTTCTCTGTCACATCAGTGTTTCTCTCTCTCCCCCTTCCTCTCTCTTAAAAAAAATCAACAAAATACTATTTTTAAAATATGTGCAAATTGGTGTTAGTGGCTTAGCCCTCTTTTATTTTCTTGCAAGCAAATGTCAGTGAGATGAGGCAGAACATGTGGTGAAGCAGGGGACTTGAGGTTTACTCCCATCCCAAGACAGCTGGCAGGCTAGCTCTAGTCCATTGCAAAGCCGCCTTAGGAATCATCTCAAATGACTTTCAGTGTGTCTGTAAATTATTTTAAGAAACTTTGTGCCACCAATGCTTTTGATGGAACAGAGGTTGGTATTTTGTGGGAAAATATGCACATTCTTGACTCTAGATAGATAAATGGTTTCAAATTTCAAACTATAATTAAGAAGAATTTTTAAGGAAAATCATAAGCTGTTTATTTCACTTATATTTTGATGCATGCACAGAAATAATGTGGTAACATTCCATATCTTTCAAAAAGTATAAAGTGAAATGTTTGTAATAAAACATGTCATTATTCATGCCCTAACCGGTTTGGCTCAGGGGATAGAGTATCAGCCTGCAGACTCAAGGGTCCCAGTTTCAATTCCAGTCAAGGGCATGTACCTAGGTTGTGGGCGCATCCCCAGTAGGGAATGTGCAGAGGCAGCTGATCGATGTTTCTCTCTCATCAATATTTCTAACTCTCTATCCATCTCCCTTCCTCTCTGTAAAAAAGAAAATCAATAAAATATGTATTTAAAAAAACCTATCAATTGGCAGTTTGGGTTTTGTGTTGTTTTTTTTAATTGAATTTATTGGGGTGACATTGGTTAATGAAATTAGATAAGTTTCAGGTATACAGTTCTATGATGTTTCATATGCATATTGCATTGTGTTTTCGCCACTCCAAGTCAAGGCTCCTTCTGTCAAAATGTATCCCCCTTTACTCTCTTCTACTTACCTCCACCCAACCTTCCCCTGGCAATCACCATAGTGTTGTTCATGTCCATGAGTTTTTCTTTTTATAGTTCTTAATAATAACCATTTTTCTTGATAGCATTTTGGTGATGATAGATAGATAAAGATAGATAGATAGATAGATAGATAGATATAGATGTAGAAATAGAAGGATAGATATAGATAGACTTAGAAAGATATATTTCTTATCTTGATTAATTATTCAAGGAGGCTTCCCAGAAAATAGTAGAGTTTTAGAATTATTTTGCATCCAGGCAATATGTAAACTCTCTCTCTCTCTCTCTCTCTCTCTCTCTCTATATATATATATATATATATATATATATATATATATATATATACTAATAATAGAGAAATATACAAATTGGCTGGGATGCCATCAAGTAATGACCAATCAGGATGGGTGGGGTCATGGCAGAGAGCTCTCAGCATGTCTGTGCCAGGGTCCAAAGAGCATGGAGAGGAAGGAAGAGCAGATAGGGAGTTAGAGGGATCAGGCCAGGAGGGGAGAGCAGTTAGACAGTTAGGGGATCAGGTCGACAAGGGGGGAGCGGTTAGGGGCATCAGACAGGCAGGCAGGTGAGCAGTTAGGAGCCAGTGATTCTGGATTGTAAGAGGGATCCCAGATTGGCGAGGGTACAGGCTGGACTGAAAGATTCCCCACACCCCGTGCATGAATTTTGTGCACCAGGCCTCTAGTTTATATATAATATTTATAAAATGTAGTGTAATCATATTCCATTTAAGGTCCCAGTATTTTAAGCTACAAATATTAAAAGATTATGTATCTGGGGCAATTCTAAAAGGCATTTACATATGTTGAATTCCCTAAGAATGTTATAGTGTTCAACATTGTCTGCACATATTTGAACGTGGAATATTTTTTCTTCTAGGTCCTGAGACACCTTGGAGCGTGGTTTAGATATCATTGCTGTGTCTTCTCTCATGTCACAGTGCTCTGACGTATTTTATAATTTTCTACACACTGGAGTATTTAACATGGTATCAGATTATATTTTGTTAATAGTTGTATGGATGTATCTCATTTTCCTCCACAGCTGCTACAAATTGCCACTTATGTTAGAAAGCTTTAAATATGCACTTGTTAACCCATAAAACCTTACTAAGCTTAGATTACTCAGCACTTGCTTAATAAAGACCCATCAAATGGACTCATACAGAAGCTTCCACAATGCCCAAGAGAGGCAAGGTACCAACAGTTTGTTGGGGGCAATGGTAGGGTCATTGCTGGGACAACTTACACACCACATATCTATATATTTAAATATATTTTATTGACTTTTTACAGAGAGGAAGGGAGAGAGATAGAAAGTTAGAAACATCGATGAGAGAGAAATATCGATCAGCTGCCTCTTGCACATCCCCTACTGGGGATGTGCCCACAACCCAGGTACATGCCCTTGACTGGAATTGAACCTGGGACTTTTCAGTCTGCAGGCTGATGCTCTATCCACTGAGCCAAACCGGTTTCAGCCATATTATATATTTATTACTTCACTGAGTCTGTATAACGCCAGTTCCCATATCTAAAATTATCAGGAGAGCAATAACTCATATCAAGGTCCTTTAAGTGTGTATCTGATACAATTTCAATTCTATTTGACTTAACACACAGTCAAATATATATTTTCTTTCTAAACTATATTGTCACTAGATGCCTGGTGCACAAAATTCATGCACAGAGGTGTATGTCCTTCAGTCCAGCCTGCACCCTCTTCAATATGGGATCTCTCGAGGGATGTCTGACTGACCGTTTAGGCCCAATACTAATGGGATTGGGCCTAAACGGGCAGTCAGACATCCCTCTCACAATCCAGAACTGTTGGATCCCAACTGCTTGCCTGCCTGCCTTCCTGGTTGCTCTTAACTACTTCTGCCTGCCAGCCTGATCATCCCTAGCCACTCCCTTGCCAACCTGATTGCCCCTAACTTCCCTCCTCTGCAGGCCTTGTCACCCCTAACTGCCCTTTCCTGCAGGTCTATTTCCTCCAAACTCACCTTTCCTGCAAGCCTGCCCCCCCCCCCCAACTGCTCTTCCCTGCAGGCCTTGTCCCTTCCAACTGCCCTCCTCTGCTGGTCATCTTATGGTGGCCATCTTGTGTTCACATGGGTGCAGAATCTTTGACCACATAGGGGCAACCATGTTGTGATGTTGTGTGTTGGAGTGATGGTCAATTTCCATATTACTCTTTTATTAGATAGGATATAGGCCTGGTGCATGGGTGGGGGCCGGCTGGTTTGCATGGGTGGGGGCTGGCTGAAGGATGTCCTGGATCAGGATGGGGGTTCCCTTGGGGTGTGGGGCAGCCTGGGCGAGGGGCCTGTGGTAGTTTGCAGGATGGCCATGCCCCCCAGCAACCCAAATGAAGGCCCTGGGATCTGGAATTTATTTATCTTTTATAATTGAAACTTTGTAGTCTTGAGCAAAGCCAAGCTTCCTGCTTGCTCTGTGGCCATAGCCATTTTTGTTGGGATTTATTTATCTTCTATAATTGAAACTTTATAGTCTTAAGTGGAGGCCTGGGCCTGCTAGGGTGTGCAGAAAGCTTGGCTTCTTCCATTTCCAGAGAAACCCAAGCCTCCTTCTCGCTCTTCGGCTGCAGCCATCTTTTATGGGTTAATTTGAATACTCACTCCTAATTGGATGGTGGGTGTGGCTTGTGGGTATAGCAGAGTGATGGTTAATTTGCATATTGCTCTTTTATTAGATATGATTATTTTAACCTAGTACTTTTATGTATGTTTCTAAAGTATTCTTAATTATGTAGAAGATTTATTTTCTACTGGCATTTCCAATAAGTTGTTGGTTCATATATTAGGCAGTAACAAGTATAACTATAAAAACAAGTTGAACTGTCATCATCCCCAGATGAACTTCTCTTTTAGCCACATGTCCATTTCCTGGGGACCCAACTTCCCAGACAATGGAATGTTATGAAGCAATTAACTGAGACTTACTGCAATGCCTGCTACATGCATGTTGAACAACAAACTGCAAATCTGATATCAGAGAATCAGGAGGAGAGAAAGTGAACACGTGAAAAGAAAAGCTTTTTTTGGCATAAGATAGATGTCTATCAGATGCTCTTTGATGTCAATCATTATCTCTATGAAGTACTTTAAATGGTAAATTCTTTCCACAAGTACCTAAAATAGTTACACAGAAAATACAAAATTATAAATAATTCACTTACTGTTATTTTAAAAAAATACATTTAGTTCTATAGTAAAAGTATTGGGCTTCTTCCCCCTCAGATAATAGTAAATTCATTATATGAAGTGTTTAGTTTATTCATGGTGGCTCAATTATAAGATTCAAGTTATGTGGCTACTTTTTCCAAGAAAGGTGAATATGCATTCATTTTAAAGTAGGGAGTAGAGTAGGTTAAACAAGGATAAAAATACAGGCATTGAAACCCTCAACTTTGTAATTTTGTTTTATTTCTGTCTGTATGTCTCTTTCTCTCTGTCTCTCTCCCCCTGAGAATTTCTGTTCCCTCCCTTTCATTTGGGATTTCTCATAATTCTTTTCTCAATGACAAGGACCATTCTAACCTTATTAAGTGGAAACTTGACCGATAGCAATGAAAAGGTAACCTGTAATTCAGGTTACAAGTGATAAAAATTGAGGGCCTAAGATCAACAAAGACTGGGAGGAAAATTGGAAAAACAGAGATAAAGATTTATAGACATGAGGCTATTCAAAGAAGACCAAGTGCTGCCAGCCACTGAGAAATCAAACTGATGACCAGAAAATAAGATCAGATTAAGAATGAGGTCGGTAGGGCCTCCTCGGGCCCAGGCAGGAGAGAGACTGAAATATATTTTTAGCCGATTATGAAGGGTCTGGGAATGGATAACTCTGAAATCCTTTTACACTACATCACAATCTGTCATATATTTCTTGAGAAACTCAATTACCAAATATCCCAGGCAGCACGTGTGGCTCTTGTTAAAGTGAGGAGAACTCTGAAAGTGACATGAAATGCTAAATTGGCTTTCAGGGTTCAGGAAAGTATTCTATAAGTAGACATAAACCCTGATTTTCTTCAGCACAAGAAACTCATATCTGCAGACAAGTTACCTGAGAAAGGTAACTAAGGGGATAAAGACAGGTGTCAGATATTTCTAAGCCCTTAAAATGAGCACAATTTATAATTACCTAAGGGCTCCCTTCTTTAGTTTGTCCTTTATCAGCTTTAATTCACCAGGGAGAGGTGCTTAGGAAATAAAAATAAATAAGAATAGGAGGCATATATAGGGTGGGACAACAATAGGCTTACAGTTGTTTGAATGGTACATAATACAATAATTAACAATAATACAAGGATAATCTCTGTTTTATATGCTCACAGCTGACTCTTACATCTAAATTTTGAAAGACTCTGGACTTCAATATTTTGGGGTGGTGGGTTGGTTAGAAGGGTTAAAGAGCATAGCCCAGTTGGGTCTTAAGTTGTAAGCTGTTAGGGGTTGAATCATGTTCTCTAAAATGTTACACATAGAAATATAACTCCCGGTATCTCAGAATCTGACAAGAATATGAAAACGTTTTTACAGAGGTAATCAACTAAAAAAAATGAGATAACTAGGCATTAAGATGGGCCCTGATCCAATATGACTGATGTCCTTATAAGAAGACATTTGGAGATAGACACATGGGGAAAACATCATGTGAACAAGAAGGCAGAGGCTAAAGTAATCCTCCACAAGCTAAGGAGCACAAAGGATTGGGAGAAGACTAGAAAGTTAGGCAAGAGGCTTGGAACAAATTCCTCCTCATAGCCCTCAGGAAGAACAGTTGACCTTAAATAGCTAAATATTTCTCTAGCCAAATAAGTTTATTCAGGAACAACAAAGAAATGCAGTTTGGGACATGCAATATAATGGTGAAACACCCACATGCCCAGAAATTAAAGGGTGGAAACTTTTATAGAGGAGGAGAAGAGAGGAAGTTGGGGGAGTTGTCTTTGTTGGGTTCTAGGATCATAGCAGGGTGTGAGAGCTCCCCCTACAGGCCCACCCATCTCTAATTTTAAAGGAGGTTTCTGTCCATTAATCTTCATAGTACCAACCCTGCTGACACCTTGATCTTACTTAACTTCTGGTCTCCACAACTGTGAGCAACATATTTCTATTATTTAGGTCACCCAGTCTATGGCACTTTATTTTGGCAGCCCTACCAAATTAGTACAAATACTGACAATGAGGTTCCTATATTCACTGAGCATGTTTTAAGGAAAGGTCATCAAAGCAAAACAAAATCCCTCATATTACCATAACCCAAAGTAGGAAATTTATAAGGTCAGGTAAATAAAAAGTGTGCAGGAATGTACAAGTTCCTAGAACATCTTCCTTTATGCAATTAAAAGACTCTCTCAGGTGACTGACTCTGGGTCTCAGTGCTGCTGCTTCTGCATTGGCCTGGTCTCCTGACAAGCTGTCTTCAGATGGTAGAGAAGATAGGACTCACCTTTCCAACTCAAGAGCGCTTCGGCTTGTGAGCAAAGAAGGTTCACATTTTCCTGCACTATTTAATTACTGCCTGTTCCTTTATATGTAGCAGGCCCTTGGAAAATTGCTTAACCAAAATGATAAATGGATAAGAATGGATGGGAAAACTATTTATTCAGTGGGATTTCTCCTTGAGTACCTAGAAGTATCTCTCCTGACAATAGGAGGATAGTTCTGTGGAGAAACTCTGGTTAAGAGGTTAGAAATTCTAAATCTAGCAACTGAGACATTGGAAAAATGACAATGTTTTCAGGACTTATACTACTCATCTATTTTAAAACAGTTTTGTGGATGGATAATATGCTTCTGGTTTCTGTGATTTAGGTAGCAGAGAATCCCAAGGAATTGACACAGGCATGATCATATATATATATATATATATATATATATATATATATATATATATATTTGATTTTTTACAGAAAGGAAGGGAGAAGGGTAGAGAGTTAGAAACATTGATGAGAAACATCGATCAGCTGCCTCCTGCACACCACCTACTGGGGATGTGCCCACAACCAAGGTCCATTTCCTTGACTGGAATGGAACCTGGGACCCTTGAGTCCACAGGCCAACGCTCTATCCATTGAGCCAAACCAATTAGGGCTAGGCATAATTCTTTTATAGTGTTTAGGTTTTCTTTTTTTCAAATAATGAACTTTAAATAAAACATATTTATTTTTTTAAAAACAGCATCTTTGTCATAGAAGTCTTGAGTTTCATTGCTAAATATTTTCAATGTAGAAATTATGGAAAAGAAAATTAAAATGTTGACATTCATATAATTTAGAGATAGCTACTATTAATATTTTATGTAGTCTATCCAAGCTATATAAAAAAATAAATTAAAAAAAAAACACCCATGCAATTTAGAAACAGGGCATAGTATTGGTCTATTATTTAACTCTTGTTTTAATGTTTTTTAGTTATATGTTTTTGTAAACTTTTTTTTATTATTGACACTATTATAATGTCCCCATTTTCCCTTTCCAAACTCCATCCAGCCCCTGCCCTCCTTCCTCACAGCTTTCTGTGTCAATGTGTCATGCACCTTTGGCTAATCCCGTCACCTTTCTTGCATGTTTTTGAAGTTGCACCAGACATGCTTGTAAGGAAACAGAGAATGTGGTGCGCCAGCATGGCCATGGCATACCCAGCCCCAGGGCACCTTATGTGCCATGCAGCATGGCCAAGGGTGACCCTGAGAAGGAGTGTCTGAAAGTCTTAGAAAAGACAGACAAGAGAATGAAAGCTGGGTCTCAATGGGACACTGCTTCCTGAGAGACAGTGCCAACACCCACAAGCCTTGTCTTTATTGTATAGCAGATCCCAGGAGGCAAAGTAAGGGCGTGGTCAAGATGTTTACAACATTCTCGTGAGTTTCAGTCCTACTCAGTTACATGTACCTGATCAAGCTTTGTTTACTTGCAACCTATATCACTTATACACGTGGGTCCACATGTTCGGATCTTAGGCTCAAGCTTACAATATAGCTATTGGCTCTAATTGTGCTGGGGGGGGGGGGGTGTGCTCTGCCCTCCAAGCTGGGACTTGCACGTGGCCATGAGAAGACTGTGCCCTCTCATTAGTCCAAGGCTTGAACTTGTCCAAACTCTGTAGCCGCGCCCCACAAGAAAATTAATAAGTACAAAAATTCATTTGGAAATTTTCTGCAACTGCTTTATCAGATTCAATTAAATGTATAAGTCACCTTCCTTGAGTGTTGCTTATCTATTGTATTCCCATAAGAAATTCATTCATGTGAGTTAAATTATTTATTTCTAAAGGCCTCAGGGATAAAAAAGTAAAATCCCTTATCAGACGCATAACGATAATGGGAAACAGGAAAGGATAGTATACTTACAAAGCAAAAATGGAAATTTTCAAATTAATTTAGCTCTAGAGAAACACAACTGTATATAGGCACTCTACACAAAGACAAGCAGATGGAACCCACAGGTATTTCAAAAGCACTTGAAACATAAATGGCTGATGACACATTACAAAATAATACTCTTTGTAGCCGCTGTTTCTTCTCTGAGATATAGGCTTTTGAACATGACACATCTATGCATTTATGCAAAGAATACATCCCTAATATAAATTGAATTTTTATTGAAAGTGCTGTTAGTTTCTGTATTTGATGGCAGTGTCTAAATCGGGGGTGGGCAAACTTTTTGACTCGAGGGCCACAATGGGTTCTTAAACTGGACCGGAGGGCCAGAACAAAAGCAACCTGACCATGCTGGCACTCTTATCTTGGGCTGCTGGTGAAGGAGTGGAGGGGAGAGCTGGTCTAAATACTTCTTTCAAAAGACACTTCTGTGCTCATCCACACACACCACCCAGGAATACTGAAACACAGAAGACAATTGAAATTTAATGTAAACTAATTAGGGAAATTATGTAGAGCAGTCATAAACTCTCACTGAAAATCTATTATATACAAAAAAAATTCATAGGTGTAATCAGTCTATAATAGGCAAACCCTATTCTGATTCCTTTTGAACATATATGAATTTATGTATTCTATTCAGCCACCTACTGCGATGGCAGACAGACATGTGCAGAGTAAGGACAATAGGCCAAGTACAGAAGGTAACTGGAAGGAAAGCCCCAGGTGCCTAGAAATGGGCAAAACCGGGAAAACAAAACCCCCAGGGTAACCTTTCCTCCCCTAGCATCTCACTGGTCCTGTGGTTTGGATGCCCCAACCTTTCCTCCCTAGAGATAACATCGAGGCCTCAGGACCCTAAAAGAACACACCTGGAAAGCTGATGAATATTCTATTGAGATCCTCCCCTGTGACCTCCCCTAAGATTCCCACCTGCAAGAGAGAAATAAAAACATTCAGGACTAAGGACACAACACACTCTCTCCCTCTGTAGAGCACTCCATGCCATTCCCTCCCACTCTTCTTCCTAGACAGGCACGTATCTTCTGACTCTAAGGGACCCCACAAGACTTGCAACCAGGGGAACTGCAGCCTGGCCTGAGCTCACCCCCTGAACCTGTCTCTAAGACCCCATTTTTTCTGACCTCCTAGTGAGTCAAAGCAGCCAGTCTAGCTCGCCTGTTGCCTGTTGCTTCTTCTATGCTAATCCTGGTTTTAGTTCACTCTCTTGAGCATGCTTTTGCCTAGACCAATAAATTATTGCTTGCTTTGCTGCATTTTATCTCCTGACTGAAATATTTCCTTCAAGAAGACAAGAACCCCCGCATTGCACTTGGATAGTAAACATCCAAAGGAAAAATGCTCAGTGGTAACTATTTGTATAATGAAATTAAGTTTTGATGACAAAGCAATTTATCCTTGGCACTCTTCTAATAAAAAAAAAAAAAGCAAATCTATCTGTAATGTTCATCAAAAAGTGACTGGCCTAGCCCTTGGGATGTGTATTGAAAATCACATGGAGCCTCCAACCAAAGCATTTGCCCTTGATTGGAATTGAACCCAGGACCCTCAGTCCATGGACCGATGCTGTATCCACTGAGCCAACTGGCTGAGGCTGGAGTTTTGCATTTCTTTAACTATGAGAAATTAATTATTTTCATAAAACCTCACCCTTACTTTTTCCTATTTTTATTACAAAGGATGTTCTACTTCCTGGATTAATCTTCTATACCTAAAATTGTATCCCATTTATTTTCAGTCTTTCTATTCTGCATTCTACCAGACTCCCACCTGTACCCCCATTTCCAAGCACCCTCTGTGTGTATTTTAATTTCAAATGGCTTTTTCCGGGTATCTAAATGTTACTTTTTTAATAATATTTGATTCTTATTTTATAAATCTATCTGTGTATACCAATTAGAATTTCTAAAATCTCTTCTTCCTGAATTACCTCTGTAAATTTTGGTCTATGGGTTGTGTCTCTGTTTTGCGTTGTTTCTCTTCTGTGCTTTCATTTTTCTCATTTGTCTAGTTATCCTTGAACAAGTATACATACTTTAAGAATTAGAATTGGGTTAATCTAAAAGGTAGGTATGCATTTCCGCCATTGTGTGTTTATAGGTCTGTTTCCCTAATCAGCTGCACAACAAAATGTAAAGTTTGCCCAGACATGCTATGAAAATGGATGTACTGTGTCAACTATTAGGCTTTGCTTCAGGTCTAAGTGGTTGGGATATTAGTTGGAAGCTGCAGATGCCAAGCTATGAAGGGCTTTAGTTAAGGGTAGCAACAGTCCCATCTACATCCCTATTTCTCCTTTGAATGTGCATCAAAACATCAGTTAACATTACAATTTAAAGTGACAAATAATTACCCACAGCTATAATAGTTAGAGTTCCCATGGCTCTAATTCTCTATCCTCAGAAGTAAATATTTTAGAAATCAGTAAATATTTCCAATTGAGTTCAGTAGTTCTCTATAGTTTGGTGCATAATAATTGTCTCAATAAAAAATGAATGAACTTCAGAAAAATGCCAGTGTTCAGGTGGAGTTGTCTCACTTTTATATGTTGGTTTTATTTTTTATTATATATATATATATATATATATATATATATATATATATAATTGAGTTTTTACAGAGAGGAAGAGAGAGGGATAGAGAATTAGAAACATCGATGGTAGAGAATCATTGATCAGCTGCCTCTTGTACATCCCCTACTGGGAATGTGCCCACAATCAAAGTACATGCCCTTGACCGGAATCGAACCTGGGACCTTTCAGTCCTCAGGCTGATGCTCTATCCACTGAGCGAAGTTCCGGCTATATGTTGGTTTTATATTGGGCTTTGTGTACTTTTTTTATGGGTAGGAAGCCCTCTGTGTTCCTACCTGTTGCAGGTGGCAGTGGAATTATTGTGACACCGCAAGGAAAGGAATTTCCTGAGACTCCCATGGGAAAATAAGTGATACATATTTTTTTGTGAAATTAATCCCCTGGATTTACTAGAGTTTCTGCTCCATATTAAAGTCCAGTCCAGTCCAGAATCTGGATAGTTTAGCTTGTGTTCCTAGTTTCAGTCCCTTTCCTGTGGGGTCCACATAACCAAGGGCCATGAAGCTGGTTAAGACCACTTGGCCATGAAGCACACAGGAAAGTGTGAATCATGGAGCAAGCAAGAACCAAAAGCACAAAAGCAGTCAAGGGGCAGGAGAGAGAATTCTTTGATGGGGATTTTAACCTTCCAAGATTTCAGGCACTTGCAGCAGCTCTACACACACCCTTCCCCCAGCCAATTATCTTTTTCCCAGGTTAAACTGACAGACAAGCACCTTCCCTACATCACTCAGACTTCACTGTACATGAGCCCATCTCTCCCTGACAATCCAGGAAGGGGAAGGCAGGGCTGTTAGTCCCCTTGGAGGTACAGAGGTAAGATTCATTGGGCTGTGACCTTGTAGCTTCCTAGTGAAGTTTCCTGAATGACCATACTTACAATGTCTGGCTTCCCCTTTGCTTTCTTCCTATAATTAATATTGACTAGCTAATTATGATGATAACACTTGCATGAAGATTATTGCAAGAGCCTCAAGCTAGTGAAAATAACAGAGTATCTAATATCAAGGCTGTGATTGCTCAGTCCAACAAATTAAAACCAAAGAGTGATATTTGAGAAGAGGGAATGATCTATAGCCAAGAACTAAATTGAGGCCTTGGAAGAAGATGTAGAAATATTGAGTAGTTAATGGCACATGCACTTGAAGGAGAATTGTAGCACTTGCTGTGAAGGGATTCCAATTGTCTAATGGGCTGTGTACAACTGGGGAGAATGGAATATGACAGGAATCATTACCGGGGAGATGAGAGAAGATGAAGTTGGTAGTGAGCCAGGTAGAAGGAAGGGAGTAAATGAGTTGTCTGCAAGATAAGTCCATGGTGGCTAAGTGAGGACTGATTGGGAAAGTGCAAGTTTGGCAACCTCCTTAGTCGAGCCTGAGATAGATCAGAACAAAAGTTTTTCTAAAATATTCCATTACTGACACAGCCATCTTTGTGGGATGTGGTTGGGAGTGTTAGGGTGGAAATGACTTTTTCATGACTTGAAATATGTGTAGTAGCGACATGATACTAGTTGCTTTGTGAAAATGAATTAAATTTCTGATTAAAACAGATGTGAGGACCTAATGTCAAAGAAGGAACTTCCTCAAAACAGTATTTTTAAAAAGACTCATTCTTTAAAAAAATGTTTTTATTGATTTTAGAGAGAAGAAGGGAGAGGGAGAGATAGAAACATCAATGATGAGAGAGAAACATTGATAGGCTGCCTCCCGCACACCACCTACTGGGGATCAAGCCCACAGCCTGGGCATGTGGCTTGACCAGGAGTTGAACCATGACCTCCTGATTCATGGGCTGACACTCAACCACTGAGCCACACTGGTGGGGCTAATGCTTGTTTTTTATGAGATTTCCTAGCCACAAAGGCACCAAAAGCAGGGGTTTTAGCACTACACCATTTTTTGTGAAAAAGAGATCTTAGTCAATTCATAGCACAGAGCAACCACATTCTAAAGTCAATGCAGAATGGTAAACACATAAAAAAGGACAGCTTGAAAGATCCTTATTCAGAGGTGAAACCACAAGATAGACTTTTATCGCGAATCAATACAACAGTCCAAATCACCTGGTGATGGCCCAAACACATAATCAACACAGATAAAGGACCAAGTCCCACACTCCCTTTCTGAATGGCTCTCACAGGACCAGATGCCAGCCTTTGAAAGACCTCTGGCTAGCAGCAGCATCTGACTCACTGGCAGGCTTTTCAAATAGTTTCCCTGGCAGCTTTGAAATTGCCGCTAAAGCAGTTATGTGATTAGACTCCTCAGAGAGCCTGGGTGTGCTTATCTTCCTCCACACTGTCTCCTTGCACAATGCAACTTCTCACAAAGGCAGGTAATTGCACTTCCTGGCAGTTTGGGCAGACAGTTTTCAAGAGTGAATATCTACTTGGTTCAACTAAATAAATATTCATAGTCAGTTTTCCAGAATATGCATTCCTAAGCAAAAATCCTGAGTGATCAGAGAAAACAGATTTGTTATGTTTTGATTCTGGATGCCTGGTCTCTCTAGCTTCCTGGTCCCTATTCATATTGTAGAGTTCCAAAGATCCTTCTTCAGCTTCTCTTATCCTAAGTAACCAACCACTTCCTTTAAGAGCCTTCCAACAGTAGATCTTACAGAAGAATTACAAAAGAAACAGAAGTTCAGGGAAGAAGATAAAGGAAGGTCAAGAATGGTTATTGGATATGTCTTCTTAGTTTGTATCCTCCTAGGGGTTTTAGCAGCAATGCGTGGAACTTAAAGACAGATATGCTAAGATAAAAAAATGTTTGCCCTAACCCATGTGGCTTAGTGGATAGAGCCTCAGCCTGCAGACTGAAAGGTTCCAGGTTTGAGTCTGGTCAAGGGCACGTACCTTGGTTGCAGGCACACCCCCAGTAGGAAGTGTACAGGAGGCAGCTGATCAATGTTTCTCTCATATCGATGTTTCTAACTCTCTATCCCTCTCTTTTCCTCTCTGTAAAAAAATCAATAAAATAGCCGAAACCGGTTTGGATCAGTGGTAGAGCGTCAGTCTGCGGACTGAAAGGTCCCGGGTTCGATTCCAGTCAAGGGCATGTACATTGGTTGCGGGCACATCCCTGGTAGGGGATGTGCAAGAGGCAGCTGGTCGATGTTTCTCTCTCATTGGCGTTTCTAGATCTCTATCTCTCTCCCTTCCTCTCTGTAAAATATCAATAAAAAATATTTTTTAAAAATCAATAATATATATATTTAAATGTTTGAATCACATCACATTGAGGAAATCAGCACCAAATAATCCTTCTCAGTAAGTATGACAACCTGTTAAATAATGACCCTAGGGCATATACTTGCTTTCTGCTCTTGGGGAATAAATGCAGTCATTATTAGACAGACACTGAAGTGTTCTATGCACCACACAAGAACTTGATATCCTTTCTGTTTAGTAGAACTATAAATGACAAAGTGTGATTTGTGTTCTAATAAATTGCCAGGGAGATTCCAAAGCAACCTGGAAAAGAGGTCTAAGATTTTGCCAAAGAAAGAATATTATATTGGTCCCTGACTAAATTTCATGAGAATACACACACACACACACACACACACACACACACACACACACCAAATATATAAAATTTAGTGTAGATTGTGTGGAATGCATTTTATCTTCTAACCAGGGCTCTGAGATACTAGGATTATGCATGTACTGTTCTCATTGTGTTTAGTGAAGTATGATTCATCTTATTTGTAAGAGCTTAAAGGCAATGGCAGATATTATGTTTTGGATATTAGTTATATAGCTTCTTCTTTTTTTTTTTTTGCATTGCTATAAATTCCTAAAAATATACCAGAGCTGCATATAATGAGCACCTACTTAAAGTTTCACATTGATAACATTTATCACTTGCTTTTATTTGTAAACAAATCCTTGCTGCACCTCCAAAGAGCCTTTTTACGTTTTAATGACTGTGCATATATAATGTATTAAACTAGGAGTTGCCATGAAGTTAGAAATGAAATAATGCCCTGTCAGCTGTCTTCCACTGTCTTGTGTGGCACTGTGTGGCTCCCCCCACCCCCATATGTTTTTTTTCTCTATTATTCTCTGACAAACAGGATCTGCCTAGTTAGGGCAGAGGTTGTTCTCTCTGTGTAGAAGCAGGTGTGTTCATCCTCAGGACCCTTCTCCCTTAGCCAAGGGTACAGAGAAAATTACAAATGAGACCAGGCTTGATCTTCAGCCAGGGGAGACAGAGCTCATCCATCTTCACCATCAGTCCGTCCTCTGCTGGAGTTTCCAGGGAGGCCAGATGGAGAGAAGGTTACACAGAATGTTTTCCCTTCTTCTTTCCCACCCTCATTTTATTATGTGTGTGCCGGTATTGTAAGACACAGTAGAGAGGGAGTCCAAATAAGCAGGTCTTTTATTGAACAAAGTTACTTTTTGACTCCTGAAGTAAAGCTTTGAGCAGTGTAATTGACTAAGACATTAACAGATGGATATTTATTGTGTGAGCTAGAAGTTTAACTTGTTTCTTTCGGAAAACTTTATTTCATGATTGGGCTGAAATTGAGATTTGGCAGTTGTCCTCTTTGAAGAATACAGCATACAGATACTGACCTAGCATGTCAACAGAAGATAGTTTAGTTTGACATTCAGAAACCTAAATGTTTACACATAAAATAGTAAAATAAGAACAGAAATTGTATAGTTTGGAAATGTGGGAGGAAAGACTTACTTCCAGTGTCATAGGCAAAATTCCATCACGTTGGGTGGTGAAAACTTCAGTAGCAAAGGTCTGAATAAAATCACGTTCATTTGCTTCCACTCCCATCCTGCTTAATATGCTTTTACCACTTTCTGTAACAGAACTTCTCTATTTTTAAGTACAGTTTTGGCCACAAGTTGCTCAGTTGCATTCAAACTTTAGTAAATAAGTAAAATCCCAAATTATCTTTGGAATTCATATGAAAATTTTATATACTCCTTTACTTTTTCATCCTTTAAATTCACCATGTCATTTGTACCTCATGTAGGGTACCTAGAGGCAAGAATTAGTATCTGTATTTTAAAGATGTGACAACACAGGTTCAGAGAGATTAGGTGACTCTCCCAAGCCAGTGAGTGATACTTCCAGATTCTGATGCTTTTTAGACCAAATGCCGGAGGTCTCCAAGCAGTGTGTTGCAGTCTTTTGATCTCAGCTTTTAGACTGCCAGGTGGAGTTTAGATGCCACTAATCACCAAACCAGTTGCTTCATTCTTCTCTGGACCATACACATATTTCCATTTTATGTGCCCCATATAAGAAAGCATTGCTATATTTCCAGTACACATTTACTAACATAGTTTAAACATTATTCTTAATACATTCTAAGATTAAATTCCAAGATTACATTCTAAGATTTAATTTAATTTTAAGATTAAATATTATGTGGGCTCACCTAAAATACATTTCTTTATTCAGAACACTTACTAATTTCTGCCCAGATATATCTTACTATTTTTCAAAGGGACAGATAAAAGAATATAAGTATGTAAATGCCATGGATGGATGGATGGATGGATGGATGGAGATAGATATGTGGACACATGGATTTGGATAGAGATGTAGTTCTAAACTATGTTTGATGTTCTAAATATGAATTTTCTGATCAATTAGCCATTTCACTCTTAGATTCAGCATATCTCTAGAAGCTATGACAGCAATTCAGATAATCCCCACTCAATAAAAGTAACAAAATGGAAAAAAAAACACTTTTGAATGTCATTTGCCATAGACTGTTTACCAGGTGCTTTTATGTGTTTTTTCTTTTGAGTCCTCACAACAGTTATGTAAATTAGCTGTTATCATCCCTGAGTTTCAGATGAGAAAGTGTTTGTGAGATAGGATTCCTTGCCCAATACTTTAAGTTTATGTCTCACCATGTCATTTCTGTCAAAACGATTCTTCTGCTAATATTTATCATTTGGTTTCCTTTGCAATATCCACAAAATTCTTAAGATATCTTTCATCTTCTCTCTCTTTCACTGAGGTATCTTGAGTAGAAAGAAGTCCATCTGTCTCCCAAGCTCTGGTCATTAATTTCACCTGTCTCCTCAAACTTCAGGATTCTCATACCCACCTAAGATAAATGGGTTTAAAATAGATTTTGGTATTCAATGTAAAGAAACAATATAACAGAACTGTTAGGAGACATAATTTCAGCCCAGGGAAGACCACTTCATCACAGGAAGTCTCCCTAATTGGTGCCACTCTACTTGCTCTGAGGAGATGAAGCTCACAGCAGTGGGGGAGGAGCACACAGCAGTGTAAACCCAGATCACATGACCAGAATCCCAGACCTCTTTATCTACTGCAAGAACATTCTGACTTGAAGCAAAAGTAGTGCCTTAATTTGCTCCGCAGCCCCCAAGTCACACTCCACCCTCGCTCTCACATAAATATTTCATATTAAAGAAACCTCTTCAGAGCCCCAGAGCTCACATAAGCTTCTTTCAAAATGACAGATGACCCCCTGCCCCAGAGACAGATTTCACTGAGTGCCTGAGAGTGAGTTTCAGACACAGTGCTCTGTGATGTGTTTCATAACCACAGTTTCCCTGCTGCTCACAGCCCTAGTAGGCAGACAGCAGTGAGGGGCCTTGACACCAAATTCCTCGCCTTTAGGCTCGGCCAGCTGGACAGCAATCTACTTGAATGTGTCTGGTAAGACATCTTCTGGGCCTTGGTACTGGATATGTGGCAGATCATTAACTTCAGAGTTGCCAGATTGACAAACACGGGTACTATCACGTGAGGAGTGCCTGAGGTTTGAAATAGCTTGTTTTTAATGGTGTGAGACTTTTTGGAGCATCTATGCTCACCGACCATTATACTAGAAACATTAACACTGATCTAAAAACACGAAGCCTTAAGTCAGCTCTTTAACCAAAATGTCTCTATTCTTGGACAAAAGCTAAAAGTCTTTCATCTCCATCAGTCTGTAAATTTCTTTAACACTCCCAGACTCGGTGTCAGATACCCTTCCACTTCATATTACACCATACCCAGCATCACAGGAAAGTGATGGGAAAAGGGAACAATGAATCAGTGTCCACAAAACATTTTCCTGTCTGGCCAGTGTGGCTTTGTAGTTCAGTGCCATTGACCCATGAACCAAGAGATTGTTGGTTTCCTTCTCGGTCAGGGCACATGCCTGGGTTTCAGGTTCAATCCCCTGTAGGGGTCATATAGGATGTTCCTATCTATTCCTCTCCCTTTCTCTAAAGTCAATTTTAAAAAAGCACACATGTAGGGAGCAACTGTATAGTTAAGCTTTGGACTGAACTGTTGTCAAAGCCAAAAACAAGTCCCCACTTAGAGGGCACAGCCCTCTTAGCATAATTAAATTTGACCTTATGACACCGCCTAAATCCTATCTGGGTAGCTAATGGGCTGTGGGAGGTGCAGCAAGTGCTACCAAACCAGTGAAACTCACAAGAACATTGTTGACTACCTTGTTAACCTCTGGCTATAAAATAAAGGCTCAACTTGCCATCTGGATTTTTCTCTGTGGCCTTAGCCAGGCACAGGAGATCCGCCTAGAGACCATGCTTAGTATCTTTGTCATTTCTTTGATCCTTCACCGGCCCTCCTTCAGGCTCACCGGACCTTTGGCTGTGCTGGCAGGACACATGCATATATAAACAAAGCATTTTCCTATTTTATCCATTCATCCATCGATTCATTTATTCATTCAATTATCAATTGATTTTATTGAAAATCAATATTCAGCATCTAGTATATGTCAGTCAAAGTTTCAGGCATTGGCTATAGAGTAGAAAATAAGATACAAGGAAATTCCAGTAGCAATCATGGATTATGAATCCCAAATCTACTGGAGTCATAGGATATGTGTGTAGGGGGGTGAATTCATGCACATGCAACTGTCTCTCATGAGTGTCTGTTTCTGTGTGTATAAAAGAGTGTTAGGATGAAGTGTTAGGATGAATCTCAGAGGGAAGGAGGGAGAGAGATAGGAAAAAATTAACCAAAGAACTTATATGCATAACCCATGAACACAGACAATAGTGCAGTAGGCCTTAAGGGGAAGGGAGTAAGAAGAGGGGATAAAGAGGGGAAAAAGGGGACATATGTAATACTTTGAACAATAAAGATAAATTTAAAAAAGAGATTAATAGGAAATAATACTAATAGATACCTGTGAGTCAGATCATATGATACTTTAAAGGCCATAGAATAAAAATGCTTGTCCTTTTCCAGAGAAAGATAAATACCATGTGATTTTACTCATATGTAGAATCTATAAAACAAAATAAACGAAGCAATGAAGTAGAGACAGACTCATAGATATAGAGAACATTTTGGTGGTTGCCAGATGGGTTGGGGAATGGGTGAAAAGGGAAAGGATTAAGATGTACAAATTGCCAGTTATAAAAATAGTCACGGGATGCAAAGGACAATATAGGGAATATAGTCAATATTGTAGTGACTATGAATGATGTCAGATGGCTACTGGACATACCAAGGTGATCGTCTGATGAGTTGTTTGGATATTTACCAAATTTCTATGTTGTATTCCTAAATCCAGTATGGTCTTGTATATCAACTGTAATAAAAAAAAATTAAAAATTATTTAAGAAACAAATATTTGTCCTTTTCTAAATTTGATTGGAACTTAGTGAAGAATAATATTGAGCAAAATAACATGATTAGATTTGAATTGTAGAAATTTCCCTTTGGTGACACTGTGAATGTGAGAAATGATAGAAGCAGATAGACCAGCCTGGATTCCAAGGTAACAGTGCTTGAGAAATCTGAGGGTGCTTAGAACTAGAGTGATAGTGGCAAAAGGAGGAAAAATGACCAATTCTGAAACAACTTTGAAGACAGAGCTGAGAGGAGTGAATTGGAGTGGGAGTGGGAGAAAACAACTATGAAAGGTTCTTAAGTTGTTATTCTAAACTGCTGGTTGGCTGGTGTCATGAGGAGAAATGGCACAAGGAACATCAACCAAGAGTTCTGTATTAGATTTAGAATTATAAAATGTCATTTAGACATCCACTGGAATGATCACATTGGCAGTTAGAATATAGGTCAGAGAGTGTTTGGAATTTAACTTATAAATTGAAGATTGATCCACCCACCATATAAGTGAAATTTAAAGCAAAAGTCTAGATCAGATCTGCCAGAAGCCAATTCCAGCATGTCATAATTGCGAGAGTTTCATTGAAAGGTTGATGGAACTTGGGGACTCAACAAGGGCTGAGTCACATATACCTATTGGAATGGCTAAAGACATTTCCCCAAATCTGAAAAGGTTGACTTTTTGCTGCCAGACAACTCAGGGCATCTTAATCTACATGTTATTGCCTCCAACTGGCCAAACATCTGAACAGCCATAGGCTATTCCCCAATCTGACAATGCCTCTGTATGAAACCCTACCCTTTGAAGTATATCTCCACCTTGCCTTAGGACAATTTGTGTTAATAAACAGCAAGGGGTCCTGAGACAAGGAAAACTTAGTTCCTTTATCTAAAGCTCCTCTGACCCCCAAAGCCTTTCAAAATTATCTTTCATCTCTGGACTCCTACTTAATCTATGCACAGCCTTCTCCAGATTCCAGAACCCTTCTAGATGCAGATCAAGACCCACTAACGTTAAATGTCACCCTACATCCAGTAAGATCAGTATGGAGTAAGAGTAGACAGAGAAGAGAAGTCTGGGGGCTGAACTTTGGAGCACTCCATCAGTCAGAAATAATGAAGATGATGATGCACCCATAGGAGTTTCAGGTGTGAATGAAGTAAGAGAACAACCAAGGATAGTGCATCCCTTATTCATATTTTTACTGGCTATAGGAAGAGCATAGTTGTGCTATCTATAGGAAGAATTTATCATAGTTTATCTAGCCAAAGATGAATGTTCTTCTTTAGCTTTTACATCTCTGAAATCAGGATGCATCTTAGGACTGTGTCACAGTTTAATTGTCAGATATTTTTCTTTAATGTTGACTGATTAAATAATGGTGTATAGTCTGATTGACACTATTTTAGATGTAATGAATATTTTAGATGACTACACAACATAGCACATATGCAGGCAGGTTAGTAACAGTCATCCTCTCTCTATTTTTCTCCTTTCCCTCCCCCTTTTCTATCTTTCCATCATATATTAAGTATTTAGTATATATTTGGATAGTTTTTCCTAATGAATACTTGAGGATTTTATTTTTAAAAATTTATTTTCATAATATAAAATAATAGGAAACAAATTAATGAGTTTCTCCATATGATATTTGAATAGGAGGACATTCTCAAGTCACATGATATATTACCTGTTTGTTTCTCATTGAATGTAATCTTTATAATTTGGTTGTGAGTATATTATGCTCATATTATAAGTCTAGCCAGTGACAATTCACTCCTCTATCAGTCAAATAAGTTTAAATCATTCTTCTAACTGTCACAGCAATTGAATACTTTCAATTTGCTGGGAAAAAAAAAAACAAAAAACATGGCCATGAAAGCACACTAATAAATGTTTATTATTCATGGTAATTTGTAGCAGAGGTTTACCTTCAAACATGAAGAATTGATTTTCATAATAAAAATTGACACTGAAAATGGATTTAAATTATACAGTTATCCAAAGATTTTATGCAACTTGAAGTAGCAAAGAACTTATTATTTTACCACAGTAGTGAGTTGTATACTAATTTAAGATAATACTGAGACAAAATATTTTGAAATTTATCAGCAAACAGCAAACATAAATACCTATGGACATAGGGCATAACAATTTATGCAAGGCTTTCCTGCCATCCATGACTTTTAAGTGATGATACTCGAACAAGTTAATGCTTGATTGGATCTGCTTTACAATTTTCTTAGAAGTTGTTTACTTTAGATTATTAAGTTATTCTGTTTCAAAGCCAGAGCTGACCTATTATTCTAGCTTACCATTTTGTAAACAAATTGTTGCAGTAATGAGTCAAAGATCAATTAAATACAAGCCCCATAATGGATCGAAGGCACAAAGATTTTTCCCCCCAATCCATTTGAATTTAGGAATAGACCGTCTGGTTTAATCTGTCTTCTGAAATGCAAGGTTAGCAGTCTGGAGGATATCGGCTGCCAATCTTTCTGACATTTTCAATCAATCAAACTTATTTGGCCATGCAGTTGGACTTTGGAATTTAAAAAAAATGATGTTTCTCATCTCCACTATTAATGCTTACGATGAAAACAAAATCCATATTGATTTCAAATTTTAAACAAAAGCTAAAGTCTAGTTTTCAGGTGTTACTCAAACCTTCTGTTTATAATACATTAACTCCTGAAGTAAAAAAGTAAAGAGGTAGGTTGCTTTATTTTCTTTTGAAAGTGGTATTATATTTAAAACTAACTGATGCAAATATAACAAAAATATGTGCCTTAGAGAATTTCTTATATTTCATTTTAACCTCATATTTATATCTAAAGAGAAAATGAATGTTTGCTAATAAAATGAAATAGAAAAATAGCCTATAGATTATTTTCCCCCAATAATCATGAAAGCAATGTACATTTTAATGATTGGAGCACATATGATTATTAGAAAAGCTATTTTAAATTGTGCTGCTGTGAACGTATCTTTTCTGATTGGTGTTTCTGTTTTCTTGGGATGTATTTCTAGAAGTGGGATTACTGGGTCAAATGGCAGTTCCATTTTTAATTTTTTGAGGAAACACCATACTGTTTTCCATATGGGCTGCACCAGTCTGCATTCCCACCAGCAGTGAAGGAGGGTTTCTTTTTCTCCACATCCTCTCCAGCACCTGTCATTTGTTCTCTTGTTGATGATAGCCATTCTGACAGGTGTGAGATGGTACCTCATTGTTGTTTTGATCTGCATCTCTCAGATGAATAGTGACTTTGAGCATATTTTCATATGTCTCTTGGCTTTCTGAATGTGCTCTTTTGAAACATGTCTGTTTAGGTTCTTTGTCCATTTTTTTTATTTGGTTGTTTATCTTCCTTTTGTTAAGTTGTATGAGTTCCCTGTAAATGTTAGAGATTAAACCCTTATTGGAGATAACATTGTCAAATATGTTCTCCTATGCAGTGGGCTTACTTATGGTTTTGTTGATGGTTTCTTTTGCTGTGCAGAAGCTTTTTATATGGATAGAACTAAAGAGCATTATGCTAAGTGAAATAAGCTAGTCAGTGAAAGATGAATACCAAATGATCTCACTCATTTATGGAATATAAAAAACATTACAAACTGTTGAACAAAAATAGAGTCAAAGAAACATGGAACAGACTGTCAAATTACAGTGGGGGAGGTAGGGGAGGGTTGGGGGGAAGAGATCAACTGAAAGACTTGTATGCATGCATATAAGCACAACCACTAGACACAAGACACTTGGGGGGGGGCAAGTGCTAGGGGGTAGGGAAGACAGAAGGAGTCAATGGGAGGAAGGAGACATATGTACTACTATTTGTAGTACCTTAAATAATAAAAATCAGAAAGAAAGAAAGAAAGAAAGAAAAAGAAAGGAAGGAAGGAAGGAAGGAAGGAAGGAAGAAAGAAAGAAAGAAAGAAAGAAAGAAAGAAAGAAAGAAAGAAAGAAAGAAAGAAAGAAAGAGGGAAAAAAAGAAAACCTATTTCTGGGTTCAAACAGGACCCAAAAAATCTGTCTACAAAGACAAAGCTAAGCAGAGAAATGGAAGCAGAACCACCCGGAACATTTGGGGTTGCAGTCATATATCCAAAATTAGAAACATCACTTTGTTGAAGGGGGAGATGTTATTTAGATCAAACAGAAAAAGTGGGTAAAACAGAATTCAAGCCCATGATATTGGGTTCTTTTCACCACAAAGACACAGATGAGACTCTCTTGAACCATAGCCTTAGAGCCTCCTGGGTTGGCACATGGATTACATGAATTCATTACATAAATTATCCTTGGTAATAATTTAAGAAGCATATACTCAAAATTTTCACACTATTACATCTCAGCTATCACATGTTCAGGCTTTTGGTAAGAGAGTACAAGTCAAAAATACTTGTCCTTTTTTCCTTTCAGAGTCAGAATTAAATGTCATGAATTCTATAGGGAAGGGAAGGGAAGGGAAGGGAAGGGAAGGGAAGGGAAGGGAAGGGAAGGGAAGGGAAGGGAAGGGAAGGGAAGGGAAGGGAAGGGAAGGGAAGGGAAAACTTGTTATAGAAGGAGAAGTAACCCCACATTCTGCAATATTGCCAAAATCAGTAGTAGGCATGACATTAAGTATTCTATAATTACATATTCATTAAAATCACTTCACAGTATTATATTATTGACAAGAAAATATTAATAATGAAATGGGTTTGTGCTCTGTACCTAGTATTTACCCTATCTTTTTTCAATATACAGAATTCATTTTGTTTACTGAGAGTTCCTAATGACAAGGATTAAATGGTGCACAAGAAAGTGGCTAGCCCAGTGCCCGGTGAGTTTAGATTATTTAATGTATGTTAATTCAAGTATTCATTCATGCATATAATATAACCACATTCCATTAATTGATAAAATCAGCTGTGGGGAGTTCTTTCAGAGATCAAAACATTGCTCAGGCTATTCACTGGATAAACTCATCTCTTCCCAAAGCGTGAATCTGTTTTCAGACAATGCCACCAGGAGGCAGGAACATTCCTTCTTGGTTAATTTGTGAGAACAATGCCAAGAGTAAAGTAGCCACCAGATGCTCTTGACAAGGATAACTAAATGACCTCCCTTTTTGCCCTCTTCTCTTCAAATAAATAGCCCAATTACCTTTACATTATTTCACTACTAAATATACTTCCTATTTTTTTGAACATTTTAACTGCTACTGACTATTCTCAAAACCATTGCTGTTTGAAGATCAATAAAAATTTTGGGGATAAATCAAACTTAAAGTGGGAAAGTAATTATCAGATATAGTTTTGGTATTAAAAAAGATAGTTTTGATAAAAATATTTTTCCCAGGTTGGCTTTCCTTAAAATAGTGCATATTTGTGCAAGTGGTTTTACCAAGAAGAACCCTGCCGGGAAGTGAGGCAAGGCTCCCTGGGGCGGGGAAGAGCCTTGGTAAAAACAGAGTCAGAAGGGGATTGAAGCGTTGGATTATGACCGGTGCAGCTGGTCCTCACATTATGACCTGTGCAGCTGCCCAGTGAAGGGAGTCGGGGTGGACCCCTGGCAGCACCCACCACCGATTTCAGATGCTCCCGTTGTATTCCAGTATCACCCCTGTTGTGTGCATCAGGATTTTTAGCTCCTGAAAGCTGGTCAGAGTGCAATCTGCCCTGCACCTTAAGCTATCCTAACCCTGAATCACACGGCGCCGCCCCCCCCCCCCCCCTTTCCCCGTTTTCCTCATTACCCCGCCCCCATTCCTGGGAGAAGTCCTCCTCCAGGGACACATTTTCAAGCGCAAACCTATCAGTTCTGGGCCTGTTTTGCCAACCAATTGGGCTCTTAAAGGCCAGACCCCCACACACCTTCCCTAAGGACGCTCAGGGCCAGGTACCAGGCAGCTGGAGACTCTGAAGTTATCCCAACTAGCCCGTTTTAAATCTGCTTACCGGCCCCACCTGTTCCTTCCTGGGAAATCTCCGTAGAAGCCAGTACCCACAGTCCCTTTCCCCCCCCCACCCACCCCCACCCCCGTGTGCCTCCAGGGGGGCCTGACCCTCTCTGCTTCCCTGGGCGGCCTCCCCTGGCACACACCTCCTCCCCTCGGAACCTGGGAGGAATAGTTGATTGCTGTTTTCTATGGTGTTTATTACTATTTATCCCTGGACTGTCGGCCTTGCTGGACTTCACATTTTTCTATGCCTTTGCTCTATTTTAAACACGTCTCTATCCAATCTCATAAGGAGGGCCCGTCAGATGCAGAAGGGGATTGAAGCGTCCGATCACAGCGTGTGTGTGAGACCAATCGGCAACTCATTTCCACTGAATGAAATTAGAATTTCAACTTGGGGTGGCTAAGGGAAAAGATACTACAAATCGCCGAAACCGGTTTGGCTCATTGGATAGAGCATCGACCTGTGGACTAAAAGGTCCCGGGTTTGATTCTGGTCAAGGGCATGTACATTGGTTGCGGGCACATCCCTGGTAGGGGGTGTGCAGGAGGCAGCTTGTCGATGTTTCTCTCACATCGATGTTTCTGACTCTCTATCCTTCTCCCTTCCTCTCTATAAAAAAATCAATAAAATATATATTTTTAAAAGCTATTACAAATCGATGCTACGTAACATTCGCCCTCACATAATTCTCATCATGGGATGTCCTTGCCTTTGAAAACAAAGTCCACCACAGACACAGGGCTTATATTTGTATTCTCCACATAAAGCCTTGCCTAGAAAAGAAATTCAGTTTGTCTGTGGTGTCAAAGTTAATAAACGTTTCTTTGGAAACATCCCTTTCCTGGTCCTATGCAAAATATAGTTATAATGTTTATTACAGAAGCAGTAGTATGTGTTATTTGGTTGAAACAAAGTAGCAACAAATAACTCACTGTTGGCTTTCACAGCGAGACTATCTATTCGATGCTGGAATTCAGGGAGACAAATAATAATAAACATCATCTAAAAATACCGAATATAAAAAGAATGCAATTATGTAACGAAGCAATTTTCCTACAGTGGGTTATGTGACAGGCATTCTCTGGCATTGATTTGCGTTGTGTGCGTCTATGAATCCTTCAGAGTCAGACGCGAAGCTCTATTTTGTGTTGATTCTTGCTCATGAATGCATGTTTCGATTTTGAGTGAAGGTATTTTCTTTACCAAAGGCCTTACATTCAAAAGTGCGAGCACCAGCCCTGCTCCGGTGACCTTGTTTTGCAGATATTCTCTGGTGTGCCAAGCTGCGAACATTGCAGGCGGTGCATTCATCTTCATCATGTGTGTTTGATAGCAGTTATTGAATTTTTTTAAATTAAATAGTTTGCAGGCAATTTTAGAGTCCCGAATTTTCTGCCAAATTTTCTATCTCCTGCGTGATGTATTTGTAGGTCCAGAGGTCCAGAGGCTATAAAACTGTGGCCCAAAAGGCTCTTGCTCTGTGTAGAGATGAAAGTGTTCATTTCACTGGAGGGGCAGCTAATTCTTCCCACAGATGCCACAACCCAGGGATGTGTGACAGGGACAACCGGCCATATATCTCCAATAGTCAAAACTGGGCTGTCCGCTGGTGCCCTGTTCCCATGTAAAATGTTCCGGGGGAGGCAGTTTTCAGTAACACGAGCATTATGAATCATTACCAGCATAATTCAAAACTTAATTCTACTTCTGATTTTAGCAGGACAATAGCAAGAATCGTGTTTGATGGGTTTACAGGGCCATTATTTTAGCTTTTAATCTCAGGGAATGTTTGACCATCAATACCAGGCAAACCTATCCCACACTGTGATTATATAAAAGAAGCCTGTATTCCAAGAGATGTAGATTTATTTATAAGATTTAGTATATGCGTGTGGGGAGGAAGATCAAGAAATGTATTGTAAAATGCATTAAAATGCATTTTTATGCACTGTTCTCCCCAACTTGTATACTTTTTAAGCATAGAAAATTGCTTTCTTTATCGGCAACACCTGACTCAATTATACCATCACATTCCTAACAAATTCAGCTATACATGATGATTGTGGTCAAAGATAATAGCAATTTTTATAATAATACTGTAATTTCATAAATATTTATAGAAGTCAGGCATTTCCCTAGGTGCTTTGGCTATTAAAAAATGGCCATAATTATTAGAACAACCCTATTAGGTTTGTTTTCTAGATGAACCCAAGTTGAGCTCCTAATCCTATGTACGGGATACTATCATTGGACAGTCTGGGTTCAAATCCAAGCTCTGCCAATAACAAAATAGGTGGCCAGAGGGGACATTACTCAACCTCTGACATTATTTGGCTTTTAAATGGTTGACTATTCAAAGGACCCTAAAAGAGAAATCTTTCATAATGTGGCTGTTCATACCTCTAATATGAACTGTTAGCTTCTATATTTTCACATTTCCTCTTCTTTTTTTAGTATATAATTTCTTTGCAGAGAGTAAAAATCACCTACATGTATGTCTTATATAGTCACAGAAAAATATGTTTGTATAACCACCGCTATAATGAAGATATATAAACATATAAATGTTCACCAATAGTCCTTTGTATGAAAGTCTCATTTCATTTCTCTTGAAAAATTTTTCTGTTGGGGAAGCATTACATTCTTAGGGGTGGCATTACTGGATCATATGATAGCATGTGTTTACCTTAATGTGATACTGCAAAGCCGTTTTTCCAAGGTGATTTTATCATTTTAAACTCTCAAAACTGTGTCCGAGGGTCCTAATCATATCCCATCCTTGCCAAAACTTGGAATTATCAGGGTTTATTATTTTGTTATTGTTTTTATGACCAATCTAATGGATACATAGTGATATATCATTATAGTTTTAATTTTAATTTCCATGATGAATAATGACAGAGAGTAACTTTATGTTTACATGCTCAGTTGCTATCCTTGTCTTTGCTAATATGTCTCTGCAGGGTTTTGTCATTTTTTAAAAAGTTCGATATTTATGTTCTTCTTGGCAAATTGTGAGAGTTCAATATATTTCCCCGTATACAAGTCTTTTGTCAATGTCTTTATAATAAAAGCATATAATGTATAAACTCTCATTTAGACACTATAACTTCATCTCATACATTTTTATATGTATTTGTTATTTAATTTAAAATGCTTACTAATTATCTTTCTCTTTGACCCAATGTTATTTAGAAGTGTGTTTTTAATTTTCAAGTGGTTAGGGACTTTTCCAGATTTTTTTGGTTTTGTTTTGTTATTGTCTGTATTCTTTAAGTCTGTTAACATTTATTTTAAAGTCCCAAAGTGTGGTCACCTGGTAAATGTTTCACGAGTGCTTGAAAATAATGTGTATTCTGCTGCTGTTTGTTGGAGTGTTCAATTAGATCATGGTGATTGATGGTATTACTCAAGCCTTGTATTTCTTTAATGTTTTCCTGTCTCTGAGAAACAAGTGAAGTCTCTAACTGTAATTGTAGATGTATCTATTTTCCTTTCAGTTTTATCAGTTTCTTCATATGTTTTAAAGGAAATGTGCATATACACATAAATTTATTATATCTTCTTAATGAATTAGCCTCTTCATTATCATAAATTATCCCTCTTTATCTCTGATAATATTTTTGTTTAGAAGTCTACATGTTCCGATATCAGTGTAGGCAGCTCATCTTTCTTTGAATTATTTATATTTGAATATATTTCCTGTCATATTAATTTTATCATATCTATGTTTATATATTGAAAGTAGATTTCTTTTGGACACTACATAATTTCTTGGCTTTTAAAATCTAATCTGCCAATTTGATTTTTATTTTGTGTTTAAACTATTTGTTATAATAAAAACTATATAGTTTATTTTATTTAGATACAGTTGATCTGATTCCACTTAAAACTATCATATTGATAGTCTGTTTTCCCCATCTGTTCTGTTTTTTTTTTCTTTTCAACTTGTTATTTTGAAAAACAAAACTGATTATATTTTTATCACATATTATTTCTATTAGCTTTATTGTTTTACTTTTAAAAAAATATATATATATTTTATTGATATTTCACAGAGTGGAAGGGAGAGAGATGGAGAGCTAGAAACATTGATGAGAGAACCATCGACCAGCTGCCTCCTGCACACCCCCTACTGGGGATGTGCCCGCAGCCAATGTACATGCCCTTGACCAGAATCAAACCCCGGATCTTTCAGTCCGCAGACCAACGCTCTACCACTGAGCCAAACCGGTTTCAGCTATTGTTTTACTTTTTTAATTATAGTAGTTTCATTAACACTTAAACTACAACATTGATATATTGTAATCTAACTTGAAACAATGTCATTTCATATATTGCTTAAACCTTATAAAAATATATTCTACTCCCCCCATGTTATCTTTTATGCTGTTTGCCACATATTTGAAATGTGCATCCTATATAATATAACAAAGAGGTAATATGCAGAATAACCCTCACACCCTCACATGATGGCTGCCTTCGACCAGGCCAGCAGTGGAGTTAATGAGGGACGACCAAACAACTGAACTAGCAGGTTGTGTGGGGCAACCAGGCTGGCAGGAGGGAGGGGAAGGCAGTTAGGATCAAGCAGGCTGGCAGGAGGAGCAGTCAGGTATGACCAAGCAGCCAAGCAGGTGAGCTATTAGGAGCCAGCAGTCCAGGATTGTGAGATGATGTCCAACTGACGGTTTAGGCCCAATCCCCGGAATAGGACCTACACTGGCAGTCGGACATCCCCAGAGGTCTCCAGGATTTAGAGAGGGTTCAGGCTGCCTGAGGGAATCCCGCCCCCCACCCCAATGCATGAATTTTTCGAGCACTGGGTGTCTAGTATGTTATAAGCACCCATAAGACAGTTATTTTGCCTCAGGTGGTCAATCTTCTTTTCAAGTGAGTAAAATTAGAAGAAGAAAAAAAGTAGTCCACATTTACTTTCATTTTACATTATTAAGCACTCTTCTATTTTTGTAGATTTAAGTTTTTATCTTGTGGTCCTACTCTTTCTAATTGAAGAGCTTCTTAAACAGTTTATTTTTTTTTTCCTGGGAATAACTTTTATTTTCTGTCTTTATTTTGCCTTTATGTTTAAATATATTTCTGCTGGGATAGAATCCTATATTAAAAATCCGTTTTGCTTTCAGTGCCTGTATAGCTAATTTGCATAGCTTCTGATTAGAAATTCAGTGTTGTGCTTTATTTTTCTATCTTCTGGGATTATAAGTATGCATACAGGATGGGGAAAAAGTAAACTTACAGTTGTTTATATGGAAAATGACATGATAATCTATAATAAAAGCATAATATGCTAATTACTAAACTAGACGTCCTTCCAGGTGATCTTCTGGATGAAGCCGGGGTAGCAAGGGGAGTCTGGGTCAGAGGTGACAGAGGGAAGTTGGTGCCAGCAGCCAGGGGAAGAAAGGCCTACTCTTGCACAAATTTCGTGCATTGGGCCTCTAGTTAATAAATAATAATACAAGTATAAACTGTCTTTACGTACTCACAGCCGTAAACCGCAGCTCACAACTTTTGCCCTCCCCCCTATATGTTAGGTTTGAATGGTTCAATATTGTCTGTTGACCATTAGACCCTAGGTCATTTTTGGGGGGGGGGATGGTACCAAATTACTTTTATGAAGGAATGGTACAAATGAAAGACGTGAGTGGATGATTTGGTACAAGTTATAGGAAAAGTAAAGGTAGCTCCAACATATAGGTACTGCTTTGGTGGTCACCCTGTGGTCATGGGAAGCCAGCCAGCTTAAGGCTGAGCTCTCATCACTGTCTCCCAGGGTGTGCTTGTCAAAGAGATACTCTACCATGCCAGTTTCAGGACTGCCCCTCCCCCCCCCAACCTGTGCAAGTTGGTTTTGTGGTCGCTCAGTTCTTTGATGGATTTCACTTGCTCACTCAGGCAGTGAGTCTCAATGAAGTCACACAGATGAGGGTCATTTTTGTCAGTGGCCAGTTTGTGAAAATCCAGTAGTGACTGACTGACACTTTTTCCCTCTCCAAGTATAACACATACCCCATTGCATTCAGCCCATTCTCCCAGTGGTCAAAATCTGGTTTCTTGATATCCTGAAGGAAGACTTGGTCACCTCGTTGATTGTGCAGTTTCATCAGTTTGTTGGCATGTTCCCTCTCCTCATGAAATTGGTGAAGAAAATACTTGGCAAAGTTCTTCAAAGCCACATCATCATGGTCAAAGTAGTAAGACATGGACAGGTAGACAAAGGAAGCATAGCACTCCGGGTTGATCTGACAGTTGATGGTGGCCTCTGAGTTATGGGGGTAGTTCTGACACACCTGCGAGTGGACCTGGTCATGGTCATGGTGGGTGGCTAAGGAGAGGCGGCTGAGTGGTGCTGGAGTGGAGCCCAAGGCCTTGGGCTGTCCAAGGGATTCCAGAGCACTGGCCTGGGTGGCAGGGCTGGGGTGGCGAGTTCTGGGTTCTGTACAAGCACTGTTGAAGTAGAAAACCATGGCCACGCTCAATGAAAACTGTCGACACTATTTCATTTTTAACGTTATTTTCTTTGTTCTATTTTAGATAAATTTTTATTGACACATATTCAAGTTTCTGGATTCTTGGCTTTGCTTATTTTTCTGATAATTATATTGAAGGAATTCTTCATTGATGATATTATGCATTTAATTCTTACATTTTCATTTGACTCTTTTCTATGATTTTAAGCTCTGCTGAAATTACCTATCTGTTCATGAATGTTGTCCAATGTTTCCACTAAATTATTTAACAAAGGAATAGTAGTTATTGCAAAACCCTAGACTGATAGTTTCAACCTTTGAGGTCACTTTTACTTTGGTTCTGGTGATTATTTTTTGACAGTGGGTTACCATTTTTTGCTTGGTTTAAGTGTCTCAGTATTTGATGAAGTACCAGATTTTGTATAGTGAAGAACAGAAGAATCTGGCGAAAATAGTTTATGCCCATTAATGTGTACTTCTCTTCTTCCATCAGGCATCTGTGGTTGGTCTTAAACAGGAGTTTTCTAATTGTACCCCCAGGGGGTTTCAATGTAGCTTTCTGGGCTAAAGCTAGTTTCATACTTCTCTTCCAGATAGACATTTCTTATTTTTCTCCCTTGGAATAATGGTGGTGTTTTTTTGTTTGTTTTTTGACCTGTGTCTTAATAGAGAAGAATTATATTGCTCTTCTTCTGGTTCTTTGTATGACAAACGAAGATCCAGGAAAAAAGATAACTTTGGGGTCTATTTCTTCCACCCCTGACAACCACCCCTGTCATTTTTTTCAAAAGGAATTTTATCCAATTAAATATATGCAGTTCCCATGTAAAGACACTGCCTCTTAGCGTCATCTTCACCTTACTTGTTTTTAAATATGTTTTATTAATTTTTTAACAGAGAGGAATGGAGAGAGATAGAGAGTTAGAAACATCGATGAGAGTCATTGACCAGTTGCCTCCTCCACATCCCCCACTGGGGATATGCCCACAACCAAGGTACATGCCCTTGACCGGAATCAAACCCAGGACCCGTCAGTCTGCAGGCCAATGATCTATCCAATGAGCCGAACCGGTTTCGGCTAGCCTTACTTTTGTTGATGCTATCTCTGAAATTATAATCATAACCCAGAGGAAGCGTTTCTAAACTTATAACTGGTAAGTGATTGTACTTGGTCATATAGGATCTGTTTTAAACACAGAAGAGTCTATACTTTTTCTGGGCAAATGGGATATGGTAAATGTTTTCTCTGCTTGGTTATTTCAAACCAAGTTGCTTTATTTCTGGTATTCTGATCCTCTGTCTTTCATCTTGGCTGAGAAAGTTTAGCTGGGAACATCACTGATTTTCTGACTTCCTTCTTCTGTCTTGCTTTCCTAACCGTCATCTAGCTCCCTACTCATCTATTTTAGAACTTCACCCTGAGAACTAGATACTGGTCAATCTACCTGTACTCTTCACTCTTTAGAACTCTGTAGTATATTAAATTATCCTGAATAAATGTGTGTTTTATGCTTCATTGTTTTGTTCTTCCTTACTGCAGAGCTTTTTTCAAATTGCCCTCAATAGGACCCCTGTCCATAAAAACTGAAAAGTGCCTTAGACTTAGCAGCACAGTGATTTTTTTAATGAAACACATGAATATACATTTGTATAATGTTTTTTTTAAAAACCATTCACTACTTTAAAGAACTATTTTTATATCATCCACAGTCCACTTTCAGCAAAGCACTTTACAAGATGAGGTTTAGCTCCATGGTAATATACAAACAGCTAGCCATTCTTTGACACCCTCTATATCCTAGGAATTGTTCTAAATGTCTTACATATATCACTCATTTAAAATAACCCTTTAAAATGGGTAGTGTTATCTCCATTTGGAATATACTGAAACCGAAGAATAAAAAGATGAAGTAATTTGCCTAAGATCCTAGAGTATGTAGTGGTACCACCAGAAAAACAGGTTTTGGTAACTTTTATTTTATGATCATATTTACCTTAATTTCATGAATAATTTTAATATCATGAAAATTTTACAAATAATCCATTGAAAAATATAAAACGTTTTGTACTGTTTAATTACTGAATTTATTGGTTTGCTATAATGAAACAAAATTTATTTTTAAAATAATTTGGATATTAGAATAATAAGTATTATTTAAAGAAAAACCATGCTTCACATTTTTGAAAAATTAGTGGAAGCTACTGATAAGTACTATTGCTTTAAGAACTAAAAATGTTCATAAATTAACAAATTTAATAAAAATAATTATACTATGATTGTTGTGAGCTGGAAGTGCATTTCTCATTTTTTTCATTATATCTGAATTATTATTATAATTCATCTAAAAATTATGAGACAGTATTGCTGGTATTAGCTGTGAGTATCAATGGAAGAAGCATCCTATATAATAAAAGCCCAGCTACCGAATGATGGAATGACCAGAACAACAGGTTGACCAGTTGCTATGATGTGCACTGACCACCAGGGGGAAGACACTTAATGCAGGAGCTGCCCCCTGGTGGTCAGTGCACTCCCACAGTGAGAGTGCTGCTCAGCTAACCAGGGTGAGCGGTGCTCTCACAGTGGGCCGATCCTCGCCGGCCACAACCCCCCCACCAGTGCAAGAATCCCAGGCACCAGGCCTCCAGTTTGCATATAAAGGTTGTCATACATGGAAGCAGAAAGAAGACTTTTCAAAATGCCTAACTAAAGGAATATGGCAAGAACAATGCTATCCTGCAACAAAATACATAACTGTGAATAATTTGATTTATCATCTTGTCATAATTTTACACAAGATAATGTCATCTATGATATAGGTTCTTTTCCTTTTAAAATATGAATCTAAAAGATTAAATAACCAAACTTGATTGAAAATGATACACTTGTTTATTTTAAATTCTTGTATTCAAATAGCATGTATGATATATTAATAGTGAATACTGCAAAAATGCCATGTCATTTACTGCCTGTGTTTCTTTTTAGATCAGGTCAACGTAAATCTGAATGCAGAGACAGTTTTAGATGTGCTTTTCAGATTTAATCAGGCTCAAAGAAATGAAGCCCTAGGGGAAAGATATCAACCTATTCTTCGAGGACATGAGAGATGGAGTTTTAATAATTCTAAAAGCCAAGTGAAGTCAAGTATTATCTCTTGACTCTTGATGGAAATTTTGTCAATCATTTGATTTTTTTTTCTTGTTATTCTATCAAGAATGTCAGGAGGAGTCAAGGCCATATTATTAGTCAGTCATTATGTCCTATTGATTCCATCTCTGCACTTCTCTCATCTCCAGTGGCACTGCCTAAGTTCCAAATTTTGTCTTTATGATTTAAATTGTCCCCTAGCTCATATCTCTGTCTTCATTTTTCTTTGGCATAACACAGTCCCTGTCCCTAAAGTCAGTCTATTTTAGTGCTGTCATAAGGAGTTTCTAAAATTCATACATGATGAAGTCACTATTTAAAATCTTGAACACAGAGACAGGTGGTCTATATGTGAATTCTAGGTCTGTTACCTAGTAGCTTTGGAACCTTCAGAAAGTTATCTATATCTACTTAGCCCCTCAGGTTTCTTTTTCTCAATATATAAAATAGGGAAATAATAGTAACCAACTCAATAAGGTTGCTATAAGAATTGAGTTAATATACATGAATTATTAAGAGTAATAGTATCTAGTATAGAGTAAGCAATATAGACACTATTTTTATATAATAATAAAGAAAAAAACACTATCATCTAAGCCAGCCATTAAATTTTACAAGTGATCAAATTTGGTGTGCATATTAGAGGTAGACCTGACAAGATTTAACACTGGTTGCATGGGTGTGTTGAAGGAAGGAAAAGGAAAAAGTGTTAAGAATGGCTTCAGGGTTCTTTTGACTTAAGCAATTGAGTGAATGATAATGCTCTTCACTGAGATAGAGGGAGATTGATGTAAAATCATGTTGTAGGGAGGGAGGCTCAAATCAGAAAGTTCTATTTTAGATTTGTTAAATTTGAGATGCCTATTAATCATTCAAGTGACAGTCAGGTTTATGAATTTGGAGCTCAGGGGAAAAGTTAGGCACATGGACATATGTTTGGAACTCATTGCACAATTCATAACATTTCAAGCCGTGTAAATGGGTGAGATTATACCAGTATTGTAAAAAATGTAGAGAAACAATATAATAGAATTTAAGATGTAATAATATAATAAAGTTTTAAATATTAGAGCTTAAAACCAGTTACTAGGGCACTTAAATTTTTAAATTTTGGGTAGGAGGAGAGAAAGAGCTCAAGAAGGAAAAGTAAAACAAAATAATAAATCAGTAACCACGTCATTTTCCATTGCGTTGAATTCTTCTGAAAAGCATGGAGATCACTTGTGAACTTAATAAGAGCAATTTTAGCAAAGTAGAGAGGACAAAAGCTTGATCATGGAGGCTTTGAAAGAAAACAAATGAGAATGGGAGATAGAAACTGTAGCTTTTAAGTTATTCTGTAAAAAGGTATGAAAAAAAGACAAATGTTGAAATGCAATGTAGCATTTTTAATAAAAATGGATTTTTACACCATTTACCAGAATACATTGGTGTAATAATTCACTATAGCAGAAAAAATTGTTGATGTGAGAGAAAAAGTGAAGAAAGACTGAAATACTTAGGAAGACTAGGAGGGGTAGGATGTAGTTCACAAGTGCAGAATTGTCCTTTAGTAGGGCCATGTATTCATAGTGAATGTCTGAGGAGAAACAGAATGGAGAAATCTACCGAATTAAATAGGTTTAAGTTTGTTTACAGAAAGATTAAATATTTTATTTTTGTTTCTATATCGTTTAAATAAACATAAGGTGACATCACCATTTGAGAGTCGCTAGGGTTGTGAGATATTTGAGCATAGAAATATGAGTAGTTGTCCTGGGAATGGGAATTGTCAGTTATTATGGAAATATAATAGACTTGTCTGGGTAGTGTTGAGTACAGATTGGAGACTTGTGGTTATGAATTGAAAGGCAGTCCATTTCACATGATTGTATAATTTTCACAGCAAAGTTAAATTTCCCAGATACAGGTGTAGTGTTAGAAAAGCATTAGATTATTTAGAATTGCAGTTTAGTTGAGTGAACAAGAGGAGGGGAGATGTTAAAAAATCTGGATTTTTGCAAGTGAATAATTTTAATAATGAAACATAGGTCCTGGGGCTGGAAGTTAACTTGGAAGATGAAACTAGTGATTGATCATGAAAAAAATAAATAAAAAGTGAATTGATCGAGCTAGACTGAAAGGAAAAGAGAAGGTAGGGACTTGAAATTGGAATTTTGGAGGTGTTCTATTATTAATGATGTCAACATAAAGGGTACAAGCATAGTAATGCATAATTGTGAAAGGACAGGGACATTTTCCATTAGAGGAGTGATCAAATAGCTTCAAATCTGGTTTAGAACAAATTGCAGTATCTCTATAATCTCACAACTCCTTTCCCACTCCATAAACACAGTAAGGGCATGAATAGGTATCTGTATTTTATGTGCTGTACCAGCACAGCCAAGGGTTCGGTGAGCCTGAGGGAGGGTGTTGAAGGATGTAGAAAAGATAGACAAAGAGATTGAGCTGGGTCTAGATGGATCTCCTGTGGCTAAGGCAACAGAGAAAAGATCCAGAAGGCCTCAGAGAAAAGATCCAGATGGCAAACTGAGCCTTTATTTTATAGTCAGAGGTAAACAAGGTAGTGGTCAACATAGTAACAATGAATGTTCTTGTGAGTTTCACTTGTTTTGGCAGCACTTGCTGCACCTCGCAACCCATTTGCTATCCAGCAAGGATCTAGGGAGGGTCCTAAGGTCAAGCTTACTTATGCAAAGAGGGCTGTGCCATTCAAGCTGGGACTTGTTTACAGTTTTGCCAACAAGCCAGTCCCAGGCTTAACTCTATAGCCAGTCCCTACAATTTTACTTACTATAGTTTTGAATTCTTTTTGTGAGGTCAGCATTGTACAAAGTGCAATTATTCCTCAGAATAAATATACGCTTAAATATATTGATATAATCCACGTTGCCTTAGTGATGAAAGAGTCCTTCAAGCTGTGACTCATAAAATCACTCTGGAAAAAGTATAGACTATCTGAAAGAACAGAGTAAGACTAAAAACAGGCAGCAACAAAGTTATGAGGTTGTTGAACGTAGGCCTGAGGATATAAAATAGTATGAAATATTCCTTAATTTATTCAGAAGATATTTATTGAATAGTCATTATGTTTCAGGCAATATAATGGTGAATCACCACAATGGTGATAGAAATGTGGATTAAGAGTATGTCTAATGTTTGGTAATTATTTGAAGTATATGAAAAAAAGAGGCTTAAGTAAATTGCTGGCTTCAGGAAACATGAAAGTAGAAACAGACTTGAGTTATGTGGTAGGGACAGAGGATGTGTTCAGTTTTGCTTATGCTGCAATTAAAGTGAGATATCTAACAAGCAGGTAGCTTAATGAGTCTGGAGCTCTGAGAGATATATGATAAAAGTAGAGTTAGGGGTCACTGACTTCTACATTGTTACCAAAGCCTTTGGAGATAAATGGGGTTACACAGGAAAGGTATGCACAGAGAAAACAAAGGTGGACCTAAAATAGCTGGGTGCAAAAATAAAATTCAGGGGATAATGAAGGAAGATGATTACAAAGGAGCCTGGGAAGAAAAGGTCATGGATTTATAATAAAAGCTCACCCTTGTTTCCAATAATCCTAGGGAAGCAAATGTTCTAGGTGACCAGTAAACATATGTGAAACCTCTACCACCATCATCAACAAAAAACACAAAAGAAAAATAAGAAAGAAATAGTAGAAATATTCTTACTCGTTGTCTGAAAGCATTCTTTCAATGTCTTTGACCCAGTTCTTATTAAGGATGGCCGAAGGCTCTCATTTGCCACAAAACACACCAATCTTCATTATTTCATGAAAACTAGTAATACTTTGTTTCATTAAGAAAAATATTAAGGGAATGGAAAATATTTCAATCATATACATTGGGAGACACCAAATGAACAGGCTGACCCATTTTTTTAAAAAACAACTATTGTTATTTTTCTCTAAGTAACCAAATATTTCTTTGGATAAATTAAGCATTAAAATAATTGGGAAGGCAGCAACTAGCTCACAGAATTTTTTTAAAGCTATATAGCCAGGTTCAGAAACTATTTGGAAAGCCTCTGAGTTTTATTTACTGGAACTCATCTACAATTTAGGGTTGTTGTTTTTTCCCCCTAAATCTCTACTGTTGGGATTAATAAACTCAAACTGTTTTCTCCCATTCAATCTCTTTACTTGAGATCCAATGCCTGGGCAAATAGGATACACTAATTCTATTTGGGTTATGTACCTTCTCCTTAATGGGGGCAAGGTCACTTTAAAGCTGTACACAATGGGGAATAGTCAATTACCCACCCAGAAATGAGTGCACTATTGCTACAAAAATGAAAATAAAAAAATAAAGAAGGCATAACTTTTGCTTGACTACTAAATCGTACTTTGTTCTTCTTTAAAGTAAACAACCTTTCTTATGCACTGGAATCTTAAAGTAAGCAAACTATAAATACTATTTTTAACTTCAAGTAGCATAAAGTCCATTTTTCCAGTTTTATTTTTTTATATCCTCTGATTTTTTTAACAGGTTTACTGAAACGTACAGAGTAAGGGAAAAGTGGGTTTACAGTTGTTCCTATGGAAAATAATGCAATAATTAATACAGACTAATACAAGAATAAACTGTATTTCATGTCCTCTCTACTATAAATCTACTTTTTCCCCCTCCCCCCCATATGGACATACAACAAACTGAACATACAAAAAACTTACAATTTGTTAAGTTTGCATTTGCATACATCTTGAAATCCATCTGCATTATTAAGACAAGAAACATATACTCTCACTTTCCAATTTCCTTATGCTCACTTGTAATCCCTTCCTCCTGCACCTCTCTGCTCCACTCCCTGCCATCCCGAGGCAATGCTGTCCTACTGGTAGCAAATTATATATATATATATATATGTATATATATATATATATATATATATATATAATTTTCCATTGACTAGAGTTTTATATAAGAGGAGTCATGCAATATGCATTCCATTTTTGTCTAGGTCTTCACTCAGCATAATTATTTAAAGATCCATGCATATGACTGATAGAATCACTGCTATGTAACATTTTATTGTATGGCTATAACACAATTTATCCATTAACTTCTAAGTTGTTTCCCTTTTCTTTCTATTACAAATAAAGACTCTGTGAACATTCATACACAATGCTTTGTATAGACATGTGCTTTTATTTCTCATGAGTAAACACCTAGCACCAGAATGGCCAAGTGCCCAGATAAGCATATATTTAACTTTAAGCATGGCAGAACAGTTTTGCAACGGGTTGTTTGCTTTGACATTTCTACCAGCAGTGTATATGAGTTCCAAATGCAAATAGTTGGAATGGTCAGTTTTAAACTATTGCACTTCCTATTTGGTATACTGTAAGATCTCGTTGTGGTTTTGATTTCCCTGCTGACTGACAATGAACATCATTTCACCTTTTTATTTGACATCCATATAGATTCTTTTGTGAGCATTCAAATCTTCTGCGCTGTGTCTCTGGAGTTATCATTAAATTTTGAGACTTTATCCATTGTAGATGCAAGTCCTTTCTGGAATACAGAATCTGAAAATATTTTATCCAGGTACGCGACGTGTTTTTATTCTTAATGCCATCTAAAAAGAAAAGATATTTTGATAAAAATCAAGTTTATCATTTTTTCCTTTTAAGGACCATACTTTTAAATCTATAGTTCAGAATGCTTTGCTTAAACCAAAGTGAGAAAGATTTTTGTCCCACCAAATTATTTTCTAAGAATTTTGTAATAGTAGATTTTACATTTGGAGTGTCCTGTCTCTCACCTTTCTGATGTCACTCTCTTCGTTCCCCAGCAGTCTTGTTTTCTCTAATCCCTTCCCTGCTTCCTCTAATTTGAAAAATTAGTTTTGAATGCTGCTCCTTCAAAACTGGAGATGCCCTCACAACAAAATTACACAAAAATAAAACATTCCATTGTGTCTTCTAAAGTTTTTGTTAATGTCTTTGTTAATGACTTTCTTTAATTAACACATGCACAACCATCACCTTACATATTGATTTCTAGAGAAAGAGGAAGAGAGATAGAAAGAGAGAGAGAGAGAACAAAAAAAACACATCCATGTGAGAGAAACATCATTAGTTGCCTCCCATACACACTCCAACCAGGGATTGAATCCTCCACCCAGGCATGTGCCCTGAACAGGAATTAAACCCGACACCTTTTTGGTGTAATGGACTACCCCACAACCCACTGAGTAGCCCGGCCAGGGCTTTACATATTTTTTGTGAGAACATTATTTCTATTCTCAATAAGTTTCAATTATATAAGTGTTATCAACTGTATTACCATTTTATGTTTGATTCAGACCATTAATTTTATAGCTTCAAGTGTGTGCCCTTTGACCAACCTTTCCTATTTCCCTTGCCCCATCTCCCATCCCCCAACACCCAGCAAACACTTTCCTATTCTTTTTTGGATTCTATAAGGTGTTTTTTTGCTTGTTTTGTCTGTTAAAGTTTTCTCATATAAGTTATACTGAATAGTATTTGTATTTCTCTGACTAGCTTATTTTTCTTAAAATAATCCTCCAAGTTCCATCACATTGTCACGCATGACAGAATAACTTTATATGGTTGAAAAAATATTCCTCTGTGTGTGTCTCACATTTTTTTATCCATTCATGTATTGATGGACACTTAGCTTTATTCCATGTCTTGGTTACTGTAGGTAATGCTGCAATGACATATGGGTACATTTGTCTTCCCAAGATATTGATTTTGTTTGTATCCTTTAGCTAAAAACCCCAAAGTAGAATTGCTGGATTATATGGCAGTTCTATTGTTAATATTTTGAGGCAACTCCGTTCTGGTTTTCATAGTGATGTATCCATTTACATTCCTGCCAGCAATGTACAGGGTTCCCTTTGCTTCACCTCTTGTCTTTTTGAAGATGTGAGGTGATAGCTCACTGTGGTTTTGATTTGCATTTTCCTGATGACTAGTGATGCCAAGCCCCTTCTAGGTACCTGTTTGCCATTTGTATGCCATATTTGAAAAAAAGTCTGAAGCAAGCCCTGCTTCCTTTAAATGTTCACTCCCCTTCAAAATCCACTCCTTATGCTCAGTCTTTTTGTATATTTTCAGAACTTACACTTGTCATTTGTAGTAAAATTAGTATTTGTAGTAGAATTAGTTTTTAGATCACATATTTGTACCAGAAGCTAAATGGCCAGAATTTCAAACAAATATGATATGTAGCAGTTATGTTGATTTCAGCCTTTTTTTTGTACCAAAAACAACACAATGAAAATTCAAAATGTATGCAATATGTTAAACATCTGCCATTAGGTACATCAGTTTCCCCTCTTTCTCAAGTCAGTGTTGGGGTTGCAGGCTTCACACGTGTGTAACCTGATGTCACCTTTGGTTTGGAGTCATGCCCTGAACCTGACAAGTCCTGCTCTCAGACTTCAGTTGTGTTGTGAGATGTCTGTGGAAATGGCTCAGCACTCACTTATGACTGATATATATATATATATTTTTTTAATATAGTGCCTGAGACACATTTCAGAAAGATCCTCACAAATTCCCATGGAACTCTGGGGCCAAGCATCCTGTGCTCATAGCTGTGGTCAGTTCAATAATGCCCCTTTTGTGTTGGCCTTACCCTCTGTTTCTTCGCTTGCTTCAAGTCCCCAGTTGGTCACTCCTGCTTCCTGGGACCCTTCTTTGAAGTTAATGACCTATATGTCAATCTCTGTCTCCAGCTCTTGGATGTTAGAGAATCCAAGTTTAGGCTAGTTCGGTTTATGCCACAGGGGGCTCTAGAGAGCAGACCTTTAGGGATTACAGAGCTGGATCCCTCACAGGTCACACAGCAATGCGGACAGGGTTCTGATAGTACATGGCATGGTGTGCATCACAATTACCAGGATTCTCACTCATTGGGGATTGTGAAGTGATACTAAAGAATAGTGGGGTAGCTGTGGCCCTTGAGCAATATGGGAGAGGTGGCTATTGATATGTATTATGAAGTGGCTGAGGTTTGTTAGCTAATATGGAGATGTTGAGTAAATGAGTGTTAAGGTCAAGTGATCCATCTATCAACCAAATATTCTCTGAGATCCATGTGGCTTCTATGGCGTCTTTTAGGGAGACTCTCACCTCCTACATGATTTAATATTATACTTAAAACCAGGGAAAGTATTTACCAAAAATTGGAACATAGAACTTAATATGGTATCTTCCACATTGCTAAATTTTTTAAGGGCCCATAGCAGGCCAGCATATCCCCATTAAGAAAAAGGACAAGTTGTTGTACCTTGCCTCACCTCCCTCTTGTAATGAGGCACTGCACTTGAATTTATTTTTCCATTTTAGAATCATCATGTCCTATACTTAAGAAAAATTTCTTCTCTCCCATTCATCCTAAAAGTTAGCAAACTTTTTCCATGAAGAGCAAGATAGTAGATCTTTTTTGATTTTGCAGACCAAATGGTTTCTGTTACAGCTGTTCAACTTTATCGCAGCACAAAAGTAGCCACAGACAATACATAGAAGAATGGGTATGCCAGTGTTCTAAAAAACAGAGTCCTATTTTAATGGGTGGCTAGAAACTCTACTCGTCTAACGTGAAGTACAGAGGAAAAAGATGTTTTGTAATTCCAGGTTTAGGTCCCAAGTCCAGATTGTGGTGAAAGTTTCTCTGTCATCCAGGTCACAGGATCCAGCTGATCTGATGACACCAGCCTTATCCATAGTATATAAGATGCATGTTGGAACTGCAGACAAACCTCAACAAAGGATGCATTGCGTAGACCGGTAAGCAGGACCTCACCCAAGAGCACAATAGATATCACTTGATTTCTGCTATGGAACCTTACATACAAACCCCTACAACATCCTGATCAACACTCATGCATATGTAGTCAGAGAGGGGTGGCTATTCATGACACCGCCAGGGCCTATCTTGGTCCAAGTGATACAGAAACGGATGGTCACATGATTTTGCCTTGCATCACCTGGGTAGATAGTTTTGATGGATTTTATAAGACTTCCCAGAAGCAACCATGGGAGAGGAATAGTTGCCCCTAGAGATGTCCCAACTCATTTATACAGCCTTTTGTTTGATTTCCCTTCTGCATTTTACTTTCCGCATCTATCCATTTGGCTTTCTGAGATTACTTCCCAGAAACACTACTGGTATTCAGATATTTGTCTCAGAGACTTATTTCAAGAGAATGCAATTCAGTAAGATGCCCTGTTAAAACTCTTTTTAAATGCAAGAGACAAAATTGCGTTCTTCTCATGTTCCAAGATAAGAAAAAAAATGTGTTTTTCCCAGCATGCATTAATTTATGAAGAAAAATAATATTCCCTTAAAACCTAATTTAAAATACAACAGAAAATAGGAAATGATGGATCTCCTTTTCTTCCTCATATAAATGAAGGGGATGATATATTTGAATATAGATCTAGAAATCAAATGTAATCAAACTAGTTTGTAAACTGAGCTGGTCAGCAATATTTGGTATAATTTTGAGTTACTTAAATGATGCCTCTGTAGCTCTGTGTAAAGAAATTAAATTCAAAAGCAATTTGGTTTTTACAGATGAAAACACAAATCAGATACTCCCTCGAGAATTTTCCTACTTCCTTTAATCGTTTTTTGTGGAGTCGTTCTTTCTCTTTATTTATGGTGAAAGGAAGTTTGGCAAAATTGAGGTAGACAGAATATTCAAGAAAGGGGCATGAGGAATGGAATACAGGGGCTTCTAACCCTGCCACTTTATTTCCTTTGAATCATACTTGGAGTCACAGAATAATAGCTTTACCTTTATTTTAACTTGGATATAGAGGGGGAAAAAATCAAATAAATAGTAGTCTTCCTTTCTCTGTCTGCATGTTTTGCTTTTTAACTCCCTAAAGTAGAGATGTGCTGAGTGTAACACAATATGTCACTCTTAAGTAGGTTGTTACTTCTAGCTGTCACTTTTGATCAGAAAGCACACAGGTTTGGGGCATGAAACTTGCAAATAAAAATCAGGGAAATAAAAACAATTTCCATTTTCACTTAAAAATTCACCAACTGTGGTGCTCTGAGCAGCATGTGGTGGTTAAGAAACATGCCTTTCATACGTCTTGCTTCTATTGAAAATACAATTTGGAGGAAGAGTGAAGACTGAAAATGTTTCTTTCCACTTCCTGCCTATTTGGGAATGCTGTGAAGATATCACTTTAATTAAATAAAAGCTGTGAAGTCTGTTCCCCTCCTGTTTTAGGCCTAATGTGGCCAAAGAGGCTCTATGTGACATTTTAATTTACTCATTGATGGAAACATTTTGTATTATTTATCCAAAGAGCCAAGATTTCCTAAATAAAACATGGCTATTAAGTTGCCCATTAGTTCTTGACTGAAAACTGGTTAAGTATTTTATAACAGCTGCAACAGCACTTTATATAACAGAACCCAAATAATACTTAGAATAAAAAAATAAACAACATCTGCACTAGCCTGTTTGGCTCAGTAGATAGAGTGTTGGCCTGTGCACTGAAGGGTCCTGGGTTTGATTCTGGTCAAGGGCACATGGCTGGGATGCAGGCTCAATCCCTAGCAGGGAGCATGCAGGAGGCAGCCAATCAATGATTCTATGTCAACATTGGTGTCTCTATCTCTCTCCCTCTCCCTTTCTCTCTCTAAAATCAATTAAAAATATTTTTTAAAAATCTAATTTCAAGATTAGCTAAAATTCAGCCTGTTTTTTTTTTTTGTCTGTAGAAGCTTGTCTGCCACAATGACTCCTGTTAGAAATCATCACATTATGAATTTTCATTTTTCCCTTTGGAATCATGCCTTTTCACCCCTCTTTTGCTAGTAAAAGCTGCACAGACCAGAGTTTTTCACAGTTTATGACTACAAAGGCCCCCCCCCAAGAAAAAAAACATTTTATTGTGTATAAAAGAATCTTGGGCCTACTGATTCTACCTGTTTGGGGAAAAATATTACAAGCTTTCATTTTTTAAAAAAAATTTAATATAATCAATCCTCTTTGATCAGTTTTAGGCAAATGGTGTGTCAAATCTGGTCAAATGAGCAAACTAATATGTTAAAATAATTTATTTTTTAAAAAAGTAATTGTGTAATCAAAATTGGGAACACTAACACCACCAAATGTTGGTAAGGATGTGAAACAATAAGAACTCTTATTCATTGCTTACTCTTACCTTATGACCCAACAATCACATTCTTTTGTGTATATCCAAAGGCGTAGAAAACTTTTTGCCTGCATAAAAGCCTGCACATCAACGTTTATAGCAGCTTCCCTCATAATTGACAAAACCTGGAAGCGACAGTGATGTCCTTTAATAGGTCCCTGCATAAACAAACTGTGGCACATCCAGTCAATGGGATGTTATTCACTGCTGAAAAGAAATGAGGCATCAAGCCATGACAAGACAGGCAGTAACCTTAATTGCACATTACTGAGTAAAAGAAGACAATATGAGAAGGCTATGATTACAACTATATGACACTCTTTAAAAAGCCAAGGAGAAAATTAAAGATCAGTGGTTGCCAAACTCATTGACTGTATAACACCAAGAGTGAACCCTAAGGTAAACTATGGTCTATGGGTGATTTTGATGTGTCAATATAGACTCAGCCTTGGTTTAAAAAAAACAAAGTACTGTTTTGTGAGAATGTTGATAATGGAGGAGAGGCCATTGCATGTGTGACAGCAGGGAGTATCTGAGAAATCTCTGAACTTTCCTCTAGATTTTGTTGTAAAACTAAAACTACTCTAAAAAAATAATCTAAAAGTGTGGCTTGGACAGAAAGAAAGGTTATTGAGGGAGTTTACAGAGGTATGTATAAAAGAAGCGAGAATTTGGATTTAGATGCTGCTTTACCTATTGGTAGCTTGGAAATCATGAGGGGAGAAATATCTTAAACTTTCTAAGATTCCACTTCTACATGCATGGTGTGAGACTAATAATGCCCAGTCTCACCAGGTTGCTCAATGAGAATATGAAATAATATTGTCTGGGAAGAGGCTGGCAGGGTTGATGGCAAGAGTCTTGTGGAACCAGATGCAGGGCTGGTTGAGTAAAAGAACCTTGAAACTGGGTGACTCAAGGGTTTGACATCCAGTACTCCAGTGAGTAAAGCCTCGACTGCATGTGGGACAGTTAGGATTAGCTCCTGCCCTAGGGTTAACTTATTTGCTTTTTTGATAAGTGTAGCTGTGGCTGCTACTGCCCAGAGGCAAGTAGCTCACCCAAGTGTGTGTGTGTGTGTGTGTGTGTGTGTGTGTGTGTGTGTGTGTGTGTGTCTATAATTCTGTAAGACTGTAGAATTCTCAATCTAGATCAAGTGCATCTAATTGTAGGATGACTTATAATAGTGATATCTTACAGATTTATTATGCTTCAGAACTCAGCTAAGACCCAAGTAATCTTTTTGGTATTGTATAACTCTATTTTGAGACTTAGACACTTTTTTAACTGAAATTTTTACTTAATGCCATTTATTGATTTTGCAACAAGTCACAAGAAAGGAAAATAAATACTACTTTCAACCCAGGCAATTCTGCCTTTAGGTCATGTTAAATCACATAAATAGAAAGCCAATTTCTTCGGTTTGGATCAAAGAATAGGACAGTGACTAAATATGTCTGTGTTTCATCCTCCCATCTTTGGGGATTCTTACTTTAGTTGTTATTAGTCTATGGCTTTTCACCCAACAGTCTTCCCTGAGATTCTAAGATCTGGAATAGCAGTGACTATATGTCAAGGCCAGTCAGAAGCCCAAAATATTGGTGATAATAATGGAGAAGAAAAATAAAAAGACTTTTCCAAAAGAGGTTTCTGAGGACTTTGAAATGCATCTCAACTGCACTGAAGTCATTTGTAAGGCTATACTTGAATTATCATTTTAGTTTCAACTTCCATCCAAAAGTTGATTCCATAATATTTTTTTTCAGGAAAAGTTCTTGCGTCCCACTTCAAAAGGGATGGGTATATCTGGCACTACTTTTCCATGGAAAGGAACAAAGCTACGTAGCAGGGAAAGAACAGATACACCCAGAACATCTTGGACTATAAAGAACTGATCCTAAAATGATAAAGGATATGTCAAAAGGTATAGCAGCCAGCTTGAGGTGTCTTCCATTGGCCAAAGTGAGACATTTGAAGTCAAATAAATAATAGCAATTTAATATTATAATTAATAATAATTGCAACCCATTGAATAAAATAACAGTCCAGGAGTCTAAGCTACTATAAATACCTGGAAAAACTGGGAGTTAAATGAGGAATGGGGTGTTTATATAAGTAACTCCTCACAGAATGCTAATTAATTCTAAGGAGAAAATTAGTAACCTTACAGTGAAGAAGCCCAAGGGACACCAAAGTGAATATCATAAATAACTAAATTGAAATGCTTTGCCACTTTATAGATTAGAAGGAGAAAAACACAGTATCCTGTGCACTTCATGAGAAATGCATCAATTCCAAGTAGGACATAATACAAAATAGCTGGTCTGGAATCTTCAACATTATCAAGGTCATAAAAACTAAGGAAAGACTGAGGACAATTCAAGATTAAAATAAACCAAAGAAAAAATATAGTTAGGCACACTGTATGATTCTGGACTTAATCTGTCTGCTATCAAGGATATTACTGAAGTGGTAAACCCTGCATGACCTGTGACTTAGATAGCAGTCAAGTACAGATGCTATTATCTTGGTTTTGATGGTTAAATTGTGATTACATGAGAGAATGTGTTGATTATAGAAAAAACAAAGTCAAATATTCAATGATGTGGGGGTCCGGTCAGCAACACTTTCTCTAATAGCATCAGGGAAGAGTTTTTACAGTGCACATGTTTTTTATTGTGGGTTTGAGATTTCAAATTTCCATAACTCTGTCAAAGACAAATCCTTCTGGTCAGTAAGAATTAAGCCATGAAAAGGACCTTGCTTATTTTAATGACTTTTTTATGTCTTTGCTGAATTAAATAAAACTATCAATGAAAATACCACTGAACTATACATAGTAGAAAGTAAGTCCCTCTCACTTTTTCTGCTCCTCAATCCATTTTCAGGACTGTACACTACTAGTCCTGAAAATGAATCCTTTCTTGGCTTTTCCTATGTATCTACTAGTGTAACAATGGCAATATGATCACATCGTGCAGACATCCAGCCAGAGTTCAAATCCCTCTGCTCCTCAGTAATGCTGCAAACTTGAGCATGTTACTTAATTTCTCCTTGCAGTGGTTTCTTCATTTCTGAAATTTGGCTCATAATCATTTCTGCCTAATAGGCTGGTAATAAAGAACAAATGACATGTGGAGATCCTAGAATTGTGCTTAGCTATAATTATCTTGCCTGCCTCTTACATAGACATGTATGTCTAGATTTTCACACACACACACACACACACACACACACACACACACACACACACACAATGCTATAACAATATCTATTAATTGGGTGGGTTTTTTTTTCATTTTTCCACAATCAACATGCCGCATTGTTTTTTCTGATTTTGATAAAAATTGCATTTCATACTAAAATTGTATCAAACATATCTTTTCACCTGTAATTACAAATGACAGCTGATTAGATTATCACACTCCATTCAAAATGTCTATATCTTCAATGGTTATCCAGTTCATCCAAAGGGTTGTCACATGATAGCAGCCTCATTCAGAATTGCCTTTAACCAAGATGTTTGATGATTTGAGATCACAGTTGTCCAGTCAGTGTTAGGCCATGGACAACAGCAGATATGCTCAGGGAACAAGTGTGGGAGCAGGAGAGCCAGTGCTAGGGGAAGGGAACAGACAGACATATAAAGCCTGTCTTTGAGTCTGAAGGTCGATGGCAGTAGTTGGGTTGAGGATTGAATACCCACGAAGAATTAGATCTGACATATAAGAGTGGGTGCATATGACACTGGTGCTCAGAGAAGCCTGGCTGAGCTAGCACAAACAGGTAAATCTCAAAGGCATGGGAGGAAAGGGAGCAGGACTGGGAGACTTGGCAATAAAAAATCCAGTCTGAGAAAGCAGGCCATGAAAACAGACATGAGAAACAGCAAAAACTTTACCCTCCTGATAATCTGCCAAAACTCTGCTTCATTTCAGGACCTTTTCTAGAAAGGCATGAACTTGTGTGACCTGAGTGTGGCCGAAGAGAGTGGCCACACTTAGTTGGATCTGCAATGGGAGCAATCGGGTCCTGACAGCAGGACACCTGGAGTGTAGGGTCAGAGATGGCACACGGGCTGATTTTCAGGGGCCACAGGCTGTAACTATTATGAAACTCTGTGGCTCATAAATTTTATAAGATGACTATAATATGGAGCTCATAAAACAGAAGTAAATCTTATTAAAATATTGAAATAACATTCTGCCAGGGATTTTTTGTTGTTGTTGTTGTTTTACTCTTTTTGAATATTAAATATTTTCCATAGTGGTGAGGAAGTGGTCTCTTCTCTCTTTACAAGAAGCAAGTTATGACAATATAAGAGTAATAAATGATGAGGTGTAGTAAAAACGGAAAAAGTTATCTGTCGATCTTGATAATAAAAGAGAGAACTTCGTGTTTTGGAATACAACAACTTGAATGAATTTTATTCATCAGTTCTAGATGAATAAATTTTAACTATCAATTACAAAAAGTTCTGACAAATGAAAGGGGCACAATCTTTGGCCTTGATGACAAAGGAGCCAGTCCCATTCTGTTCTGGATTCTGAGGCATTGGATTATGCTGGGGGCTAGGGGTTAGTGTGTGCCCCCTTGCACAACTCCAGAGTTCCCCTTCAAGTAGAATAACGCCTCTGTGCAGCCTGCATAGGCAAATTCAGCAAGCAAACTCAGCTGCTCATCTTTTTCTTTAAAGCTCATTCCACAATCACACACAGTGCATTTGGCTCCTTCCGTAATTATATTTGTATTCCCAGTCTCTACTTTTGCAGTTGTTCAAAACCAACTTTAAGAACAGTCTTTTCCAGCTGATTTCCATGGCAGCTTTGATCCCCTCAACATTCTTCAAAATGCTTCCTGCATGCTAAGCCTTGTGTCTTTTATACAGGATGCCTTCCATCCCAACAGTAAGTTTCCTCAGTGTGATTCAGTTTCTTATAAAGGGAGAACTTCATTCCTTAAGCAGAAAGTACCACTTTCTAATAAGTCTGAGCTAAATCTATATTTTGACATGCAATTTCTTGATACTATGGGGTGACTTTTGGCATTATTCTTTAATAATATCACACTCGTCTAACCGGTTTGGCTCTGGATAAAGCATTGGCCTGTGGACTGAAGCATCCCAGGTTTGATTCTGGTCAAGGGCATGTACATTGGTTGCAGGCACATCCCCAGTAGGGGGTGTACAGGAGGTAACTGATCAATGTTTCTCTCTCATTGATGTTTCTAACTCTTGATCCTTAGCCCTTCCTTGCTGTAAAAAATCAATAAACTATATTTAAAAAATAATATCACACTCAATATTTATAGAGAACATGCTATTTTGCCACTTAAATAGCATGCTGCAATTATATGGTAAGATGAACATGAATAAAACCTAGTCTCTTTCCTAAAGTTCCTCACAGTCTCATGAGGACAGGAGCACAGACAATGAAAAATTCAGCATAAGTTCCTTAAGGAGAGTATAATTTCACTGGACCCTAGAGGACAAGTGTTTCTTTCTCTGGGCTCCCAGTCTCTAAATAGTATTTCACCATTTGATGATTAAATAAGTGCTATTGCAGCAAATGGATGGAAAGGCTGCATTGGCTTGGCGTGTGAGGACAACTCTTATTGATTGGTTGGAACTGAGAAAGATGTCAAAGAAGAAAGGCTATGTAACCTCAATCTTGAGAGGTAAGTAAGATTCTGGTAAGCAGAGAAAATAAAAAAACATTCCTGGCATAGAGTGAGCAAAGCCATGCATACATGTTCTCTCTGCCTGGTGTTCTCCCCAGATCCCATGCCTCACCCCTCACTTCGTTCAAGTGTCACATGTCACCTTCTTGAAGACTCCTGCCCCGAAGCCCTTTCTAAGGCCGCCCTCCCTTCATCACTCTTTCCGTTTGTCTCTTTTAAAATTTCACTTCTTATTGATAACTTAGAAGATATGTGTATATTTTATCTATTTTTCAGTGTCTCTTCTGATTTAAACATGAGCTTCATAAAAGAAAAAAAAATACTGTCTTGTCCACTTTAGAAGCCCCATATCCAGGGCTAATGCCTAATACAGAGGGATATTGAATAAAGTTGTTGTTGTTCTGGAGGTAGTGACATGGGTAGGAAGGAAGGAAATACAATTGATCCTTGAACAACATAGGTCTGAACTGTGTGGGTCTATTTATATTTGGATTCTTTTTTTCTAGCAACTACTGCACATGTACTTTCCCTTTCTTGTGACTTTAATACTATTTTCTTTTCTCTAGATTACTTTACTGAAAGAACACTATATAATATTCATAACATACAAAATGTGTATTATTCAACCATTTATGTTACTGGTAGAGTGGTCAACAGTACACTATTAGTAAACTTCTGTGCTGGTTTTCAACCTCAGGGAGGGAGAATCAATGTACTAACCCAACATTATTGAAAGGATCACTGTACAATGGATTGGGAGGCATGATTACTAAGGATAGCTTTAACCAAATGTTTATCTCCCTGATTCAGCTCAATGGCAAGGTCAACACTTGTCACCATTTCCTCCACTCAGGAGATTCCCTGGGTCAATCAATCCCCCATAGCACCCCTCTCTGCATTCTCCATCCCTTAAAGAACAGGCATTTCACTTTTGATTAAATTGCCAAACCTACATTCAGCAAATTTAAGAATCTCCAAGAATACTTCTGTACTGGCAGAGGGACGATCTTGCAATAGAAATGATAATGCCCATGACTCTGGTTATGTCTGAGTGAGTACTGCCAGTGAAGCTGCTTCCATGCTACCCGGATGTGCTCTTTTGCAGTTTCATCACCTGTGTATATAATCATCAGTTTAGGTAAGCTTTTTCTTGTTTGTTCTTCATTTCAATGTTCACATCTTTATTGTTCTTCTTAGGTATGACTTGTAGCATTCGAGCACATTTTATACCTCATCTCATCCTCATTTGCTCAGCAGATGTGATTATTTCATTGTCTTGAATGTTAGCATTCTGAACCCAGACATATGCTACTTTGTTTAATATTAGTAAAAAGATGCCAATCTTTTGCCTCAATCATCTGTCAGGTACTTTACATTATACAGTTTTTAACATGTGTTTTTCCATCATGAAATATTCTTGAAGAATGATTTTTTTGTGCTGAAATTCAGTCTTACAGGTTAGCAAAGCTCTGTAGTTATCAAAATAAGATGTAAATGACTCATTTTTATACATTAAATATTATTTTATACCAAAGGCCCAATGCACAAAATTCGTGTGAGGGGCTCGGCCCCTGCTGCTGTGGCGGCTGCCTCAACCCTTGCAGTCCCAGCATTGTCCGGAAGGTCATCCGGAAAGATATCTGGAAGGACATCTGGTCTGATTAGCACATTATGATTCTATTATTATAGATTATTTTCAGGTGTACAGCATAGTGGTTAGACAGTTATATAATTTCAAAAAGTGATCCCCACAAGATGGCCCATACACAATTATTACAATGATCTTAACAATATTCCCTATGCTGTAATTTATATTCTCATGACTATTTTGTAACTACCAATTTGTACTTCTTAATCCCTTCATCTTTTTCACCCAGCCCTACCCCCCAAACTCTCTCCCCTCTGTCAACCATCAGTCTGTTCTCAGTAACTATGAGTCTGCTTTTGTTTTAATTTATTCTTTAGATTCCATATATAAGTGAAATTATATGGTACATGCCTTTCTCTGATTTATTCCACTTAGCATAATACCTTCTAGATCCATCCATGTCCCAAATGATACAATTTCATTCTTTTTTATGTGTGAGTAATACTCCATTTTGTATGTGTACCACATCCTTATTGAAGTCTTGAATATTGATGGACACTTGGACTGCTTCCAGTTCTTGGCTATTGTAAATGATGCTTCAATGAACAACAGGGGTGTACATATCTTTTCAAATTAGTGTTTTGGGTTCTTCTAATAAATTTCAGGAATTGAAATGGCTGTATCATAAGGCAGTTCCAATTTTAATTTTTTGAGAAACCTCTTTACTATTTTCCATAGTGGCTACATCAACCCACATTCCCACCAACAGTGCACCAGAGTTCCCTTTTCTTCACATCCTTGCCCCCACTTGTTTGTTGATTTATTGGTAATAGCCATTCTGACATGTGTGAGATGCCTCATTGTGGTTTTAATTTGCATTTCTCAGATTATTGGTGATAATGAACATTTTTTTGTGTATCTATTGGCCATGTCTATGTCCTCTTTCAAGTCCTGTGCACACTTTTTAATTGGATTGTTTATTTTTGTTGTTGAGTTTTCCAAGTTCTTTATAACTTTTTAATATTAGCTCCTTTGCCATATATGATTGGGAAATATATTTTTCCATTCAGATGGTTTTTCCTTTCCTGTGAAAAAACTTTTTGGTTTGATGCAGTCCTATTTGTTTATTTTGTTTCCCTTGCCTGAGAAAATATATCAGCAAAACAAATTGCTAAGAGAAATTTAAGAGTTTCCTACCTCTAATTAACTTTTAATAGTTTTATGGTTTGGAGTCTTACATTTAAGTATTTAATTCATTTTGATTCTTGAATCCATTCTTGTATATGGATTAAGAAGGTGATCTAGTTTCATTTTTTGAATGTATCTGTCCAATTCTTTCAGTACCTTTTATTAAATAGACTGTTGTTACCCCATTGTATGTGCTTGCCTTCTTTGTTAGCTATTAATTGAGTCTCTTGGAATTATATTTTTCTCTCATTGACCTGTGTTTGTTTTTATGTAAGGACCATGTGAGGTTTTTTTTATTACGTTATTCTTATAGATTAGTTTGATATCAGTGTAATTCTTCCAACTTTTTTTTTATAGATTGCTTTACCTATTCAGGGTCTTTTGTAGTTCCATATAAATTTTTGGAATAACTGTTCTCATTATATGAAAAATGCCATTGGCATTTTGATAGGAATTGTATTAAATCTATAAATTGCTCTGGGTAGTATGGGCATTTTAATGATGGTAAATCATCCTTCCCTTGAGCATGCTATATGCTTCCATTTATTTGTTATCTTAAATTTCTTTATTCAGTATCTTAAAATTTTCCAAGTGCAGTTTTTTTGCCTCCTTGATTAAATTACTAGCATATGTGTGTGTGTCTTTAATGCAATTATAAATGGGGTTTTCTCAGTTTCCTTTTCTGACAGTTCATTTTTAGTTATAAAAATGTATTCAATTTCAGAATATTTATTTGTATCCTACTACTTTACTGAATTCATTTATCAGTTCTAATAGTTTCTTGGTGGAATTTGAAAAGTTTCTATATATAGTATGATGTCATCTGTAAATACTGAGAGTTTTCCTCCTTCCTTTCCTATTTGGATGGCTTTTGTTCTTGTCTGATTGTTGTTACTAGGACTTCTAATACTATATTGAATAAGAGTAATAAAAGGGATATTTTTGTAGTTTCCTTGAGATCACAAGGAAAACACTTTCGTTTTTCATTATCAAGTATACTCTTAGCTGTGGGTTTGTCATATATGGGCTTTATTATGTTGAGATATGTTTCCTCTATTTCCACTTTGCCAAATAGGTACAGATAGGCATTTTATAAAACCCAGTTATCATAAAGAGGTGCTAGATTTTTGTCAGATCCTTATCTGCGTATATTGATATGATCATAGGGTTTTTATCCTTTATTTTATTTATGCTGTATCACATTAATTTATTTAAATATGTTTTGCCACCCTTATATACCAGGAATAAATTCCACTTGATTATGGTGTATGGTCTTTTTAATACACTGATAAATTCGGATTGCTAATACTTTGTTGCAGATTTTTGCATCTACATCAATCAGGGACGTTGGCCTATACTTTTCTTTCTTTGTCATGTCTTTACATTGCTTTACAAACACATAAAAAGATGCTCAGCATTATTATCAGGAAGATACAAACCACAATGATATTCTATTAGGCAGGTATCCATTGGAATGGTTAAAATAAGAAAGACTGCATATTGCTTATTGGCGTTTTGGCTAATCATGTGAAGAAAGAATACTTTTACCAAGAGTTGGTGAATATGCATAGTAAGAGAATCTTTTATGCTTTTTTTGTAGGAGTTTAAGTAGTGCGACCACTTGGGGAAATAATTTTTGCAATTTTTGAAAATTTAAACATGTATTTACCATGTTAATTATCAGTCTTACTCATGGGCCTTTACCAAAGAGAAATAAAAGGCATATATAATTCATACATGCATGCTTAGAGAAGTTTTACTTGTATTATTAAAAAAAACTGAAAATAACCAAATGTCCAACAATAGGTAGATGAATAAATTTTGGTAATATTTATACAATGGATTACTACTTAGCAATAAATTAGAATGAAGTATCAATATAAGCAAGCACATAGATGATTCTTAATGAACTTTATACTGATCAATAGAAACCAGATACGAAAGAGTAAATACTATATAAATCTATTTATATGGAATCCTAGAAGAGGCAGAACTAATTTATATGTCAAAAAGCATATCAGTTTTACCTTGGGTTCAGGTGTATGAAAATTTGACTCTAAGAATCATGAGTAAAAATATGTGGATATGTTCTATATTTTGAATGTAGTAGTAATTACCAAAACTCATTGACACATTCACTTAGAATGAGTACATTTTCATGTTCGTAAATCATACTTCAATGAAATTTAAATGCTGAATACACAATGGCTGCTAGGGAGAAGAGATAGATATAAAAAATGCAAACTCTTGAGCAGGGGCACCTGGGGAGAAAAGCATATGGCATGTGTGGGAAGCAGTGGTGAGTTCTATTTGATGGGAACAATAGAAAAATGAACAGGAGTTGTTGCAACCCAAATCACAAAGTTTAATAGAGTTAGAACATGCAGTCATAATATCAGAATAAATATTTCAAATATGTGTGAACCAATGATAGGATATCAGTTTATTTTGTTTGCCTTTCCTTTCCCTCTCCTCCCCTTTACTACCATTTGGAGTGACATCCTCAGACAAGTAGATAGACAAGTCTCCAAGAAACCATGGGGGGAAGAATGCCATGGTTTCTCCTTAAATGGTAGGATGTCTTTGACCTCTGATTTACATAAGCTCCCTGCCCCTAAGGCTGGGATATCATGTCAGTCTCTCTTACAATTGCCATTAGCTTAGCTCTTAAACATGAGATTCCACACAACTAAAATGGAAGCATGATGTTGAGTTCCAGGCATTTTGTGAAAGAAAAAGCATTGGCTAAAATAAAATATTTCCTCAAATATATATTTTAAGCACTACTATTTTTGATTTTCAAAATGACTGTCATAAGATTTAGATAAAAATAGTTAGGCTTTGTCAGCAATTTTTTTTTCTCAACTCTCAAAGTTAATTTCCATTTGAGGAATTATAAGGATCGGTCACATATGCTAGAATATTGCAAACGCTAAAAGATAGAGATTCTTTAAAAACATATAAGTCTGTTTGAGCTCAATATTAGGTAAGACAATGTTTTTCTATCCAGATGGCTAATTTGCATGACTTCAGTTAACACTTGAATTTTCCATTCATTTGCTAATTGTAAAGACTGTTATAACAAATATGTTACCTCAAATTTTGAGAGAATGAATACCCTGCAAAATACTGGCTGCCAGATTTGAGCCTTGCTATTCATGTTTCTAGAATGAAGGAGAAGTTTAAAAGATAGAGGGATTTGAAAAAGCATAGTCACTTCTTCTGCCTCCAATGATGTAGTCTTCTGTTGCAGTAACAAGCTATTAACGTTTCAGATGGGGACAATTTAAAATTTTACTGGATGGGAGGTAGGAGTCCCTCATTCAAAGTTTGGTAGTGATATTCTTTCTGTATCAGGACCTTGCATATAGTAGCTACAAGTTTAATATTAGCTATCTAAATAATTGAATAGATGACTAAGCAAGTTAAAAAATTAAAATTTTACTTGAAAAGGACACTGCCAAAATGTTAAAAACTTCTCAGTTCTAGTGTTATTTATTAGTTAAATTTATGTATAATAAAACATTTTTCAAACATTATAGAAATATGTTGGTCTATTGATATGATACAGAAATATAGCTTATTTCTTTTCATGTTTCATCAGAGATTTATAATCTTTGCCTTCAGTCTAAACAATATCAATTTTATTATCTAGTTGTGAATTATTTATTAATGATTATTATTTCTTAATGATTATCTTAGCACATCCTTATAATCCCATATATCACACTCATAATTAATAATTGGGTCTTATAAAATAACTCAGAAGCATTGTCTGGGGTAGATACAAAGAAATAGCAAGACTTGGTCATTTCCATTCCCTCTCTCTGAAGTCTTCATTCTATATTGTGGTGAATTTTCACAGTCATTTCATAATTATCACTGTTGCTTTCTCATAGGCAACAACAACAACAACAAAAAGCCAGACAGAAACAGAATAAAAAACTTACCATTTGGAAATTGTAGAGTTTCACAAAAGACATTTCTGAGAGGGGAGATCTTTCTATTATCACAATACTCAGACTGAAACCAGAGAGAATGAGACTGATAATTGAATCCTATGTCCCCAAGTGTTGCTTGGGAGAATTTTATTCTTGACCTCAATTTTGACACCTACAAAACGATAAAGGCCTAACTATGCATAATACAGTTTTGTGAGGATAAAAATAATTCCATTAGAGCACTTTGTAAAATTTCAAACCAAGTTAAACAGAGTAACCACATCAACAAAAAGCCCAAATATGGCAGACTTGACTTTAACTTTAGAATGTGTCCATTATATGACCTTAGCATATTTTCTGAATTTCTCTAAGCCTCAATTTCCTGATCACTAAATGGATAGCTATTTCGTAGAGTAGCTGTGAGAATTAAGTGGTAATTTATTTACATGCAAATCGGCTGAGAGCAATTCTAAATGTTGAACACCAGCCTCCCAGATGAAGTGGCTCCCTCTTCAAAATAAATGCAAGCTCTTCATAATTATGGCATGAAATAGTCCACGTTCTTTGAATTTCCTTCAGGTTTTCTGATCAGGCCAGTGTTTTCCTTTATAATATTTCATAAAAACTAGAACCCCAGTGCACTAGGGGATTTGTGCCCCAGTGGGGTCCCTTGCTTGGCCTTGCCTGTGGATATTGGGCCAAAACTGGCTCTCTGACATCCCCTGAGGGGTATGGATTGGAAGAGGGCAGTTCTCGAGTGACACACCCCAGAATCAGGCCCTCTCCTCTCTGGTTCTGGGTGCGTCACCTGAAAACCACAGCTGCCAAGTCACTGCAGCTCCTGCTTTGAGCATCCGCCCCCTGTAGGTCAGTGTGCATCATAGCTACTGGTCAGATGGTCGAACAGTCGCTTAGGCTTTTAGATATATATAGATGCTATCCAAGTATGCTAAAGGACCAGTAAACAAATATTTAATTATGTATTCCTCTCAACTATTTTTTTCAGTAATTTATGTTTCAAAGTTGATCTTTTTTGCCATTTTCTGTTTCTTTCTATTTCATATTCTCAGGAACCTGATCTGTTTTTACAAACTTAATAATAGTCATTTTCTACACAAATTAAAAGCAATTAAGCATTCAAAAGAACACATCTTTAAAGTTCTATTTCAATCAAACCAATCTGTCAATAGGTTAATTAGTTGTAGAAGCTGCTGTGTTAATTCCCATGGGAAATTCATAAAAATCATACACCTCAATATACTTACAATCTAATGATAGTTTTTTAAAAATATACCTATTATGTTCTGGATTTACATTAGAAACTATACTTTATGTATTTAATTCTCACGCTAATCCTCTAATGTGTATGTTATCAACATACAAAATGGAGAAACTGACGCTTGGAGAGATTCCATTTCTTGCCCAACATAATAAAACCAGGAAGCATTATAGCTGATATTTGAATTAAATCTAGTTTGACTCCATAGCCTTTATGCTTTTACTTGTGTCTACTAACACCTGACTTGCACATGTGATTGTAAAACACTCTATCACTTTTGATTTGTTAAAAAAATATTTTAAGGATTTTGTCTCTTTCATAAAGGATGTTGGTCTCTAGTTTTCTTTTCTGATAATGGTTTTGTATCAAAGTAATTCTGCCCTTATAAAATAAGTGAAGACATGTTTTCCGATTCCCATCATCTAGAAAATGTGTGTATAATAAGTGACTTTGACTCAGAGTTTTCTTTGTGGGAAGGTTTTTAACTGTGACTTCAACTTTTGAATAGGAAAAGGGAAACTTTGGTCATGTATTTTTTTTCCTTGAGTGAATTTCACTATGTTGTATCATTGAAATTGGCCCATTAAAAGTTGTTAAATTTATCGGTAAAAAGTGTTCCCTTATATATCCTTATTATCCTTTCTATGTCTGTAGAATCTAAAAGATATGACTTCTTCCCTCCTCACACATTTATGTTGGTTACTATAGACAACTGTTCTCCATCTGCCTGGTCTTTTTAAAAAATCATTTCTTTTATTGATTTTCTGCTCTTTTGATGTTTCACAAATCACTAATTTCAGCTTTTATCACCATTTTCTTTATTTTTCTCATTACAATTTAATTTGTTTTTTCCCCTATTTTCCTCAAATGGAAATAAAAATTCCAGTGATCTGAGCCCCTTTTTATTTTTAATTTAAGTACTCATTGATATCAATTTATTTATAAGGACTCCATTAGCTTAATCACAAAAAATTAATATGTGTGTTATATTCTCACTTAGTTCAAACTATTTTCTGTTTTCCCTTGTCATTTCTTCTTTGTCCCATTGATTATTTAAAAGCATTGTTAATTTACACATCTGGGTATTTTCTAGATTCCTTTCTCTTACTAATTTCTAGTTTAATTCTTGTATAGTCAGAGAACATACACTACACTGTACCACATCTGACCACATAACTTTTTAAATGTATTTTATGTATCAGAATTAGATATATCATAAAATTAGATATATCATAAAAATTATTTCATATGCACTGGAAAGATTCTGTCTTGCTGATATTTGGTATGATTATCTATAAGTATCAATTTTTACTGTGTTTTGAAAGTTCAAGTATTCCATATCCTTAGAGATTTCTTCCTAGTTGTTACATAAATTGAGAGAGAAGTGTTAAATTCTTCAATTATAGCTGTGAATGCATCTAGTTCTACTTTTAGTTATACCAGTTTTTGCTCCATAGGTTTGAAGCCCTGTGTTAGGTACAAATAAATTTAAAATATGTATTTAGTCTCTATAAATTATTTTCCTTCCTTATTTGTTATATACTTCTCATTCTTGGTTATATTTCTTGTTCTGAGGCTTACTCTATCTGATGTTAACAAATCCACTCTAGATTTCTTTGATTAGTGGGTGTATGATACATATTTTTCCATCGGTTTATATTTAATGTGCTTTTTTTCTATTTAAAGTAAATTTATTATAGACAACATATAGTTAGCTATTATATTTTGAGTGTGATAATTCTGATTTGGAGTGTTTAGTCAGCTTACATTAAAGAAATTTTGATATGACTATATTAAAATATATATTAATATTTGCTACTTGTCCCATATTTTCCTTCCTCTCTCTCTATTTTGATTGTTTTTACTAATCTATTTTATTGTCTTTAAACTGTTCCTCTTTGTTTTATTTGTAATAGTTCTATAGATTTTCTAAAATTCACTTTTAGTTTATCAGAGTGCATCTTTAAATACCAATCACATACATTATAAGAACATGACATCACTGTTTTTATTATTATATCTTCCCACTTAACCTTGGGGGTATTATTGTCGTGCATTTTTTCTTCTCTATGCAACAAACCCTATAATATATTGTTACTATCTTATTTTAAACAATTCTTTTACGCTATGTAATTTATGAAGCTTTGCATTTTGAATATACTCATATTATTCCATTTCACTCTCATTTTTGGTGTGGATCCAGATTTCTGTGTGGTATCACATTTCCTCTACTTGATGAAGTTTAACATTTCCTATAATTCAGGTCTTAGCAGTTGTTCATCTGAAAATAAGTTTATATTTCCTTCATTTTTAAAACTATATTTTTATTGATTTTAGAAAGGGAGAGAGATAGAAACATCAACATTGATTAGTTACCTCCACCATCCCATCCCTGGATCAAGCCCGCAATCTGGGCATGTGCCCTCACCAATAATTGAAGCCCAGAAACCATTTGGTACATGGGAAACACCTAACCATTGAGCTACACCAGCCAGGCTTCCCCTTCATATTTTAAAGATTTTTACTTGATATATGATTCTGGATTGATAGGTGTGTTTTTTGTTTGTTTTTTAAAGATAGCACTGTCTCACAAGACTTCTGGTGACATTATTATCTTTGCTTTTTATCCATAGTATACTTTCCTTCTATTTTCAGCATTTTGACTATTATTTGCCTTTATATGTATCCCTTGGGGTTTTTTTTTTATGATCCTCTGTGCCTTATTTTGAATTTCTTTAATTTTTGCAAAATTCTGGGCTTATCTGGAAACCATCATTCTATATTTCTATGAGGTCAACGTTTTTAGTTTGAACATATTAAGTGCAGTATTTGTCTTTCTCTGTCTGGCTTAATTCACTCAGCATAAAGCTCTCAAGGTTTATGGAAGTTATAAGCAGCAGTATTTTCTTCTTTCTCAGAGCTGAATAACATTTCTCAGTGTGAGAGTGTGTGTGTGTGTGTGTGTGTGTGTGTGTGTGTGTGTGTGTGTGTCACATCTTTATCCATTGACAGATTGTTTCTATATCTTGGCTTCTGTTAATGCTGCACTAAACATGGAGTGCAGATATCTCTTTGAGATATTAATTTTGTTTCCTTTGGGTAATTTTAATCACTCTTTCTGCTCATTGATTTTCTCTTCTCTTTGTTCATGACAGCTATAAAAGCTGTCTATTAAATTCTTCAGTTCAGTCATTGTATTCATAGCTCCAAAACTATTTCCTTTTTATGTTTTATATCTCTTTGTTGAACTTCTTGTTTTGTTCTTGTATTTCTCTGAAGTCATTAAATTATTCATCTTATGTTCTCTTGTAGCTCTGTGAGCATCTATGGAATAATAATTATTTTAAATTCTTTGACATGCATTTCTTGGGGGTCAGTTACTAGGGGTTCACTGTATTCCTTTGGTGTACATATTTTCCCTGGTTCTTTGTGAACCCTGTAACCTTGCATAGACACCAACACGTTTGAAAATGCAGTCATTTTTTTCCCGACTTTTTGCAGTGATTTCAATAAGGGAAACCTTTCACCTTAAGATGGAGGTACATCCCATTGTGACGTGACCCAGGGTGTGGTGCAGGGGAGACACCTGCTCCAGGGGGAAGAGTGATTTCTCTCTGATTCAGGCCACTGGAGTCCCCAGTACTAACTGTGTTGTCCTTAGTGAGAACTGCAGAGGGTCAGCAGTGGCTGTTGGGATCCTAAATGCCCCCTACCGTCCAGTAATTAGCAACCAGGGCAGGTAGCCGTGGTGGCTGGAGCCAGTAGTTTTCACACTATGCCTTGTGAGGTCCAGCTGTGGAGTACCAGAAGCCAGATGCAGACACATGCATAGTGATGCCAGGGCAGTTAGCAAGGCTGAGACCATCTGTAGTGGTGGCAGCTGTGGAGGCATTGGCTGTCAGTGTACTCTCCTGTGCACAATGGAATGGAGGCCAGTGATTGAGATCAGGCTGGGGGCATGCATGTGCAGATATGAAGGGGCTAGATATACGTTTACCTGGTGGTGCCAGCCAGTAGTGAAGGCAGAACCTTATCTGGTCCCTAAGCAATTGTGGGGTCCATTTATATCAGGGTGCTCACCTGTGGCCACATTATCTGTCCCTGGGTGTGAACATTGTTGTGGAGGCAAGCGGCGAGGGTCAGGCTAGAAACATTCAGGTGCACATATGGGGGACTATCTACAGATGGAAGATCTTGACCTGGACTTAGGAACAGTGGAGTGGGCCCTGATGTTGGTGTGCTGCGCCTCTCGATGCGCACACTGCCATTGAGGCTTGTAATGGAAGCCAGGCTGGGGGCATCCAGATGCACAGCTGGAAGTGCAGAGGGAGACTGCGCTGGCATTAGCAAACATAAAAACATGCAGTGACAAGAGCTGAGGGAGATCTGAAGCAGTTATGCTGGCTGTTGGGACTTGGTCATTGGTGGAAGCTGCCGTGGATATATCTGCAGAGCACGTCTCTGTAAACCACAACACCCTCCTCCCCTGCTACCTATCTGCTTTTCTTCCTTATTCCTATCTGCCTGCCTGGGTGGGTTCAACTGAAGCAAGGCTTTTGGACAGTGCTCTGATAGACTGGTCGCTCATCCCACTCTTCCTTTGCAAGTGAGAGGAATTCTTACCATCTGGGAAGTCTCTCCTGGGCAGTGAACAATGTCAGTTTGCGGGGTAGGATGATGCAGGCAAAATAAAGTTGTTTTCATTCTCTTCTTGTGTGGTTGTTCTCAGGGTCTTTTGTTGTTCCATGGTGTTGCTAAACTCTCCTAAGCAGGCTCTAGAAGTCTTCCAAAGCTGCTTTTGTGTGTGGCTAGCTGTCCAATCATGGATCTTTGTGGGAGATGTGGTAACTGGGTTCTTGTGCATTGCCATTTTGTTCACGAGCAACTTATTTTGTCTTGATAATATCACCCTGTAGCAAAATAAAAAGAGCCACGACTTGAATCTTTACACATTCATCGCTGTTTCATGAAAGGCTTGCGTATCTATTACATTTATACCCTATAAAATAATTTTTCTATGAGATGCCCCCCACAGAAGTTTTTCCAATAGATTTTCAATAAAAATAATTCCTGTAAATAAAAAGTAGAATCACCTGATATAAGATCTCATATGAGCGTTAGGCCTAGGTTTCATTGAACTACTAATGCATGATATAGGTATAATTCAGTCATGAAGAACCAAGCACCTGTATTTCCATATGTTCTCATTTTCACTAAATTGCAACCTCATGGATGAATTCCTTTTAATTAGGTGAGCATGCTAACTTCCCCCCAAAATACTGGTTTTCCTGGGATACACGACTAATCAAGTGCACATGAGTTTGGAGAGGAAAAAGGATAAGCTTTGTATTTTGATATAATATTTTTATAAAACATTGGGTAAGACTGAATAGAAGGGTTTGTGCGGTATAGGTGAATGAACCTGTGCTTCTCTAAGTTAAGGCATTATCTAGATACTTTAGAGAAGTATACACAGTTCCCAAGATAATACATTCTTTAAGAAAATCATCTAATGGCCTTTAAAAAATTGATAAGACAGAGGCATGCATAGAGTCTGATTTTTAAAACCAAAAGTCAGAGCAAATATTTTTATATTCATGATAAACTCACTGTAATCTCAACCAACAATCTCAATATTAGAAAGATAGACTTTATTGAACTTCTATTGTAGCTGCCTATATTAATCTAATTAGATTTTACAGTTAATTAGTTATTTAGACATGTGTTAGGAATGCACAGAGTTGTAAAATAAAATGAACTCTGACATTCTGAATTATGAGATATGAAAAGTAAAAAGAACATACTTGTTTGGAAACAAATAAGAGGAAGAAACCTAGAGAAATAAATGATTTAATGGAAAAATAAATGAATTATAAAAGTTTCCTAAAAAGATGCATTATAGAGCTAACATTTTTATTTAATGTTTTTAGAGAGAAGAAGGAATGAGAGAAACATTGATTTGTTGTACTACTTAACAGAGAACTGAAGTACTTTTTTAACTTTGAAAAATGTAAAAACTCCTATTGGAAATAAAGTATTTGGAGCTATAGAACCCCTTTATTTCATTATATAATTAAGAATATCCTATATAATAAAGAGGTAATATGTAAATTGACCATCATACCATCACAAGATGACTGCCTATGACCAAGCTGGCAGGGAAGCAGTGAGGGGAGACCAAACGACTGAAGAGCAGGATACATGAGGCAACCAGGCTGGCAGGGGAGGGTAGTTGGGGGCAACTATGCTGGCAGGGGGGGCAGTTAGGAGCCACCAGGCTGGCAGAGGGGGTCAGTTAGCGGCAAACAGGCTGGCGGGGCAGACAACTAGAGGTGACCAGGCCAGCAGCAGGGGCAGTGGGGGCAATCAAGCCAGTATGTAGAGGCAGTTAGGGGTGATTAGACTGTCAGGGGGGCAGTTGGGGCAATCAGGCAGGAAGGCAGGGAGGCAGGTGAGTGGGTTAGGAGCCAGCAGTCCAGGATTGTGAGAGGGATGTCCAACTGTTGGTTTAGGCCTGATGGATCAGACCTAAACCAGCAGTTGGACATCCCCAAAGGGTTTCCAGATTGGAGAGGGTGCAGTCTGGGCTGTAAGGACCCTTCCCCCATGTGCACAAATTTTGTGCACCAGGCCTCTAGTACATTTATAATTATTATATCTTCCTTTTAATTAAAGTTATTATATAATGATAATTAGATCATCTCTCATTACCATTTTTGGTTTATAGACTATTCATCTGATATACATATAGCTATCTCCATTTGCTTTGGTTTCCGCCTATATGGAACAGCTCTTTTGTGATTAATATGTTATTTAAATCTTGTTATAACTTTTCAGGTAACCTATGTTTTGACTAACTCCTTATTCATATTATTTCTGCTATTCCCTGCTGCCTCCCAGAATTAAAAAAAAAAATAAAGTATGGAATAACTTTTAACATCCCCACTATCAGCCTATATATGTTTTAAAACTCTAATGAGTCTCTTGCATACAGTATACTATATTTAGGTCTTATTGTTGTTGTTATTATTGTTTTTGTTGTTGTTTGCTTGTTTAATCCACCTAGCCACTCTGTACCTTCTGATAGATGAGTTAACCCCCCAAGCTGAAAGTAATTATTGGTAGATAAGGACTTTATCTTTTTTTTGGTCTTATATGATTTAAGCATTATGGTAAAATCATGTCTTATAAATTAAATAGTCCAGTTTAAGCAGAGAGTAACTTAACTTGAATTGGCTTAAAAAACTTTCATTATTGTATTCCCCCTTTTATATTTAACTAATTATAGTAGCTATTATTATTATTTTGTTAATCCTCATCCACCAGATAATATTTTTTCTATTTCATAGAGGGTAGAAGGGAGGGAGACAGAGAGAGAAAGAGAAACATCAGTGTGAGGGAGAAACATTGTCTGGTTGCCTCCTGCATGTACCAAGGTCAGGGTGTGAACCCACGACCCTTCTGTGTGTGGGCCAGTGCTCTCTAATCACTACAATACAAGCCAGGGAGCAGATATCGTTATTTTTTTTTAATATATTTTATTGATATTTTACAGAGAGGAAGGGAGAGAGATAGAGAGTCAGAAACATCGATGAGAGAGAAACATCAACCAGCTGCCTCCTGCACACCCCCCACTGGGGATTTGCCCGCAACCAATGTACATGCCCTTGGCCGGAATCGAACCTGGGACCTTTCAGTCCGCAGACCGATGCTCTACCACTGAGCCAAACCGACCTCGGCAGATATCGTTATTTTTAAAACTCCTTGATTAAGGTGGGGATTCATTAGGTGGAATCTGTGTATAGAGGCTGAGAGAATATGGAGAAAAGCACAATTTGGCATTTTCTATTCAGCTAAGGTTGTTCTGATCTCTAACCTCTAATTTTAGCATCTACAAGTTCCCTGACTTATAAATTGTCAGTCACTGACAAATTTTCTTGTCTGTCTTTCTTTCATAGCCTTTAGGCAAAGTTGTATTTATCCATATAGTTTTTCAGAAGGTTCTTTTTGCTCCTTCATAATCATAAAAAAAATATTGTTGGCATACAGATCACTCATACCCTGAGGTATGCAGGCATGGCATTTTAAAATACTCATTGTGAGTTCTTGGTGAAGACCATGTGGATTAGGTCATATGACTTTACAAAAATTAGTTAAAGCTTTTGTAAATGATTCATTATGTCAACTAATGTGTGTTAAATTTTACTTCCTTTTTTACTCCTGGATTTTTACATGTGTTCACAAGATATTATTTTAATTCCTGAGGATTATTTCTAAATTTGTTTCTTCAGAATCAGAAAGAAACTCACAAGGGTTTTGTTTTGTTTTGTATAAAAAATTGATAAATAGGTACCTAGATTATTAAAATTCGGGACTACAAGTATTTTGTTTTTGTACAAATACTGGATTCACAGATGTATAAGATGCTAAAGCTACTAAAAATTTCACAGTCCATCCTGGGTGAAGGGAAAGAGACACATTCCCAAATAACTACAATGTAAGCCCATGATGATAAATGCCATAAAAAGACTATAAACATTTCCTGTGGGAGCAAAAAAAAAGAAAAAGGCATTGATTAATTGACATTGTGGATATTAAGAAAGAGAAGCCTTGCAAAAGATGACACTTGAGTTTTGCCTTTAAGAATATGTATATCAAGAAGGCAGAGAAGGGGAAAGGGAATAGCTATCCTTGACAAAGGAAGAAAATAATCAAAAACCTAAAATTCCATGCTTTATTTAAGAGGCAAGTAATAGTATCCTGTTTCTGAAATATAGAAGGCTAAGGAGAAGAGAATAAGCTGTTGAAGGTAGCAAATTCTAATTATGAGAGGTATTGAATACCATATTGGGATTTAAATTCAATCTCTAGAAAATGGGACTCTATATAAATTTAATGCATATTATAGAGACTTAAGAGAATATCAGTATCATATTTATGCATTTTGAAAACTCAGTGCTAAGATTCTATAAAGAATATTTAATAAAGAAGCACTAATTGGTACAACAAGTTATTTGACTTTCAAAATCGATTACTTGAGATACTAGTGGCCTGGTGCATGGGTTACTGCACATTGAAAGGAAATTAATTGTGCCCATAGTTGGTCATCAGACACATTCTTTCTTTAAGCTTCAGAATGTCAACAAAAACAACCAAATTCATGATCGACAATGACAGATGGAAATACACACATGCGATTGGTGCCAGCGAGATCTCATGCATGTGTGAATCAATGTTCATTTTTAAATTGCCAGTGTACATCATATGTACTGGCCAGTCAGACAGATGGACAGTCGGTCACTTAGCCTTTTATGTATATAGATTATTAATCTATACCAAAGTAGTCCTTTAAAAAAACAAAACAAAACAAGTTAATGAGAAGAGGTTACATTTGCATATTGGTGGGATAGTGTCAAGGAACTGGCTGGTCTTCCTGCCACTCCATAGTCAAATGGAATAAGAAAAAGACTATTTTGTAGCTGTAGACCCTTTAGAGAATAAGTGAAGGAAGATATAATAAAAGGGAAGAGGTGTCAGGAGAGACAATAAATTTTGTTTGGACAGTATGTTAAAATATTTGACATGGGCCCCAGAACTAGCCATATATCTAGTCTACATTTCCCAGAGTCCCTTGCAACTGAAGGGAGGACATCACTGAGTTCTTTGTGAGGGAATATAAAGAGAGTGATGTGCACCACTTCCAGGCCTGACTAAATATCATTCTGTGCATATTATTCTTTCTTCTGCCACTAAATGCAAATGATTGTGCTGCCTTAGGAAGAGTAGACAAAGCCTCATATACAGATGAGGTATGTGAGAACGTTGAACTGTAACTTAAGTGATCAATAAATCTCCATTGTTTTTAGAGACTTGGCTGTCTATGTTGGTTTTGAAGCTTAGCCCAACTGAATACAGATTTATTGCATTTAAAATGTCTATACACTGTCTTTACAGTACAGTGTTCCATGAGAGATAAATAAGCAGACTCCCAAGATAATACAGAGGAGAAGCACCTACCTCAGAATGAGAAGTCTGAGAAAACTCTAGAAATGTAAGTTGAGATTGGGAGTTTGAAGAACTAGAAAATTATTGGCAAAGGCACTTCTGAAAATAGGAGCCATAGTTTTAAAGCCAACCTTTTTGTGAATTTTGTTTATTGCCATTTGAATTCTTGGAAGCAGAGACAACAATTAGTCTTACTAGAATGTGTTAATTTGATTAAAGTCTATGTGGTTTATAAAAGTAAAACTATAAGTGGGTTCTTTTGCTCATAGATCAAGTAGGTCTTTTAATTCAGGGGTGGGGAAACTTTTTCCTGCTAAGGGCCATTTGGATATTTATAACATAATTCATGGTCCATATAAAATTATCAACTTAAAAATTACTCTACTTTATTTGGTCAAACTTTTAATTAGCTCGCCCCTGTTGCCTTGCCAGGGCCAGACCATATGATTTCCTGGGCCTTACATGGCCCTCAGACTGGACATTCCCACTCCTCTTTTGATTAAAGAATATAAGCTTTTGCCAAAGCGGGTTTGGCTCAGTGGATAGAACGTCGGCCTGCAGACTGAAAGGCTCAATTCCAGTCAAAGGCATGTACCTTGGTTGCAGGCACATCCTCAGTAGGGGGTGTGTAGGAGGCAGATAGTCAATGTTTTTCTCTCATCAATGTTTCTAACTCTGTATCGCTCTCCCTTCCTCTCTGCAAAAAAAATCAATAAAATATATATTTTCAAAAATAATATAAGCTTTAATGATATAGCTAAGCTTTAAGCCAGCTTTATTTCAGTCACTCTGTTCCCAGACTAAGTATTAAAGCAAGTAAAAGGTCCCTAGACCAGGAACAAAGTGGCGTCTCACTAATCCATTAAAGTAACTGAGAGTCTGTAAACAGATCAGGGAAGGAAAAAAGTATTTTGACAACTATGGTGCCAAAAGGAAATTGGATTTTCCTCATTTTGTCAGAGGAGGAAAAGTACTTTCAAGTGAATATAAAATAACAGCACAGACGAAACTCATCTTTTGTTACCTGAATTACCCCCTTTTGTATTTTGTATAAACTTTAAAACCGAGTTTTTAATTTTAAAAGAGGTAGACAATTTATTGGTATTACATTAAAGCTGTATCAACTTTTGTAGGACTGACATCTTTATGCTATGCCTTTATTTTTTATAGAACAGTGGTTCTCACTCAGGGACAGTTTTATAGTGCTACTGTGGCGATTTCTGAGGTAGATATATTGGACATAGTTTATTTGATTTATTCCTAGAAGTGCTGGTTTTATCTATTGTAAAGTGGTAACATTTCCCTACTTAGTGGATAACTTTTTAAAAGTGTCATTTCTAGTTGTTTGTTGCTGAAATACGGACATAAAAGTGGCTTATATATAATGATAGGTTAGCCAGTGACCTTGTTAAATTTACTAGTTAATATTATTTGTTCATTCTTTTGGATTTTCAGTCATGTCATCTATCAATAATACAGATCTGTATCATATATATATATATATATATATATATATATATATATATATATATGCCTAAGTGACCATATGCCCTAATGACCAGTTGCTATGACATGCACTGACCACCAGGGAGCTCAATGTTGGAACTGCCTATGGTGCTCAATGAGCTCCCACAGTGGGAGCACTGCTAGGCCAGAAGCCAGGTTCACAGGCGCCTCTCCAGAAGCAGCAGGTGCGGTGGGGCTGGGTTGAGTGGCAGCAGAGCTGCTCCCACCCCCGCTGGGACTCCTCCCTGGCCACCTGCCACTTTGGCACTGCTACATCCTTTGGCGGGATGTTGGACTGCCAGTTTCCACCAAATCGCCACAGGCCAGCGAGAGTCTGACATCCCCCATGGGGTCCCAGATTGTAAGAGGGCACAGACCAGGCTGAGGGACCCTACCCATACACAAATCCATGCACCAGGCCTCTAGTTCTTATATAACGTATCTCTTTTTTCATGCCTTATAACACTGGTTAAGACCTATGGTTAATAGCTGTGTCCCAAGCTGACAACCTAATTTTTTTCCCCAATCATGAGTGGAAAGTCTGCAGTATTTCACCAATAAGTCTAATGTCTCCAAGTATTTTTTATATATACCACCTATCAGATTAAGGAAATTACCTTATATTCTTAGTTTATTAAGACATTTGTTCATTCATGAGTATTGAACCTTATCAAATACTACATATCAATAATCTGCCATTAAGATCATATTTCTTCTTTATTATCTTAATGTGCAATTAGAATAAAAATCCACTGAAATTATTCACATAGAAGATTTTAATCTGTGTAGAAAATTTCACTTCAAAATAGATAATGGAAATGTTTTACACATACATTGTACAAAATGCTTTCTCCTAAGGATAAGTTTCTAGCACAACCATTACATTTTGCTTATTTTCAAAACGTTAACTTCAATTCTAAGATAAAATGTCAACTTTCCAGATTGACCACCTAAAACTTTGATCATACATTTTCTTGGCAAGTCTGAATAAACAAGCATATTATAAATTGACAGTAAATGAATGTAAATCAATAGCACTGTTATGAAGGCAGTTTAACTACATCGATCAAAATTACTATGTTTATATTCTTTGACCTAATAATTTCTCTTCTGAGAATTTACACATTAAGTCCACTGACACATTTTCAAAATATGTGTAAGTCATTGCAGCATATTTGCTATAGCTCATGGATCAGGATAGGCTAGGTTATGTAAAAGCCATAAATAACACCAAAATCTTGATTTAAAGTAGTAAAATTTTGTTTATTACTCTCCCTACATGCTCACTGGTGTCTTTGCTTATGGATAGGGACTGTCTGGAATATTGAGGGCTGCAGGGATAAAAAAAATGAGGATATCAAAGTATGCCCTATGCTATAAAAACTCTGATTACATCAAATCTATTTATATTTATTTGGCCAAAACAAGGCATATGGCCAACTTTGGCCCTAGTGAGAGAAAGAATTCAAACATAGTTCCATTTTATGGTAGGGAACTGAATATCGGTGAACTGTAATTATATCTACTATGGTCTGCCCTTCAGATCAGCAAATCTTTGGTTCTCTCCCCAAAGCTCTAGGTCTCAGTTATTCCAGGAGTTTATCATATCCAGATACCCTCTGGAGTCCAATGAAACACTTCCACCAGATGGAAGAACATATAGCCATATTTGGCAATGCCAATTCATGCTGGGCCTATACAAAAATGAGCGTCTATCCTTGCAGTTGGGGATAATACTTGATGGGGCTCTGATTTGTTTTCCTAAGAGTATTCCAAGTCACTGTTCTTCGTGGTCCTTGAATCTAACCTCTAGGAGTTAATTCTATTGCCCTTATCTTCCTAAACTATAACTGAATTAGACACTCAGTTGTAGCCTACTAGCATTCTCATCCCATTTGCTGCCCACAGAGTTGGAAGCACAATTGTCTAATTTAGACCAGGCCACTGTTTCTCTTGATAAATACAATCTCTCAAAACATTTGTTGGCCTTTTATTTATTTCATTTCAATCAGCATTACTACAAATAGCTACATTCACAATACTTCTCAAGAGATATCTATTTGAAGTTGCCTTGAGATGACTAGACCATTTTTTTTTCCAATGAAAAGAATGTATTTCCTGTCACTTAATATGTTCCTATATTTTAGCAATTGTTACATGGTCCATACGTTTTATATCTTTGCTGCAAAGCTGATTCCCATGTCTTTTTCTTTTAATTTAACCTTTTACTATTAGAAATCAAGACAATTTTCTCTTGGAAACCTCAAGTCTTAACTTTTACAACTGTCTCTCTTCCTTTTAATTTCTTCTTTCAAACTGACAATATCTACCCTGGGCTTATCTTGTAATTCCTTTTCTAGTATAGTCAATAGGAGAAAACCCACTCCTAGTACTTTGTTTGACTTTCAAGTTATTGCAGCCGCAGGCATTTGAATCCATCCTTCCAGCTTTAAGAACACTTTTCTTGCTACTGAATTCCTAATCAGGATTCCAATGAGACATACTCTCTATATTATTATAGCCACACAAATTCCGGTAGCATTTTTTCAGATCAATTATGATTGTCTAGGGCTAGGCAATGCTATAGAAACAAATGAAAACGCATTTCTCATGGATTTTAGCAATGAAAGTGTGTCTCTTATTTCCACATGGTAATAAGCATGGAGCCTAATTATTGTACTCCTACTAGATCCCAGGTTGAAAAAGGAAGAGTCATCTGGAATTATAATGGTATTATTGCCTGGTTAAGAAGGAAAAGAGGAAGAAAGGGGGAGAGAGAATGTGGCAAAGCATTGACTTTTCTTCAAGTTTCTACCATAAATCATTTAACGTTACTGTCACTCACATTTAATTGGTCAAAATAATATACAAGGCCAGACCTTTCTTCACAGGGTCAGAAAAATGTTATCTTTGAAGTAGGAAGTGGATAGTGGTGAAAACTGACAATGCCTACCACAAATATTCACCAACAGAGAATTATAAATTATGGTGAATCCCTATAAAAGCATATCTAATAGCTATTTTTTTTAAATGAAGATGTGCTGTATGTATTGATACAGAAAGATCTCCAAGACTAGTGGTATATGCTACTTTTGTATAAAAAGAGATATGGAGATAAAAATACATAATCTGTGCTTCTCAAAGGTTTTCTCTGCACCACTTCACATTTATAATAGACCCACATGGGTAATTGTCCTTGCTAACTGAAAGAAATCTGAAGAGAATTCTAACTTTCATGGGAACCCAGTGGAAATAGCCTTCCGCGCTCGTTCTGCGGTGAGCCATTGGCACCCTGAGCAGCGTGTGGCACCGCCAAACTCCTTCCCTAGGAACTAAACTCAGCGTCAAGCCGCCATCGTTTTGAACTGCCTGGGAGTATCTGCGTTTTACCTTGAATTATTTTGTGCATCTCTTAGCAAGATATGCCCTAAGATAATTGCTTCTTCCCTTTATTCCAAGTTAGCTTACAGAAGGTTTCATAGGAATAGTCTACTTCGGGAGAAGGGGAGGAGCCTGTACTTGGCTCTGAAGTGACGTAAGGAATGCGCTTCAGGTGCATGGTGATCACTGGGAGCACAGTAGACTTCCTTCTAAAGCCTCAGGTAAAGCAGCTCCAACACTGATAACATTTGCAAAAATGTACCTTAAAATATTTTGTTGTGAAAAAAAATATTTACTGTCCATTAGTTTATCTTTCTGGCATTTTCCATATGAGTGATTTCTCTCTATGAGAAATTGTAGTATCAACTTTACTAGTTTATTGTTTATCTATACTATGCATTTACATGGCACCCGGTTGCCAAAATACGTGGTATTTTCAGACTATAACTTTTGCTAACCTGAAGGGCTTGAAATAGGGCCTCATAAAATGATAATGCCTAGCAAGTGGGCGAGTTTTTTATATGCTACAAAAGGTTACATTTAAAAAGCTATATTTACCTGTGGGGGGGGGGAATCTGTGTGTGTTGTTTAAATAATGCATTTTAAATTTAAAGAAATCATTGGCATTCTTCTATAAATTATACAGAAAACACAGCAGCTGGAAATATAATATTCCACATTTTTATAGCATCAGGATATTACTTTGTATCTCACTGAAAAATATTTAGATGTCACAAATGAATAAATGTTTTAAATCTCAAAAAAATAATTTTAAAAAGTGAATTTTTTAAAGTGCAGATTAACCTTTTGGGAAAAAGTTTTTACTCACATGCACATTCCACTGGCTGTGACACCACCTGCTGCTCTTGGGGCTAATGGGGACTCATTAGACTTTTTGTCCTTGTACTACATGGTACCTGGTTAGCAACCTTTCCTCCTCCCTTGGTAGCAGTTGGTCAGGCTTCAAACTCCTTGTATCATTTTATGGTCTCTCAAAGGGCCAGTATCATCTTAATGGTTGTGGTTGTTTCCTATTGGCTGTAAGCTTGGGAAACAGCCAATCTTATCACCTTAATATATGGATGCATATCGATATCTGGCTCTGAGATATTTTTACTAATTAAGATGCTTTCTAGAGATTTGAAGTTGTTACTGACTGAACTCTGGATAAGTGCCTAAAAATTAATGTATTTTTAAAAAAAGGTTTCATGTCTGATAAAAAAAGAGAGTATTATTAGACTTATGTTTTAAGTACTCTTCCCCCCTCAAAAAAAAAAAGCCAAAAGCTTTATTTGCTTTTATATTATTGGTAAGTTATGAATAAGTTTCTTTTTTGTATGTGTAATATGCCTGTTTTTATTATTCTGAAAAGCAAGGGCAAGTCCTAATCAGAAAATAATTTTGTTTCATCTATCCCATACATGAAAACATTATTTAAGAGTGAACTATTAAGGTCTTGGTAGTATAATAGCATAGAATTGGAGTGTTAGCCAAATATATACTTTTATTCTCATGACACAAAATAATGCAACTCATGCAAAATTCCATAAACTGTACTGACAAGTGAATATCTACTTAGCAGTCATTCTCATAACCAGATATATTAGTTAGTACCTCAGTTCTTCCTGCCTAAATTCATCATTAAATGTGCATATGTGAACATCTTTCAGAATCCTCTAAGAACTTTGCTCATAGACTAGATTATGCTAAACTAAGTTGATTCATTAATCAATGCATCAATTCCAAAGCTAGTCATCTACCATGTTGCCTATTTGTTAATTTTCTATTAAAATTTAAAAAAAAATTATACAGATTTGTCCAACTTTAATTTGTTGGCCCACGTTTCATTATAAATACTAGGAATAAGTCAATTTTATAAGAAGAAACATAGTAAGTTAATAACTTTTAAAACAATATGTTGCAACTATCTTCATTTGGATGATAATACTCTTTAGTTATGTCAGTTATGTCAATCAAAGTATAAGTGCTTTGATTTCCCTCAAGAATGAGAACAAACTTCATAAGGGATTATAAAATATTAATACTAAAGCTTTCTATCTTCAGATGTTTTCCTTAAGCATACTGAATAATAAAAATGAGTATGTATGATGCATTTGAAATTAAATTTAAAATTTTAAATGTATATTAAATATATTAATTTCTTTTCTCAATACGTTTTAAATTTTGGGGGGGGAAATGAAAATACATCATATATTCACAAGTGATAAATTACAAGATTTTCAATGAGGTTGAATCTAATATTTATACTAAAGACTTATTCTATACAAGCATTTCTTTCTCTGCTTCCCCAAGAATGTAATGTTTTCTGAAATATAGAATTGGAAAATAAACTCTGAAGAGCAAAGTAATTCCTTTACTTATTGGTTTTAAAAGGTAAAAGCTCTCGTTTAGCCACCAGAAGATTGTCTTTTCTCATATACTTCTTGAACATATTATTGAAATTTGAAAATAGATTCTGAAAACAGAGGCAATAGAATTTTCTGCTCTCACACTGTGAAATTCTCCCCACAAGGTTTTGAATTGAACTTGATCAACAGGCAGCGAGAACCATCTTCTCTCTTCAAAAACATAAGGGGACTTGTTCAGCAGGAGAAAGAGGTCTAAAAGGAGCACATTGAGTGTGCCTCCGATTGCTGCTCCTCTCAACTCTCTTATCATCAGAACATGTCAAAGAAGCAAACTACATGTGCATGTGACAAGTGAGAGTAAGTTGAAGCACAAGATAACCTAACTTGTGCCTCAGAAAAGTATCTGTAAAAAGCAATTCATTTGATTTGTACATGTTGTGCTCTGAAAGTCCAAAAGAAACATTGCTTAGCAAATCAATACATTCCTCAGTCTGATACAGGTGAGACTGGAAATCAATTTGCATTCTCCTTGAAACAAGATTTAAGACTTAAACTTTGGGTTTAATTTAGGAATGAAGGGGGAGGTAACAGAAAGGTAGGGGCATCCCCTTCTCTTATTCAAGTTTTTTCTATAATGAAAATGTGTTCCTTTTAGTGCTCAACAAAAGTGAGTACACATTTTTATGTATATTTATATAACTTCTTTATAAATTTTGGATATGAACCCTTCTCAGATGTATCATTGGCAAAAATGTTCTCCCATTCAATGGGTTGTCTTCCTTTTTGTTGATGCTTTCCTTTGTGCAAAAACTTTTTACTTTGATGTGGACCCATCGGTTTATTTTGTTTCTCTTGCTGGAGGAGATATTTCAGAAATAAATACTGCTATGAGATATGTCTGAGGTTTTACTGCCTATGCTTTCTTCTAGGAGTTTTATAGTTTCAAGTCTTACATTTAAGTCTTTAATCCATTTTGAGGTTATTCTTGTGTATAGTGTAAGTTGGTGTTCTAGTTTTATTTTTTTCCATGTAGCTGTCCAATTTTCCCAACACTGTTATTGAAGAGACTGCCTTTACTCCATTGTATGCTTTTGTCTCCTTTGTCAAATATTAACCTACCATAAAGGCATGGGTTTATTTCTGGGCTCTCTGTTCTGTCCCATTGATCTATATCCCTGTTTTTATGCCAGTACCAGGCTCTTTTGATTACTATGGCCTTATAAAATAGTTTGATATCAGGTAGCATGATTCCTCCAACTTGGTTCTTTTCTCAAGATCGCTGTGGCTATTTAAGGTTATTTTGAGGTTCCATATAAATTTTTGGAACACTTGTTCTAGCTCTGTGAAATATGCAATTGGTATCTTGATATAAATTATATTGAATCTATAGATCACTTTGGGTAGTATGACATTTTAATGATGTTAAAATGTCCCTAATCATGAGCATGGTAGCACTCCTAGGACTCAAAATAAAAACTAAAAGTAAACAATCCATTTAAAACTGGGAAGAGACTCTAAATAGACATTTCTCCAAATAGGACATACAGATGGCCAACAGACATGTGAAAAGATGCTCAGTGTCACTAATCAAAGAGAGTTCTGACTTGGCCTTCACAAGTGATGATCCTGCTTCTTCCCAACCCCAAGGGCTCTGAGACCAAAACAAGACAGTGTCTTCCTATACTGCACTTCTAGCTTCCCACAATGGAGCTTTCCTACTGCCTCTGACGATGATACTTGCAGAACTCTCTTGAGACACAAACTACAGACATTCAGAGAGCTGCTAGCTCATACTTGATTGCCTGTTGACCATGGTGGTTATACTGTCATAGAATCTGACTTTGCCAATCTGCTTGGCGTGGCCAGACAACACACATGAAAATGTTAAATAAATGTTAAATAATCTTTGGAGTTAACTTTAACCAATAATGAATGATAGACAAAAATAATCCAGGTAAATTCTTTCTCTCTCCCACCCTGTAACCACATTCTCTGCCTTCTTCTTCTTTTTATTAGTATTATTTTTTTTTAGAGAGAGAGACACACACATCAATTGGTTGCCTCCTGCACACACTTCACATTGAGCATGCAACCAAGGTACACACCATTGACTAGAATCGAACCCAGGACCCTTTAGTCTGTGGCTGACTAGGGCTGCCTTACTCTTCTTTTAGCCACATTTTTGTCTTTGTAATATTGTACCTGACCCACTTACACATTTAATAAAATTTGTATGTAATTTTACGTCATGTTCTTCTAGGAATCATGAATAATTAAGAAAGAGAATTGTAGAAAATACCCCTTTTAGTTTTTTGTAGCTATTTCTCACAACTATGTGCAGATGAAATTGCCAAATAGAGCAACTAAGCAATTATGCAAACAGGAAAAGAAAACAAAACATATAAATATTTCACTCAGCTATTATTTTTTATTCCTACCTCAGTTTGCAAACTTGACAGAGAATTTGCTATGGTTTCTTCATTAAGGTTTTCCAAGTTTCTAGGATTTTTGTGTATTATTAAATATTTTGAGAATAAATGTCAACTAAATAAAATTTGATAACTTTCAATTATATTGAATGAACATGAGGAAAGACATGAACTTGAAAAGAAGTTGAATTCTTTCAAATAACATTGTTGTGGGATGTATATGTGTGTGGTAGTTTTAAAAGCTAACATCTTCAATTTTACAGTAGACACTATATACCCATGATATGTTTACAAATAAACCAGGATTTCTAGACTGTTTATTATATACTAGAGGCCTGGTACACAAAATTCATGCACAGAATCGGGGGAGGGAGGGTCCCTCAGCCTGACCTGCACCCTCTCCAATCGGGGGATATCCAACTGCCAGTTTAGGCCCGATCCCGCAGGGCGATTAGACATCCCTCTTGCAATCTGGGACTTCTGGCTCCTAACAGTTCACCTGCCTGCCTGTCCTAACCACTCTGCCTGCCTACCTGATCCCCCTAGCTGCCCTCCCATGCCAGCTTGGTCACCCATAATTGCCCTCTCCTGCCTGCCTGGTCACCCCTATTAACTTTCTTCTTTAATCTTATCCCCTTCACACACAATTGTATTTGACTTCCTTATTGGCTTCTGCACCTCACACAATTTTTCTCTCTCCTTTATGTAGTACTTTTTCCTACTGACTTATAATTTATAAACTTTTTCTTTCCTCCTTATTTCCTACTTCTCTTCCATTATCCTTCTTCCCATCTTTCTTCTACTCTCCCTCCCTCCCCACATTCCTTCTTTCCTTTATCTTTACTCCTCCCCTCCCTCCCCTTTCCCTTCTTTCCCACCTTAATTTTTCTTCACTTCCTTCCTCAGACCTGCTTTGCACTCTCCCCCATTTCTTCCTTCTTCCCATTCTCCTTGTAAGCTCTACCAGCTTCCCTTTAAAACTTTTCTCCCCTCCTTCTTTCTCTGACATCCTATCATTCCCATACATTCTTCTCTACTTACTTCCACTGTTTTATATCTATCTGCCTGCCTAATTATTCACTATCATTTATATTTTTTTTCCTGACTCTTACTTTTAAAATCTGTTCTAAGTACACAACTATACTTGATTTTCATTATAGCACCTACAGTTCACTCATACATCCTTTTTCCTTCTTAAACTCTGCTGTCTACTGACTCTATAATGTTCTTCCCTCCCCTCACCCCACCTTTTTTTTTCACCAAGCAACTCTATTGGTTTAAGATGAACTGCATATGAGGTAATAAAGCCGTCTGGAGGGGGCAGGGTGGGAGGCCCAGGGGTGTGGCCAGGCTATCTGTCCAGAAGTTGTGTCCCCATTTTTGGCATCTCAGGTAGGTAGGGCAAGGCTAGTGTCTCCACAGATCCCAGAGCAGATAAGGGGTGGGGGAGAGAGAGTGGGTGAAAAGGAGAGAGGAGAGAGAGAGAGAGAGAGAGAGAGAGAGAGAGAGAGAGATATCATATATGTGTCTGAGAGAGAGGATGTATATGTGTCTCTAGAAAAACAATAGTTGTGTATGAATCTATGAGAGAGAGAAACAGAATAGTTGTGTATGTGTCTATGAGAGAGAGAGGATCTGAAAGATAGGGTTCTGGGTGTGTTTCTGTGTAAGAAATGGGGGGAGAAAAAGATTGAAAAGAAGGGAAAGAAGAGGAGACGGACCCCACCTTCCCCTTAGGGGACCCCCTTCTCCTTGCCATGTAGTCAGCAACCCCAGGACTGAGTCAGCTGGGATAGGGACCGCCCATTTGCCCTTCTCCATCTTGTGCTTTCCCTGTGTCTGAGGCTTGTCCTCTGGATGCCTTTGTTCCCTCGTCAAGAGTCACCTCACTAGATCCCATCCTGTGGCCTGAGGGGTGAGATCAGTTGGAAGTGTCAGAATGAACGCTCCCTGGTCCTTCTGTTGGGGATGTCACTGAAGACGGGATCGCAGCCTCCTGCCAGCCGCCATTTGCCCTCATCTTCAGAGAGCTGTTCATCGGCCCTCCCCAGGTTATCTCCATATCCCCTGGGCCCACGGAGTGTGGGAGCAATTCCCCCTGGGAAGCAGGGCTGGAATCTCCATTGAGCCCAGGCAGCCCCAGAAACATCTCCGGATCCTGAGAGACTGAAAGAGCCGCCAGAACCTGTGGAGGAAGGGGATGTCGGGGAGCTGGTCGGCCATGGACCCCTGGGTGACAGGCACGGCGGTCTCAGTGGCACAGATGTTTGCCTCCTCTTGAAACTTGCAGATATTTTTCTTATAGTGAATCCACTTGTTGCCAAACCAGTTGGAGACCCAAGAGATGGTGATCCTGCCCTCTTGGGGAGCTCCTCCTCAGCCTCCCCACTGGGATATGGGGTCACTCAAGTGGGGATAGAAATGCTCATTTAGGACTCGGGGGGCTGTTTGCTGAAGTTCCGGCCTTCCATCTGTCATCCAAGAACCTGGTGTAAGGGATCATGACGGCCTAGCAGGGGGCCACTTCGCTGGGTGGCTCTTGGGCTATGCCTGACTGGTAGTGACTAATTAGCATACCTGGGATAATGAGCATATCCCTCTCTTATTATATAGGATTATTATATAGGATAGATAAAAACCCCAGAAGTTCTCCTGGGGTCTCCCACGCTGCATCAAGCTAGCTTCTCTTACCACAGGTGTGATCTTGGTGGTCTTTGTTCAATGGGCTTTGCCGCTGGCTGCACTTTAAAATCACCTGGAGGGTTTTTAAGACTCCCAACTGTCTCGAGGCCAATTAAATTAAAATATCTGTGGTTTAGGACCGAGCAGTGGAATTTTAAAAAGCTTCTCTTCTCGGATGATTTCAATGTGCAGCCAAGATTGAGAACCACTGATTTAAATGATTATAGTGGAAGGGGAGGATGCACCGTAAAATAGCTGAAAGATGTAACCATGCGATTCCAACCCAATATTGTTTCACATCGGCTCTGCTTGTGGATTCTTATGAAGTTGTCTTCATCTTATCCAAGGGAAGGAGCTCAGTGAGCTGGAAGGAATGCTTACCTGACGATATTCATGAGTAGCCTGGAAGAAGGTAAGGAGATGTATGGACAACATTCACATTTGGTTCTTGGCGTGAAAGCGAATGAATGAGTTGTTTGAAAAGCTCTTTCAGTCTGACAGGAATGGCAAGAGGCGTGCATTCTCTTTTCACAGAGGACCCTTGGTGTGCTATCTAAATGTTAAATGTTTTGATTGAACTATTGCTTCCTTTAAATCTGCTCGTTTGGAACTGATGGCTAAACATTTAAATATGTTTGCTTCTACATATTTCTGTTAACAACGGAAAGTCATTTCTCCCTTGGGACCACAGTAATTATGCTGTTAGAGGTTTAAGGAGAAACATCTGAGGCATTTATAATACTCTGTAATAGAACACTTAATTAACTCGTGCTTGCCACGTGTGGGATTTAAAGTGGCGAGGAATTGGTGACAGAGGCAGAAAAACAAGACAATCAGCTCTGCAAAATATGCCTTAAGCAAGAACAGGAAGGTAAAACCAGATAAGCTTTAACTGTTTCCTTTTTAGTCCTGTTTAAGGCTTAAGGAACATACTTGTTTCTGGAGTATTGGACTATACCCCATGTGGAGTTGAGTCAAGCAACTTCATAGATATGGCCTTTTTTGATTAGTTTAGATTTTGAATACTTGGTAGTATATATGATTTAAATTAAAATTTGATCCCCCCTTGTTGTGCCCAAGTATCATGATCCCCAAAGACTACCAGGGAGCCACATCTGATGCAATTGCAGAAAGCCTGTATTTATTTCAGACTAGTCTGAGCTCTGTCCCACTTACACCAGCAATGGCAACAGAGTGGAGGTGGGGAGGGGAGAGAGAGGGAGAGAGAGGAAGAATTTAACATATCAATGGGTTTTATAGGGGTGGTTTGGCTGACCCTGATTGGTTGGGTTAGGGCTAGGGTCCAGTTACACAGGGAGTTGCCTCACAGCACAAAATGGAGTCGGGAGTTGGCCCCGCCTTCTCACCCTGTGCAGGGAGGCCGAATGAAATATGTGGCAGTCCTGCTGACCAAGCCATGTCTGCGTGTTACCTGGACTTGTTAATGACCTCTCAGTTCATAGACACACCAGTTTTTCTGACATAACAGCTGGAGTGGAGCAAGAGTTGCCAGAGCCAAGGAGGCCATCATTGTTTATAATCTTATCCCAAGTGAGTTTTATCTTTCTCGCCTCTGAAGTTCAAAATCACCCATATTTAGCTCCTTGAGGACTGGGTTGGAATGGAGGATCAAGTTGACATGTTTAGGTGCACCTTTGGATTGTTACCCATTGTGATATAGGTAACTTTGACTGATTTAGGTCTTCTATTCGTGTGAAATTTCCTACCTCTGTTTCTCTCCATTGTTCATTATAATGTCTCAGAATCTATCTAAGCCATGCAGCCTCTAACTTCATGAGCTTGTGAACAGATGACCATGGCTTGATATGCATGTTGGAGTGATGTAATGAAATGAAACAATAAACAGTCTGGCATATGTTATTGTAAAGTTGGTTAGCTGTTTAAACAAATGTCTATAAATAGCCAAATTGAATTTTCTATTCATGGATACCTCGTGGTAGCTCTCATGTGTCTATAAGAAATGCCATAGACAAACATGTATATTTTGTATATTAATGTACTTTAATGTTATCTTTTCTTTTCTCTGTATCCCTTTCTAAGAGTCCAGGTTCTCAGAATTAAGTTCTTGCTGTCCATCGGTAGTAAAGAAGCAAAGAGCCATAAACCCTAGGAAGTGAGGCTATGACAGCCAGCCTGGTAGCTTAACTCATTTAAGGGAATGAGAATGAGAAACCAGTTCAGTGATATTTGAATTAATGCTTTGCTCCTTCCTAGAGACTCTGAATTAGTAAATCAGGAATAGAGCTGTAGCTGAAGGATTATCAAAATTCTGTACTTAGGAGGCATAACAGTTCTGGATGCAAGACTGGGAAAAGCCAGTGTCTCCTGTCCAAGCGGGCACAGGCTCCTGTTGAGCCCACGTGGTAAAGTGGGGAAGACTGCTGGCCAGAGTGTCCAGGAAACCCCATTCTTCAGTTAGAATCACCACTTATAAACCCTACTATTTCTAGGCACATTTCAATTCTCTGTCCTTTTGTTTCCTCAGACATAAAGTTAAAGGAGTTTAATTATGGTCCCTTTTAGAGCTGAGTCTATGATTTTAGTCTTTCACTAAAAAAAAATAACTTTACATATGTCTAGCATCAAATAATTTTGTATATTTGAATAGAGGCCCTACCATTGCTAACCTAGTCTGGAAGGTTTCAAATAATTTGATTTTAATTTATAATGAATACGAGAGGCCTGATGCATGAAGATACATGCAGGAATGGGCCTTCCATCCCCTGGCTGTTGGCACTGCCTTTGCTCTGGCCAGAGCCGCCTTTCCACCTTCCCACACTGCCCAGAGGCTCTGACTGGCTTGTGTCACCAAGGCAAAGCTTCCAGCCCCTGTGCTGGGCACCTGCACATTCAAATTAATCCATTATCTTTTGTTGGGTTAATTTGCATACTCACTCCTGATTGGCTGGTGGGTGACTTGAAGGTATGGTCAATTAGTGCGTTACTCTTTTATTAGGTAGATTAAGTACGTTTTTACTTGCTAGAATTAATTAGTAATCCTTAGAGATGAGGTTCTGGATGTATAAATCTTTGAATTTTATCTATTCTTAAAATGAATGATCACATAATCCAAATTACTGTTTCATTAGGTATATGATATTACAGGGAAAGTTTTTGAAATTATAGATATTCAATTATAGATGATTTTTTAAAAGGCAGTTTCTTCTTCAACATCAGAATATACTTTATTTTGAGAAGTTTTAGATCTTTTGGTTCTTATTGTAGAGTGGAGGAGAGTGCTATTTGGGCCATTTAATTAACACGTTATACATTTGCATTGACATTGTTTTTAGCAATGTCTTTAAAAACAAAAATAAGCAATTTGACCTTTAACATGGAGAAGGACAGGGGTGGTGTTGGTATCATCCTGCCTTTTCTTGTCAAACAAAAGTGGGCGAGAGGGGGAGACCTTTAAAAATAACCCAGCAATTTCAACCATTATATTTTAAGCCATAGGAGTTGCGAGTTATTTTTCATCTTGGTTCTATTACATAACCAGAGAAATTACACAGTAATTCCCAAAGGAGAGGTCTAGATGGGAAGCAATTCAAACAAAAATATGTTTTAGAAAATGTGATAGTTCACTGTGTCATTATAACCACTATTCATCTTTACCTCTTAATCTGCAGTTTTCTCACTCCTTTGCTCACTTTATCTTTATGTGCCTGTGCTTTTCCATGGATGTGTGTGGCAAAAGAGAGGTTATGAGACAATGGCACCCAGGGAAGAAGGGTCAAGAAATTTACTGGACTCAAAGGTCAGTAAGTAGTATCTATAACATCTCTGCAGATTGAAGGCATTTGAATGTGATTGTCTTCCTTGCTCTTTTGACTTGCATTCTTTGAAGGGAAACTAGCTGTGTGCAGGATTAAAAGGACTTTATTTTGATACTAAAAATAACAACAATTCACCTTTTAGAAAGGGTGAGCAATGTTCATCAGATCAACTATCATTATAGCACACATTCTGGTGCTTACTTTCCTATAAAACCATATTTCCAATAAAAATAATGGAGTCTATTTACACAGTAAATAACAGAACAGAAATGTTTGAATTTGGACTGGGTTGGAAAATTAGAAAATATGGTACTTCAATCAGTTATTTATTACTGTGTAGGAAACCACCTGAACCAATAGTCTATTTTTCTCTCTTGTGGGTAAATAACTTGGTATAGGTTCTGCTGGGTGGTTCTTCTACTGATCTCTCCTGGGTTCACTCATATGGCTACATTCTACATGTGAGTGGGAATGGATAGTATTTGATGGCCTCACTTACATGTGTGGCAGGTGATATTAGCTTTTGCTGGTTGTTTAGGGGGGGTTAGTTGGGTTGACTGATCTTTGCTCCATATGGTTTCTGCCATCTAACTGACTATACTGAGCTTCTTCCTGGTAATCTCAGGACAGCATTCCAAGAGGACAGAACAAGAAGCTACAAATCCCCTTGATGCTTAGGATTTGAAGCTCCCACAACACTACGCTTGCCCATATTCATGGGTTGGGAATATAACTCCATCCCTAGTTGGAGAAGCACCAAAGTTACATTACAAATGAATATTCATACAGAGGCTTAAGGAATTCTTATAGCCATCTTTACATACAGCCTATCATATCTGCCCTCTGATAACAATAATTTAAATTCACTTATATGCATAGCCCAAGGACACAGGCTATTGAAGACCTGGGGGGCCTTTCCTGGTTTGGTGCAGCAAATAGAGCCTATGCCTGTGGACTGAAGGATCCCAGGTTTGATTCTGGTCAAGGGCACATACTCAGGTTGTGGGCTCTGTCCCTAGTAGGGGGCATGCAGGAGACAGCCAGTCAGTGGTTCTCTCTCAGCATTGATGTCTCTCTCTCTTCCTCTCTCTTCCTCTCTGAAATAAATAAAAATATATTTTTTTAAATACCATTTCTCTCTTTTCTTCCTAATGCTGAGATTTTCAATCTAGTCTAAGTACATGCCTTTAAAATATTAGCTCCTGATTTTTCCAATTTTTTCTTCCTTTTTAATAACAATGTAATAGAGTTCTTCATTATCTCTTCATCTCTTGGTCTAGTTTTCTATGAAGTGAGAAAGCCTTCTGAAAGGTCATGCTTTTGTAACCAAGGTTTCAAGGAGAATATAATAGAAATAAGTAGAGCTTGCAAATAGAGTTTTATAAAGGGCAGAATGAAAAGGAAAGAAACAGGGCAAAGCAAAATTGTAATCTCTGTGGTAACAGGAAGTGGGAAAGATTTTGAATTTGCTTTAATGGTAATTTCATTGAAGTGAGAGAAAGGGATGGGCGCTAAGTTTTACTTATTCTCTTGCAACAATATACATGCTTTAGAAAAATGCTTGTATTTTGAAGGTTGTTAAACCAAATATTGTTCGACTAAATACCCCATGTTACAACCTAGACTTGTGTCTCTGTCTACATTTTAAAAGCCTTCAAATTGGCATCAGGAAGCTAGAATATTATTTTGAAATTAGAAACTAAAAAGTCAGCCGCTGTCTTTACTCTGAATATAATACACTCAATCCTTCACTTATGATCTTGCAGAGTTTAAGAAAAGTATTTAAGGAAGGTGAAAGGCTGGAAAACTATAAATTTTAAATTTCCAGTACAAGTAACATTATGTTATTGTTTCCATCCTGGAAATGGTTTATTTGGAATCATTTATTATGTTTGATGAGCTCAATGAAAATCATGAAAGTAGCACCCTTTTTATACCCTCACTCTTCCATAATGATATTTACTGTTTGCACAGTGATCATTCAATTTTCCCAGGTGCTCACCACCTTCTCCTGCTGATTAAATTTCTGTTTGGTTTCACTGCCAAGTCTGTTGGATTAAATTAACAAGTTCTGTTTGCTTCAGTGGGAATGACCTGCACCAACCTTCAGCTTGTACAAAATAATAATCTTTTCAATGATATATTGATTCAATGCTTTTTATCTTCTTTTGTAGAAATATGCAGTGAAAACGTTATCTTCAGCTTGCTAGAATTTGCAGGTCTGCACTTCTTGTTTTAATATATTGGAGACTTTCATCTTCCACATGTAATAACACCTTTCTCTTTCTTGTTTCTAGTCATTGCTGTTCTTCTAAAGAACCACCAAATCTTGATTACCATAGGAAGACTTTAATATGCTCTTTTAGTCTATAAAATATTCCACTCTTGAAAATTGTCTATATCCAAGGGCCAATTAAGGAAGATTAAACCTTTTTTTTTTAAAGAAGTAAATCCAATTTTTATTGAATTTCTTTCTTCTAGCCCTCGTTATTTGCTTTATAGTTAATAGCTAAGAGGTGTTGAAGAGTTTTTGAAGAACATGAATTAAAAATTTTGGTATAAAAAGATTTGAAAGTATAACAAGATTTTATAAATTTTACATGGAGCCTAATCCATTGTAAGCATTACAGCAAGCATTAGAAAATTAAAATGCCATTCTCTGAATTTCAATAAAAAATAATGGCTATGATAGAGGAAGGAATAGTAATATAGAGGAAAAAATCAATAGTTGCCACATTCCAGGGGCTAGACCCTGGTGCATAGTTTGTATATATAATCAAATTTACACATTATTTCTTTTTCACAGATAAGGTGAGTGAGGAGCAAAGAGATGCAGGAACTTGTTGGACACATGCAGAATACACAGGAAAAATTGAGACCTACCATTTAACCTTAAGTCAACTTAACTCTAAAGTTCCTTTTATTTTCTATTAAGTTTTGGGGGGAGGGTGATATTACATAAATTTCAAGTATACAATTGTATAATATACCATCTGTATATTGCATTGTGTGCTCACCACCCAAAGTCTACTACCCTCCCTCCATCACCCTGCCCTTTGGGACAATGTGGATGGATCTTGAGAGTAGCATTTTCTCCTTAATAAAACATACCCTATCTTTGACAAGTAAACACTTTCAAATTCTCAACCATCTCTTTCTGCACAACATAACTCATGATTCTGAACATCACATGATAACCACAGAATATACATTATTAGGGAACCTTTCTCCCCGCAGAGGTTCTTGCTTATTATATTTATCTTCCAATCAAACTGGATTATTTTATGTTATTCAGTGAAATTCATCCCTCTGTTGTCAGAGGAAAGGGGAGAAAAACCATCAGGGAATGGTCCTCACCTTTAGGGAACTCAAGGAGGTGACACTGGGAGTGAACAGGACATGAGAACTGGGTCCCTGCTGCTTCATATTTCAGGAACTGAGGGTGCTTCTGGTGGGTGTGTGGTTTTTATGTTTTTGTTTTTTTTTTTGGGGGGGGGGGGTTTGCAAAACATTAAATTTCAGGCTCCCAACGGAAGGAATGATGATCTGTTTCAATGTTGGCAGAAAGCTGACATTTGGGTTTAATGAGAGATTCTTGGTGGATATACCTAATGGCAAGTGAAGCACTGTGAAGGAGAATTGTGACAGATTAGTTGTTCACCTTGTGTGCTAATCAAGAACCTGTTATCTCCACCTGCCAGTTCTTCCTGCCTTCTCACCCACCTCTCTACTGCTTCAGTGATGCCCTTGGGGTGCGATGTTCTTGAGTATGGCCCCTGCCCCACCATCTGTACCACCTGGCCTCTCCCTCTGACATCCTGCCACATTCCTGAGCAGTGAACAGGTTTTTATCTATGAAGACATCCACAGACTTTGTCTCCCCAGTTTGGAGAACCTCTTTTGTTAGTTCAGAGACAGTTCTACTTCTTCCTTTACGTTCCTCTTTGGTTCCATTGCTCCTGCTATCTTCCCTGAGGTAAAGATCCACAGGGTCTCTTTTTCTTTGGCATTGGAAAAGGAAAAGGGAAAAAAGGAAGATGAACAAAAATTAAGATTTCACTCCAGCTGGTTTGGCTCAGGAGAGGGAGCATTGGCCTAAGGACTGAAGGATCCTGGATTCGATTCCAGTTCAGGGCATGTGCCCAGGTTGTGGGTTTGATCCCCAGTAGGCAGCATGGAGGAAGCACCCAGTCAATGATTTTATTTCATCATTGAAGTTTCTATCTCTCCCCCCTCTTCCTTCCTCTCTGAAATCAATAAAAATATATTTTAAAAATTCAGATTTCAAAAATTTGTCTGCCATAGTGTTATGGTCTATTACAGTGTTTCCCAAGCCTAGCTGTAGAGTTTCCTGGACTCAATATTGCTCTGTTTCTTGTTTGGCATCATACAGAATGAATAATAGCAGTTCTTTCTACTTTTAACCCAAGAGGAATGATGGTCTTCAGAAATACCAGTCTGTAAAAAGCTTCTGTATAAAATTCAGGTGAATCAAAATCAATCCTAGGAAGATATTGCTGATACCAACCAACAGGACCCTCAAGTTGTGACCTGCTGCAATTGAAGTTAAAGGATTTGGAGAGGGTGGCAATTGGACAATGGGATATCCCTTTTGTTGTGCCCCTCTGCCATGAGTGTAGACCCATTGGTGATACCTTTCTTAACTAATTGATGATTATTGTCTGGAATGGATTTCAAGTCCTGGATTTGCCTTTTGTTCATTAAATTTCCAAATATCATTATTGTCTATTCCTAGCATTAGCAACCTTTCCATGCTTTAATTTTTCTTTTTCAAAATAATAATTTCATACTCATACACTGTGAGAGGGTGCTTAGATTATCAGGCTAATGTTTTTTTCTAATTTATTATTGTTCTTCTTCTATTTCTCTGGTTGCCTACAAAAGAATTTTAATCATTCAACCTTTCTATTGTATTTGAATCTTGTTCTTGAAAGTATTTCTTTTTTCTTCTCAAGTGAGTAGGATTTTTCACTGTAATTTTCGTTGACACTACATCAATATCAAAGAAATGATTTCCAAGTAGTTGTGCATAAGGTGAGCTTTCCAATTGATCGTTGCAGCTCTTTTCTTGCAAATCAAGGTTGAAGAGCAAACAAACAGAATGGTTGTAGTACATTTAAACAAAAAGAAAAAAGGGGGCTTATAACTGGGGCTGTATTCTAAGCAATTGATTTTGGACTGACACTGATGAAGGACAACATTCTTTAGTAAGACTGATGAGGTAACTAGCTGTTACTCAGATAGCAGTGTGTTTGTACTTTATCGCTGCCTGTGAGCATTTCTAGTGATTGGTAGGCCTTGAACAAGCCTTATGATGGGTTGGCTATTTATCTCTTCGGGAGAACTAAAATATACCTGGACAATAACCTATGAATAATTTTTGGTGAGGGTCTTTTACATTAAAATAAAACACAATGAAAATACATAAAACAAAAGAAAAATGACCCAAATATATGAGATTATCAACAGGAGCTGTGATTTGTTTTGTTTTGTTTCTAAAAAAGGAGAGATTCATTGTCAGTATTTGGGGATGGTGTATTAGATTGTCATGGTTTTCATTTGCATACAAATTATTTTTAATCTGTTTTGTGTTAAGCTTTTTTTTATATAGGTAATTCAATATAAAGTCAATGGTAAAGTGCCAAAAAGCTGTTAAACCTCCTACTCTGGCAATAGTAGCTGGGATGGGCAGATGGATTCATTAGCATTAGACCCTTTTTTTTCTTATTATTCCTAGGTGTCTATATTCAAAATTTTTATTTTCAGCTATTCCTGTTTTATCCTTGCTATAATAATTCCTCTTCCCTCTTCTTTGGTTATTTAACATGTCCATTTCTCTTGGGATTAATGCTGCTTATTTCTCCTCAAAGCTATGAATTCTACTATTTCTACATACTTTAAGCTCCATATACATTGCTTTATATTTCAAGCAAGAAGACTATGACTACTTAATGCGTGTGCATTACATTCCTTATACTTTAGTTGTTTCACATATATGATTTAGTGAAAGGTAGAGGCATTTTGTTTTTCATGTTGATAGTGAAACTGAACACAAATACCATGCTTCCCACAAATTATCATGTTTGTTGACAAAATATGAATTATAACTCTGTCTCTTGATTCTTAAACCTGTGTGTATTTGAACTTATGTGACTCATAGGATGCTGAGTGTGAAGTGAATAAGCAATAATATCTCTCATAACTTACTTCCTGGAAATAAGGCAGAAGATATAGTGGTACGTAGAGGTACCATGGAGCCACACAGATGAAAATTACCAATATAAACAGCTGTAACTTCCTCCACAAAAATAAGTTTAAAGTCCCCATTGGTTTTGCAGAGAGGATATCACTGTCATAAAGAAGAAATACATTTGGAGCCTTCAACCTACAGAGGCAGAGAGCTTTAGAATTTGGTACCATGTTGCCTGTGCAGGGTTAACAAGCATGGGAAGATGTAAATTCTCTGGTATCAATTTATTGAATTTCTCTACAGTTGAAATGTGCTCTGGACTGACCTTCGTAGTCTCTTCCTCTCTGGGCTTTCCAAAGTGGGCTATGTGGAACAGGCCAGTAGTTGAGATTTTGAAAGGAAAATGAGAAAAATACTGCTAGAAGAAACTTTATTTTTGTTGTGGGGTAGGAATGGGTTGGGGGCATAACCATTATCTGGGAGCAGAAGTGGAAGAGGAAAATGGTGATTAAAAAATGTTGCTATGCCCTGACTGGTTTGGCTCAGTGGATAGAGCATCAGCCTGCGGATTCATGGGTCCTAGGTTTGATTCCTGTCAAGGGTATGTACCTTGGTTGCGGGCACATCCCCAGTAGTGGATGCGCAGAAGGCAACTGATCACTGTTTCTCTCTCATCAATGTTTCTAACTCTCTATCCCTCTCCCTTCCTCTCTGTAAAAAATCAATAAAAAATAATTTTTTTAAAAAACTGTTGCTAGGACCAACTTTCTTTTCTATAATGTTTGAGAAATACCCTTACCACAGTATTCTTATGTATGTGGAATCTGTGTAACATTCATTTGATCTATATAAATATGTCTATATTAAGGGTAGTCTTAAGTGTGAGAAATTTCAGAGGGACAAAGTATGTGTATGTCATTTTTTTTCCATAGGAGTTCCTAAGAACTTTATTACTTTTCATACTCTTTTCACATGCTGCTTCCCAGGCCATCATTTTTAAAAATATATATTTTATTGATTTTTTTACAGAGAGGAAGGGAGAGGGATAGAGAGTTAGAAACATTGATAAGAGAAACATTGATCAGCTGCCTACTGCACACCCCCTACTGGGGTTGTGCCCACAATCAAGGTACATGCCTTGACTGGAATCAAACCTGGGACCCTTCAGTCCGCAGGCCAAAGCTCTATCCACTGAGCGAAATTGGTTAGGGCACCATCAGCTTTTTAATGAAGGCATGATGACTATCTGGTTGAGTGCAAGATGAGGAAGAATCTTGGTTGGCTTGCTGATTATGTTAGTCTACTTGGGCTGCCATAGACTTGGTGGCTTAAACAACAACCATGTATTTTCTCACAGTTTTGGAGCTTGAAATTCTGAGGTCATGGTGCCAGGATGGTTGTTTCTGATAAGGGCTCTCTTCTTGGCTTACAGATGGCTGCCTTCTCAGATGGCTTTTTTTCTATGACTCCAGAAGAGAGAGAGAATGAGTTCTCTGGTGTATCTTCTTATAAGGACACTAATCCTTTCAGATCTGTTTCCCCACCAACCCCACTCAGCTACCCCTAAGACCTTACTAAACCTCAATAACTTTATTAAAGGAGCCATCTTCAAATACATTTATCCTGGGGGCTAAGGTTTCTGTATTTGAATTTTGTGATGACACATTTAGTCTGTAACACTGATGAATTTGAGTTCTTTGATAGTCTCAACACAAGACCTAGGTACCTCATTTCCTTCATTTGTAAAAATCAAGAGAAACATTTAAAAGTACCTGAGAGCTAATGATGACAGTTATATTCCCAGCAATTTATTTCTTTACTGAGAACTGCAATGCCTTCTCTAGATTTTTCTCTAGAGTAGTCTAATTTTACTTTTGATTCTTATTACTGAGTTCAAGTGAAATTGGAAAGTAAGTTCTTCTTTTGATTCTTATTACCGAGTTCAAGTGAAATTGGAAAGTAAATTCTCCTTATATAGAGAATATGATATTCTCTCATGATATGGAATAATTTTGCATAAAACATTTGTAGTTCAGTCTTTAAAAAGGCATAGCTCATCTTATTATATCTTAGTTTTCCATTTAATCAAGCTTCCAGTGGATGACTGGGTATTTGTATGGAGGAATACTGTGTGTCTTTAGGCTTTTTCTTTCTTTTTAAATATGTAGCTTGGTGGTTTAGATCACAGAACTAAACCTAAGCTGCACTGGGGAAGTAGAATAGCCCACTCCAGACATGTAAGAAGCTGGATATAGACATTTTTCTTTACCTACCTATACTCTAATAAATAAATTACTGTGAGTAATTATTCTGAATATTATTTCAACATTATTCTGACAGTCTTATTAGAACAAAAATTCAAATTGCTTACTGTGTTTTTATAGGCTTATAAGAATGCCCAGAGGTTATTTAACACAATGCATAAAGGAAGTATAATTTAGATAAGTGCAATAAAGTGCCCGATTTCCTATTCTGTATTAGGATGAGCAAATTGATCACTGGAGAGTACAATGAGTAGAATATCTACTAGAACCAAAGGATTCTCAAACTAGCATTTTTAATTGAATGCCATCCTAAGATGATATTATTCTAAGAAAAGGAGAATTTTCCAAATTTGAAATAGAGTTGTTGAATATTACTACTTATCAACTCTCTATTTTTTTTAATCTAATGAAAGAGGAGATTGAAATGGAAAATTTCACTCTTTAAGGTTGATTTTTTTTTTACAAATTAAAATGCTACTTGATAATATGTGATGAAATAAGACATGCAAGGCATATAATATACCAGAGACTGTGCTAGGCACTGGTGGTTAAAAATAGATGAATGAGGTAATAATTAGGTCTTTATAATACACGAACTGTATGTACATGTACCCACACATATTGCAGTAAGAGGACTACTAAGGTAATAGAAAACTGTGCTTGGTAAAACGGTGACACAGTAGAGGGAATGGTTAACCAAGATGCTTAGGGGTGGGAAGTCCAGAGAAGGGCTTAACAGAGGATATAATGCCTGATATTACCTATTGACACTTAGCACTTATCTTGTCCTCTTCACTACTTCTATACATTCACAGTGGTTGGAAGCTAAAAACTCTAATGAGGTGCTCTAGGGGAAAATTTGCAAAACGGGGGAGAATAGAGTTGATTTTCCTTTAGCAAGGGTGGCAGCTGACGTGTAAGGATCCGGCCAACATTGGTTTTTAGCGACCAGACTCCCTGTTTCACTGCCAAGTCATCCATCTTGGCTGTGGGGGCAGCTGTGACATTGGTGGTAGTTTGTGGCTTTCTGACCTCTGATTGCCAGCAGCAGCTCCCAATTTTTGTTATTACACCTGCAGTGTTGTGACCTGAAAGCTCATTGGTGGCCCTCTAATCCTTTCAATAGTTTTGTTGGCATTTCATTTCCTGCATGTAAATGCCTTCTTATCTGGTATGTTAATATGAATCCAAGTTAAGTCATTATTGCTGCAGTGCAAGGAGCTGGCAGAGATGGAAAATGGGGTTGGTGTGTTAAAAAGAAAATAGATTATATTGTGAGTTGTATGCTTTTCTACAGCTGGCATTAAGTAGCTGCTGAGTTGATTTGGCCAGTGAGCAGTGCTATGAGGGCTGTATTGTCGGGTAGCCCGTTCTCACAACTCCATGGAAGATAATCTGGTGGAAGGTGGTTCAGAAAGGGGAGAAAGCCCAGGGAAGCATGTGGAGTAAGAAGTCATCAAAGAGAAAATCCTGTTCAGATTTAGGTCTTTGAGTTAAATTCTTGTTATTTTTTTTTCATGAAAATGTTTTTAAGAAAAGGCATTGTGCTAGTTTGTTTTCCAATGGTCTTCCATTTTAGAAAGAATTAAGGTTTCAGAAAAAATGATTTTTCTTTTTCATGTTCAGAGCACATCTCCTTTCTTTGCTATCCAAAATATCTTCAGCCTCAGATATTTCAGATTTTCAGAAAATAATATGTTAAAGCAAAAACAGGAGCTACTGATCTGGGTAGAAAGGGGATATTTTTGTTTTCCTTTGATATTTGCATCAATTTAAATAAATAAAAATTATAGAGCATAAAAATCTTATTTCCTGGTCAATTATTGTAGCACAGTGAGAAGAAGGGAGATAATAACAAAAGAATTAGGGGCCCTCGGGAAGGATGCATTTGGGGGCTGGAATCAGGATTGGCATGGTTAGCCCCAGGCAGGCAAAGCTCCTGCGGAGCTGTTGGAGGAAACTGTGAAGGCTGCTGTATTTGCTCACGCCACACCTTTCTTCAGTTTTTCACAAGGCAATCCCTTGGAAATGAGCTTCTAACTTCTTTCCCCTAGCCCAAGAGAGGCTGGACAAATAACAGAACACTAGGACACCAAATGTTAGCAAAAAAAAAAAAGTTTGAAAACGGTGTTATGTCTTTAAAAAGGCAAATAAACCAAGGAAATGTTTTTCTTTCAGCATCAGACTGTGATGTGATTCAGACTTCTATAAAGAAAGAAGTAGGAACTGGTCTATGTTTGGGTAGGAGGCTCAGTTTGGGCTGCTCTACCAAAATACCAAAAGCTTATGAAGAGTAGAGATTTCTTTCTCATAGTTCTTGAGACTGGAAGTCTGAGATCAGGGTATCAGTATGCTCCAGGGTCTGGCGAGAGCCCTTCTTCTGGTTACACACTATTGACTTCTCAATGTGCCCTCACAGGGCAGAGAGCAGAGAGAGGAAGCAAGCTCTCTCCAGACCCTGGCAGAAACACTAATCCCATTCATGGACTTCACCCTCAGGACCTTATCTACTCTTAACTATCTCCCCAGAGCCCCGCCTCCTAACACCTAGGGCATAGGATTTCAATATATGAAGAGGAGGCGGGGAGAATAAACATTCAGTTCATAATGAAGGTCTCTTCTACACCCTTGGCAAAGATGGTCCTTGAATTAAGAATATTATCTCTTTTGTAGGCAAGACCTTTCTGGCCTGCTGCAGAGAAGCAGAATTATTTGCTAGTGTACATTTGTCTATAAATGGGCAATACTACATATAAACGAAAATGTCATGCATTTTTATTAAGTATATATTTTATTGATTTTTTTTTTACAGAGAGGAAGGGAGAGGAATAGAGAATTAGAAACATCAATGAGAGAGAAACATTGATCAGCTGCCTTCTGCACACCCCCTACTGGGGATGTGCCCACAACCCAGGTACATGCCCTTGACCAGAATTGAACCTGGGACCTTTCAGTCCACAGGCCAATGCTCTATCCAGTGAGCCAAACATATTTATTTTTTAGATAACATCCTTCATTAAATAATCTATTATTTGTCAAATAAATATTTCCTTAAAGATTGATTCTTTAAAAATGGGTATTTATACTATGGAACAAAAATCATTAATAATTTTTACTATTACTAGTAAAAATTACTAACTCAAGCATAAAGGAACATTTAAGAATAATTACTATATAGTGGAGCTCTCACTCAGTTAATTTTCAGTCCTTTCTGAACGAGGTTGGAGACCTCCTTAGCCATATTATCACTTTCTTTCCTCATCTAGATTTCCTAGTCACCATTCATGAACCATGTCAGTCTCTGAACAAATGCTTATTTATTGGGTCTTTGAATATTAAGATCAAAGTTTTTATTCTCATCCATAAAGTTGAAGACAGGCTTAGTAATTAATCCATGTTGCATTAATTGCCTTGTTCTTGCTGACAACTGCACAAATCCATGCATTTTGGAGGACTGGAGGATTTCTGTCTCTTGAGAAATGTCAATTTCTAGGGAATCGCTGTCTTTTTTACAGTGGAGCTAACTGGAGATGAGCTCTGTTACTCTGTTCTGTGACCTCTCAGATCTTGGAAATCCCAGTAGCACTCTCTCATTATCTACAATGGTGAAAGAAATATTGTAGCTCCTGGAAATTTGGAAAGAGAAAAAATTTTAGGACGAAATAACTTTCCTCCACTACATCTTGATCCCTTCACAATGCTAAAACTGTGGCTTTGCAATTCACATGCCAGGTTATCAATAAGTGCTGAATATAGCAATGTGGGAGGTTCTGTTGAACCATTTCCTGGTTACTTTTGTGCTAGCTATAATCCTTCAGGCAGACAACTCACTATTCCCAAATGATTACAGTTTATTTCCTTCCTGCTTGATCACACAGCTCCTCTGCCTGAAATGTCTTTCAACTTCATTTCTTACTTGTCATACTGATGCCCATCCTTTGAAGTCAAGTTAAAAGTGCTCTGACTCCATGAGGACTTTTCTAGTAAGTCTAGATTTTAAGTGACCCTGTTCTCCTTTGAAACCCAGATCCCTAAATTTTACTATGTTGATGATATTCTAAACCATCAATTTTGGTTATTTTCCTATTACCCTTTTATAAATATAGGGTGTCCCCAAAATAATCTATTCATGTACTTTGAAAAATTATAAAGGCAGTGTTCATTAAAATACATTTCCTTTTCAAAACAGAGCTATCAGCTGTTAAAGTTATATTTTTGGGTACGCCTGTATATCTGATGTTGTCCCTCAAAAATTTTTAAGTGGTTCTCTCTATTATTTGAGATAAACTGTTGAGAACAAGATTATTATATATGATGATGTTAGTTATCATAACAGATCATTCCTAAAATTCTAATAGTTTAACGTAATTGGAGTTTATTCTCACTCTATTACACTTCAGTGTGTTCTCTGACCTGCAGTCTTCTGGATGGTGATGTAGCCCCTGGGCTTGTTCCATCTTGAGGCACAGCCACTGTCCACCCAGACAGATATGTCAATGTGGAATCCCTGTGTTGCACACCTGAAACTAATATAATATTGTTTTCCAACTTTGCTTTAATAAAAACAAAAACAAACCAGACAACAACCTAAAATCAACTAGGTGGTTTCCAAGGATGCTATGTAAAGGCAAGAGAGCACCATGTGCTTCTTTTTTAAAATTTTTTTTAATTCATTAAGGTATTATATGTGTACATAGCTTACCATTGCCCCCCTCGCATTCATGCCCTCCCTCCCCAGAGTTTTGTGTCCATTGGTTGTACTTATATGCATGCATACCAGTCCTTCAGTTGATCTCTTATCTCCCCCAGATCTCTCTACCCCCCCACTGTCATGTGACAGTCTGCTTGTTGTTTTACTGTCTCTATATCTATCTTTCTGTTCATTAGTTTATAATGTTCTTTAATATCCATAAATGAGTGAAGTCATGTGGTGTTTCTCTTTCATTGACTGGCTTATTTCACTCAGCATGATGTTCTCCAATTCCATCTAGGTTACTGCAAATGATGATAATTCCTTCCTTTTTATGGCATTTTATTGTTTAAGTTCATTAAAAATCACTTATTTGACAGAAAACATTTTAGAAGGTATGTTTCTGTTTTAGAAAATAATTGTTCCTGTTGTTGGATAAACACTGATTTGTTCTAATGATTAAAGAAATGTTCTGTTAATTGGGAAAGGCTCCAATTTTTAAGAGGCAGGGTCAGAATCACATAATTTCTAAGAGAATGAAGTGTTTTTCTTCCCCATAGGAAAGATTCATTGGTACCATTTTTGCTATTTTTGTCCCTACCAAGAGGCAACAGATAGGATATCTATTCAAAAGTGTATAATCTTACAAAATGACAAGATGTCAAATACATAGGCTAAGGGAAAGTATCTCTTAATGCAACATATTTTCTGGAAGCTTCTAGCATCCATTAAGTTGTACAAGTGAACAAAACTGATAGTTGTTAAAAAAAAAATTAAAGCATCATCCATGGAATGTTTAGAGCCTGTAAGTAAAACAAAACACTTTGGATCTGAACTTCCACTTCATTTTATATGTGTGTTTACTCGGGAATTGTTATGCCTTATCACTTTTATTGTTCTTTTATCACAGCTGTGTGAAAAATTACAGTTGGAGTGGTGCCTGTGTTTTTACTAAAATACATTTTATTTCATGCTATGAAGCAGATTGCTAACGTTTGCTACTTTTATTATTACGACTGCATGACTCCCTCCACTCCAGTTAAGGTTGTATCAGTATGACTATGAAAAGAAAAATTTTTATTTATGTATTTGTTTTTATTCTGTGATTACTTTAGCTAAGCAGAGGTGCATTTTAGAAGAGCTCATGCTAAAAAAAAATTGATGATAAAACCTATGCACAATCACTGACTACAAATTCAAAGCAACAAACACTGTATCTAAAATGAAGATAAAGTTCAAAGAGGATTATTTTCACATGATTTGATAAGAAGGCACCTTTGAATTGTGACTTAACCATTCTCTTTCTCGAAACTGAGTGTGATATTATGGTATATCAGATGTCAAGAAGCCAGATGAACTGTTAGAAAGTACACTCCGGTTTGAAACTTCCAGTGCAGACCTTTACCTGGGAACATATATAAAACTTGAGGTTATGGGGCTTTGAGCTGTGTTATATATATATATATATATATATATATATATATATATATATATATATAAAATAGGGAAATTGAGTTTTCTTTCTTACCACCATTGTTTAAAAGGTGTAGTATTTGGCTCAGTGGATAGAACATTGGGCTACAGACTCAAGGGTCCTGGGTTTGATTCTGGTCAAGGTCACATGCCTTAGTTGCAGGCTCTATCTGGCTCCATGTTGGGGCATGTGGGGGAGGCAACCAATCAACATGTCTCTCTCAGATGAATGTTTCTCTCTCCCTCTCCTTTGCACTCTCTCTAAAAATCAATTGAAAAACATCCAAAGAGTGAGGATTAACATCAAAAGGTATAGTGCCTCCTTCACCTTTGCTGGAGTAAGGGCCCTCATCAGTGCTTGGGAGCATCATTTGGACTCTTTTCCTACTTCTGACCTAGAAAGTGTTGATACTGTTTTACTTTTCTAGGTCACCCTGCTTACCACCCTGTTGGTGAAACAGCTGGGAAGCATGACCCACGGAACAAACATTTTATAGTTTCAGATTTATCTAGTGATAATTCACTCACCCAAAAACATGCACAAGTGTGTGCCAGGGAAAAGGAAAAATCTGGGCCTGAGACGCTGGGCTAGGAAGCTTACAAGGGGAGGATTACCAGGGAAAATGTCTTGGTGGCTTTTCAAGTATTTTACTTCCTGTCTGCCTTTTCAACCATGTCCCTTGTTTTTGTTTAGGCAGAGGGATATGGCTAAAAGGAGGGAGTGGGCCAGGCTTACCTGCCACCCAGTTCTGCCTGCCCCCTAAGGAATAAGAACAGGAAAAAGCCAGGACTCCCATGTCCTCTGCCATCTGTGGTCCTGTCATCGCAGATGATGGGTCTGTTGCTTCCAACCAGTGCTCCAAATATTCCTCACCTCATTGTGTTGATGCCTATTTGCTGAATGGGCAAAACCATTCACACTTTACCTATACTTTTCTTAACAGTATGGGATACGGTATTTTTACCCTAGCACAGGTAGAAAATAGAGTCAAATTCTAAACCAGAACTCCTGAAGATAACCCGGCAGCACCATCCCCAAAGCTAAGGAAGGCTGTGTAGAGAATGCCAAGTTCCCTGCTACATCTACATTGCATTTATTCAGTTATCAAACGTGGACCCCAAAACAAATAGGACTGACTGGTCAGGGAGAATGAATAGCACATGGAAGTCATCTTGAGAATTGGTGACTATTTATAACTATTGTGGTTTGAAGTCTAAGACAAGTAAACATTTCAGAGCATGAGGATAGTCTGTTAACTAGGATCAAACAGAACAGTCAGGCTGGGCCACTAGCAACACAGATTCAGCTGGTTTCTAAGGCAAGGGGAAGTAAGACACGCAGGAAATCATTGTAGCTAAGAGAGAGAGATCATCACAGAGGCATGAAATGCCTTGATTTGCATAGGAGGAAGGGGGGAAATTCTGGTTGCACTTCCAGCCCAAACTCTCTGAGACTCCCCTGCATCTACACAGAAAACACATTGACTCTGAGATTTACTCTGCAGATTTGGGAGGGAAATTATGTACTCTGCCCCCAGGCTGCAAGCTGAACATTACAAATAGATGCATCTGGGCTGTGCAGGAAGAAGATACACTTAGAGCTGCCCAAGGAGGCAGAGAGAAGCCCATCTGCGTGTAAAAGCCAGACTTTGGGCTGCTTTTGCTTTTGTTGTAAAAATCCATTCTGTTCAAATCCCAGCTAATGAAAATGTGCATCTGTAAATAAAAAATAAATCAAGGGAATATATTAATCCTGCAGCTGCTGCCCACTTAACTTTACTTATAAAAAATAACTCAATTTTCTGGTCTGAATGGTCTTGCTATTTAGCGATGTGATGGCAATTTGATGGGAACAAAATAAGTATTGAAATCTATTTATGTATAACAACCCTGGCAATAAAAAGCAGCTATACAGAAACTGTACAGTCATTTGCTTTTATAATTGTGTGGATACTTGAGGGCCAGAGTCTGACCCTAGAAATCCCTTACCTGGCTGTTTAAATTGCTGTTTAATTTGCCCATGCTATTAATTAAAGTGTTTCTCTAACCTAGGACTGGCACTGTTTATTGGTCAGCTGGGCAACCTTTCAAAATTGGAGACTAGAAATGACCCGTGACCAAACATTTCCTACCACTTGCATGCCATGGTGATGAAAATGTTCTTTTCAATTGTTAGACTATTTTTTCAAGGGTAATACATTAGTTAGAATTATATAAAAATTAATTCATCATAGCCCATTATAACTGGAAATGAGGCAAAACCTCAAAAAGAAGGAAATAAAAATATTTCAGTTCTAATGAAGAAAGAGAAAGATTTGGAATGGTGCTACATTGAAAAAAAAATTAGCTCTCTGAGATGGTTGAAAATTCTTACAGATCCTGGCTTATATTCAACTTTTGCTAGTGTTGCCATGGAATGAGTGGAAGGGATAGGTGCAGTTATTAAGAATAAATTTATCCTAAGAGAGAAGAACTTCACAGATAGGATTCTGTTTAGAGCACAGTAAAAGTGATATTGAGCCAATAACCTAAAACCGTGGTCAGCAAACTGGGGCTCGAGAGCCCCGTGTGGCTCTTGGGCCCCTTGAGTGTGGCTCTTCCACAAAATACCATGACCTGGGTGAGTCCATTTTGAAGAAGTGGCATTAGAAGAAGTTTAAGTTTAAAAAATTTGGCTCTCAAATAAAATATCAATCATTGCACTGTGGATATTTGGCTCTGTTGACTAATGAATTTGCTGACCACTGGCCTAAAAGATAAAAATGCTCCCAAATCAAAAACAGAATAACTGATATAGAACGAAGAAACTGCAATTTCAAATACCAATGGACATCAGTGGAGTTGTATAGTAACTGAGCTTCTCTCTTTTGGATTTTAACAATTTGTTTATTACCTTGTATGTAAATAACTAGAGGCCCAGTACATGAAAACTCATGTATTGGTGTGCGGGATGGGGGGTGGGGGGAACCCTCAGCCCGGCCTGCACCCTCTCACAGTCCAGGAGCCCTCAGGGGATGTCTGACTTAGGGGAGCTGGTGTAAGACACAGCCTGACATCCTTAGCGCTGCCACAGAGGAGTGAGAGGCTCCAGCCACCTCTGCTGCACTTGCCAGCCAGACATTAGTACTGACCACCAGGGGGCAGCTCCAGTCCCACCTCCATAGCCCCAGTGCTGCTGGTTGCCTCCCTCTGTGGGAGGCGACTGGTGGGCAATCAGGGGACAGTGCCAGTTGGTGAGCTGCTAGCCTCACCCCATGATGGCCCCTCTCTGCTACCGCTGATTGCCACCACCACCACCCCATTGCTGTCCCCTCCCTCTGCCCACTGGCACCTGGTGCTGCCTGCTGGCCAGCCCTGTCCCCCACTGACCGGTCAGTCCACCATTCAGCCGATTTGCATGTTAGGCTTTTATTATTTAGGATGGTGAATTCTCTGCCTTTTAACTGCCAGAGACAAACCCCAAGGGTTAAATGCTAATCATACTATCTAATTTTTCAAGATGTATACTTATTTCTCTTTTGTGCTGTTCACCCACAGTTGGTTGTCATTGAGACTAGCCAAAATGCACAAAGGAGAAAGACTCTAAAGCTCAATAAACAGTTTATGCCAATGTTTTCATTTCTCTCTTTTTTGAGTCTTCAGAATAATCAGCAAAACAGTTTATTGAAATGGCTCTTATAATTGGCAATCCTCATGGTTTGTAATCTTCCTGGCTTGAAGAGTTTGTTCTGGTGAAATTTTGTAGTGGTTTGAGAAAAGTCAAGGGTTTCTCTAAGCATCTCTTCTAATCCTTTCACTTAAAATTTCTGATTCCCCTGGAGATTTTTTTATAAAGAAAGTATATTCATTTCTGTGTGCAAAATTGCCGCCTTGTTCTGTGGTGTCTCATTTCTCATGGTGGCCACAGCTGAAATAATTTTTCTTCTCTGTTAACCCTGATTGTGTTCACCAAGCCCATTGCTTCCTAAAACAATGAAATTGATGGGGATATTTTGCATTCACCTGACTGTTCCTACCATCTCCACCAATCCATTTTCATCTTTCTGTCTTTTCGTGAGAGGCAAGCAAGGGAAATCAGCTTGCATAATTCCAGTGTGAAATTCAGCTGATTGTTCTCAGTTTGAAGGGTGGTGACTAGCCAACAGGAGGCATCTGGATGAAGTTCAGGGTTTGCTGGGTGCTGGTGGATTGGAAGATATTCTGATGCCATTTTCCTAGATTTTATTTGATGATGGTGATTAAATTTTAGAGAGGTACTTTGGATGATTGGTTTTATTGTTTTTATTTTCTCATAAGAAAAAAAGTCTGTGTAAAATGGACTTGTGATCAGTGGTGTTATTTTCTCTTCAAATGGGAAAAAATGGCCTCATGTAAACGTACTCCCCCTCACCATGCCACACTGCTAAAATGCTAATGTTGATGGACATGTGTAATTGATTTATATATTGAGCACAGACATTGTGCTGGGGTCTTTTTGAATAAAGCAGCATGATTCCTGTTTATCATAGAAGTGTTTATGTTTTCTACTAATTATAAGGCTCATGCTACACCCAGTTTTATACCCTGTGCACCGAGATTCTTCAAATCATACATAGGTTATATTTAAAGTCCTTGGAAAACAGAGCCTGGGGCAAACCTTGGATGCTAATGTTTTATTGATTATCTAATCCCTGGGCAGTGAGAGTGACAGAAAAGGGACTTAGGTAAAGAAGGAATAAAACAAACATAAGGTCATGCATTACTGACCAATATTTTGTCTCACAAAGGTGGTGTTCCAGCCATAAGAAGTCTCTTCTCAGGATATTCAGAACCACCTCGCTCCAAAATGGCCCACTGTAGGGGGCATGCAAATTGAATATCTCTATTGGCTTCCTCCCATCTCGTTTCTTCAGTGGTCAATGTAAACACCATGGGAGTTGATACTCCCAGATTTTTAGGTTGTCATTACGTGTGCAACAAGTGAGCTCAGATCCCCTGGATACTGTAGCTGGATACTTTGCCTGAGTCAGGAAGTGGCGGGAAGAGACTGAGATTATAGGTTTTGAACCACTCAGTGGTCTGGGTCTTAGAACTGGCCTGTGAGGTGGTGACTTAGTGGAACCGGCTGAAGGCCCAGAAGACAGGTGAGATGAGGAGAATCTGAGGCCATACTTTTGACGTGTCTAATACGAGCATATCCCATCCTTACTAGCCGTTCATTGCTATTTATCCTTGACAAAAAAAGTTATTGTCTCCTTTGATTCATGCTTATTTGGTATATTCATTTCCCCTACAGTTTTTCTTACTTATTTAAAAAATTCTTTTGTGTTTTAATTTTTCTAGGGTGGAATAACATGTCCTTTTCTCATTGTGGTCTTTTAAAAGCTGAGAGTGTACCGCAGCACAGCACGAAGAAAGGCCACCGCTTGCTTTAGACGGTACCAAGTTTAAAGATACTATTCAATAATGCGTAATTCAATGCTTCAAAAAAAAATCAATGATGTTATAGTTGATTCTATTACATTGATTTGTAATCTGACAGTAAGCATAAATGTTAACAATTTGATCATCACAATTACTATAAGTGCTCTGATATCCTCTATACCAGAAGTGGGGAACTTTTGGCCCGAGGGTTGTATAAGGCCTGAGATGTCATTGGATCTGGCCTGTCAAGGCATTAGAAATTAGTTAATTTGACCAAATATAGCAGGATAATGTTTAAGTTGATAATTTTTATGGCCCTTGAATGATATTATACATATTCAAATGGCCTTGGCAGAAAAAATGTCCCCACCCCTGCTCTATACAAAAGAGCTAGAAAAATGTGAGCCATCATATTGGGATCATAGTAGTTGGTAATATGCCCAGATCCAAGTTCATGTGAGGGAAGATGTGAGAGGATTTGCTTTTGGAACAGATTGTATAAAACACTAGAGTCAGAATTAATCATGGAGTGACTTTGAGATCTTAGCTAAAATTCCTAACAACAAATACATGTCTATCAACAGATGAATCTAAAAATCAAGTTAATAAAAAAATCTGATGAATAGAATAAACTGGTGAATAGAATAGAATAGAGGGCATGGAAATGGAACAGACTGATGATTCTCAGAGGGAAGTGGGTGGGGGGCGGTGCGGGAAGAGATTAGACAAAGATCTTGTAAGAATGTATGCATTACCTATGGACACAGACAGTAGGGTGGCAAGAGCCTGGGTTGGGGTGGGAACTGCATGGAGGAGAGCTATGAGGGGGAAAAGAGGGACATCTGTAATAATCTCAATAATAAAGACTAAAAAAAAAGAATTGCAGTTTTAAATAATGGTTAAAATTATTCTTTGAACTGTACCTCACTTCATTTATCATGTAGCCTGTTGTCCTCTGTCTGCAAGCAATTTAGATGTTTATTTGGATGGGATGCTCTTATAATTCTCCTCTCAATCTCTTTTGGGTCCATGATTTCCACCTTTAGAAACATTCTACTGAATCTTTTAATTAGTTGACAAAGATTTATTGAGCAACTACTATGTGTTAGGCACGACTTAAAGCATTAAACACTCAGATGTGAAAAAGACAGAGTATCTAATTTCCAGATGCTTAATTTAGAGACAGAATAATGCATGGAGAAATACATGGGATGGAATAATTTCTAACTCTGACAGTAAATGGAGGTGGTCATAGTGAGGAACCTGGCTGAGACCAAAAACCTTGGGCAGGAGGACCATGCGGGGAGGGGCAGGGGACAGAGGGGACTGACTTCTCAGGAAACTCTGCTATTGAGGGAATAGCAGAGTATTTGTTGGTTTTATTTGTTGGTTGTATTTGTTGGTTTGTTCCTTGTAGCTGAAGATTTTTCTCTATTTTTATTAGCCCTCCAACATCTTTAACTTGACAGCATGCCTGCTAGAAGTCCAAGATCAAGGTGCTGGCAGGTTGGGTTTCTTCTGAAGTTCTCTCTCCTTGGCTTGCAGACAGCTGCCTTCTTGCTGTGGTCTTTTTGTGCACACATTACTGTGTCCAAATCTCTTTTTTATAAGGACACCAGTTAGACTCAAGTATGGCTCACCCATATGTTATCATTCTACCTTAATTACTGCTTTAATTGCCCTAGCTTTAAATATAGTCACAGATACTGAGGAAATGTCAGCACTTCACTATGTGATTTGGGGGGGGGGGGGAGAGACACAGTTCAGCCCATAATAGACAAGGAGAGGGGTGTGTTTGCATATCTAGGCTGTATGTGGGAGCTGGATCACAGATTCCCCAGCATTCTGCAGAGGTAGCTCACCTTCGCTCACATACATGGTCTACTGGTCTACCTGTCTACCGGTCTACCATAGTTCTTTTAGAAAGCAGGTGGTGACGCTTTCACTTTGCTGGTAGCCATACCTTCCTTAGTGCTCATTCAAAGAGGCACATCCTCTGTGGTTGCCTAAGCCTTGCTCAGTGTCATGTAACTTATCCCACCTGTTCATCTCTCCTCACCAACCCAACCCTACGAAAAGGATATCTCATGGGAAAGTGATGGGTAGAAGCCCTCTACGCCTGTGGTAAGGAGGGCTAATAAACCAGCTTGGGATCTATGATAAGGGACAATCATTAATGACACTCCAATTATCAATACTCTTTATATTTTATTTATAAAAATCATACAAATAAGTGTACAAATATGCCTGAGCCAGCCTCTCCAAGACAATGTAAACTTTTAGAATATGCCTGATTAAAGGAAGACATAGTCAAATGTAGTCATTTGAGGAACAGACGAGATCAGGAACACTGTTTAAGCAGTAGCAAGCAGGTAGTACCTGCTCTCTTGTTTATCAAAAGTGCAAGGGCCCAGACTCTGTATACTCCCTGTAAACATTGCTTTGGTGTGTGTTTACAAGAACTGATCAGCCAGGCTTGCTTCATGGAGGTTTTAGGGGGATAGGGATGGGTGCCTCAACCAGCCTTCAAACGCAAAGCTGGGAGCCATAGCCAAGGCCAGTGCTGGGACTGTTTGGATAGTGTCATTTCCAGATGGAAGTTACTAGTCTGGCAGTGTGTTTGGCCAATGCTTCAGGTCTGCATGTGGTGTGGGGATAAGAGTGTACCAGGTCTGGGTAGCGCTGCTGCTGGGCGCTGTGGGAACCCTCAGTCATTGAGGAGATGGTGCCAAGCTGCCTCACAGGAGAAGAAGGAAGGGGAATTAAATCGCGGGAATAGAATGCTCCCCATTCTGCATCCAGCAAGATGTGTCACCTTTTCACATTGCTCCCTTACACTTCTCGTTAGGGAAAATAATTCCTAAAATGCGTGTTGTTGAGTGTGGTACGACTGGCTAGGCGGGAGATGCAGGCTGTTAGATTTAGTCAACTCTTGACATATACCAGGACAGTTGTAGGGCCGTTTGAAAAAGTTCAAATTCTTCTTTTTAAATTAATTTTTATTGTCGACAATATTACAGATGTCCCCCATTCCCCTCCCCCCAGACATTCACCGTACTATTATCTGTGCCCATGGGTTATGCATATATCCATCTGCATCTTCAGAAATCCCCCATCTCCTCTTTCTCTGTGAGATCTGCCCATCTGTTCCATGCATCACCATGCAATTTGTTGACAAGGAAAGACCACATGGCATTTTGAGAGGCATCTACCTTTGAGCTCATTCACTCTTTTTTTTTTTTTGAGTCTTAAAACACTATAAATTTATGTTTTATTTTAAATTTTATTTTATTATTTAAATTATTACAAATAGTAGCAAATATGTCTCCTTTTTCCACCAGTGACCTCCTCCTGGCCTCCCCCCCCCACCCCCGCACATGCCCTCTTTATCAGTGTTTCTCAAATGGTGCAGAGTCGCCTGGAGGCTTGTTAAAGGCATAGTTTCTCTACCCCACATCAGATCTACTGAATCCCAATCTCTCTCTTTTCTCAAACACTCCGAGGGGTTCTTTTCACACTACAATTTGAAAAGCGCTATGCCTATTTTTCCATTTTACATCTGAACAAAATTAGGAGTTATGGCAACTCATGAACCTTCCTAAGCTTGTCCACAAAGAGATGCAGTTAAGAATGTAATATATAAAAATGCTTAGGCACTAATAACTACTGTTTCTCTCAGCAACAGAAGCAGTAGAGAAACAACTTTTTTTTAAATTCTCACCCAAGGATATGTTTTTATTCATTTTTAGAGAGAAACAATGATGTGAGAGAGAAACATCGATTGGTCACTTACTATATGTACCCTGACCAGAAATAAAACCCACAACCTAGGTATGTGCCTTGACTAGGAATTGAACCTGCAACCTCTTGGTGTATGGGATGATGCCCCAACCAACTGAGCCACCAGCCATGAGGGAGGCTTCTTTTTTTCTCTCTCCAATCTCTTTCTTCTTCCCCTTACCAATAAGTAATAAACAAGAAACAAAAGAAAGAGAAAAAAAAGCAAAAGTCTCTTTTGAAACAGTTCATCTTGTGTTGAATAGTACCCTGAGTGTTGTGAGAACTTTATAGGACTTAAAAACACCTCTGGTGAACAGAACTTCATTAATCATAACAATGTCTGGCTAGTGACACATATCATCATTGGTCTATGCATGATACCCCCTCACACCCCAAATCACTTCTAATGTAAGAACTAGAAGATTTTCAATAACTTACATTCACTTCTGTGTGCTTCTCCTATTCCATCTCCATAGACACCTGCCCAGACATAAACACTATCTTAAATTTTATCATCCTTTGTTTATTTTTGAAAAGTATTTATCCCATGTATTATATGCCTGGTAATATATAAGGTGGGTGAGGCAAATGTAGATTTACAGTTGTGAGTACACAAAACAATTTGTTCTTATACTCTTTATTAATTATTGTATTATTTTCCATGCAAACAACTGTAAACATACTTTTGCTGTACCCCAGGTTGTTCAGTTTCCTTTGTTTTTGAACTTAATAAAAGAGCCTTTGCCTTTAGAACTCTGTACAGTCTTCAGGGACACGCCATTTGGCTCCCCGCTGTGTTATTCGTTAATGGTGTTTCTTATCGCCTCACTGTATTCATTCTCAATTTTGTATTACAATTCATTATGATCTGTGCCACATTTTACTTATCTATATTTCACATGGGTATTTTACATGTCGTCCAGCGTTTTAATGGTTTGAACACTGCGTCCATGCATATTTCCACATTGCTAAAGTGAAAAGTTCCGCTGATATAACCGTGGAGAAAAGTTACTGGGCTATAAAGTGTTTATCTGCAGCTTTATAAGGTAACTCCAAATTGTTTGTCAAAGTTGCCGTGCCACTGGAAATGTAAAAAAGTCACACTAATTTCCATATTGTCGACACTTTATATTGCCAGATTTTTTGTTTCATTTTTTTCTTCCAATTAAATTTGGTGAGAATTATATTTTATTTCTTATTTGAATTTTCTGAGTTACCTGTAATTTTTAGCATTTCTTTCCATGTTTATTATTAATAAGTGTTCTTCTCTAAAACATCTATTTATAGCCTTTAGCTATATACTGGGTGGGGCAAAAGTATGTTTATAGTTGTTCGTATAGAAAATAATACAATAATTAATAAATAATAATGCAAGACTAAACTCTGTGTTTTGCATCTCACAGCTGTAACCCTACTTTTGCCCCGGCCTATATTTGGATTTCTAGGGAATCCTTATATATTTTAATACTAATATATCCTTTGTCAGTTTTGTGTTGTTGATATTTTCTTCAAGTTTTAGTTTGACATTTCACTTTTCTTAAAGTGTCTTTGATGAATATGTGTTAATATTAATATAATCAGCCAAAACTGGTTTGGCTCAGTGGTAGAGGTCGGTCTGCAGACTGAAAGGTCCAGGTTCAATTCAGGTCAAGGGCATGTACATTGGTTGCAGGCACATCCCTGGTGGGGTTGTGCAGGAGGCGGCTGGTCGATGTTTCTCTCTCATCGACATTTCTAGTCTCTATCTCTCTCCCTTCCTCTCTGTATAATATCAATAAAATATAGTTTTTAAAAATATTAATATAATCAATTTTTTCAGGGTCTTTTAAAATTTTATTTGTATTGTTGAAAAATGTCCCCATTTTTCCTCCTTTATCCACCTCCACTCAGTCCCCAACCCCCACTCCCTCTGGCCATCACCACCCTATTGTCTGTGTCTATGGGCTATGCATGTAACTTCTTTGCCTAATCACATCACCTTCTTTCATCCAGAACCCTCTCTGCCCCATCCCCTCTCACAGTGTCAGTCTGTTCCATGTATCTATGCCTCTGTTTCTGTTTTATTGGGTTTGGGGTTTTTTTTGTGGGTTTTTTTGTGTGTTTTTTTGAGTTGGAGAATTTTCTGTCTATCCTATGCTTCAAGGACAGAAAAATATTAACTACAATTTTCTTTGGGTTTTTTAAAGGTTCACTTTGAACATTAATGTTTTAATACAGCTGGAGCTGACTTTTATGTTTGGGTTGAGGTAAAGAACTCTTTTTTATTTATCTATTTTTTATGAGAAAAACTAGTTTTGTTTTGTTTTGTTTTGTTTTGTTAGCTCCTTTTTCTTATATAATTCTTCCTGTCTCTACTGAATGGTCTGTGACCTCTTCCACCTATCAAAATTTCATATATAGTCTGGGCTTATTTCTGGGCTCTGTACTTTTCCATCGGTAAGTTTTTCTTTTCTTATGCTAATATCATATTGCCTTTTTAGTGCAGCATTCTAATGAGTCTATATATATGACAGGACACATCTCCTTTCTTTTTTTTTTTTTTCTTCTGAAGTATATTCTCGGCTCTTTCTTCTTCAATAGAAATTTTAGAACCAATTTTTTTTCTAATTCTATAAGAAGTATTACTGACATTTTGATTAGAGCCACATTAAATTTATAAGTCGTGAGGAGAACTGACATCTTTATGCTATGAAGACTTCCAATCCATAAGCATGGGGATAGATCTCCATTTATTTATGTCTGCTTCAATGTTTTTATTAATGTTTTATACACATCATTTATCATGTATTTTGTAGTTTTTTTGTTTTATTTTAAACACTGTCTTAAAAAGATTTCCTAATTCTCTGCTATAATGCTGGGTATGTGATGTTATAGTTTCATCAGGATATAACACAAAGTTTATACATATCCATCCGTCTGTCCCTTATAGGTGGTGATAATTTTCTTTTAAAAATGTTTTATTGATTTCAGAGAAAAGAAGGGAGCGGGAGGGAGGATTAGAAACATCAATGATAAGAGAGAATTATTGACTGGCTGCCTCCTGCATGCATCTACTAGGGGATCGAGCCCACACCAGGCTCATGAGCCCCGACCAGGAATCAAACCTTGTCTTCCTGGTTCATAGGTCGGTGCTCAACAACTGAGCCACATTGGCTGGATGATGGTGATAATTTTGATTACTTGATTTATCCACACTATAATTACACCTTACTTCTACTTCTTACAATTAATAAGTTATCTGTGAGGAGACATGAAGACCATGCAAATAGCCTCCTCAATTGTCCAGGATGAGAGCAAGTCTCAGAGTGATCTTGCCCTGTCCAGGGGTTAATTATATTAGGGGGCCTGTGGGAAACTTTGTGCTTTCCTGGTCTGCTACCCTGGCCCCATTTACTCAGCAGATCAGGTACCCACTCCCCACTCTGGCAGTTGCCTGGCATTTCCACCAGGGCTTTCGGCAGTGCTGCTTAGGCTCCAGGCTCCTAACCATCCCATTCCCACCATTTGCTGTGGAAGGCTCAGGTCTGGATGGTCTGCCAGTTTGTTTATGTGTTGATGGGGGAGGATATATTAAGAGCATTTCTACTTCCTGTCAGGCCAGAGATCTGGTGGTCGCAGAACAGGAAGCTCTCTCTGAGATTCTAGTGAGCCTTGACCTTGGAAACCAACGACCTCTGGGAATATTAGAGTATAATTTGTCATTTCATGAAAATGTTTTCTCAATTTTAAATTAATTTATTCCTAGCTGATATCAGATTTGAAGCGCTAAGCATTAAAAAGTTAAAACAAAAACAAAATGAGATGATTTACTTTTTCAGTTGAGTGATATAATGGTTTAGAGAAACCAAGATGTTTCTAAAACATTAGAATGCTTCAGAGCTGAGCTCAGAAAGGATATTTCTTAAAACCTCTGAAAGGCAGAATACTGGATTGTTGGATGACCTCTAGCTCTAACCCTGGATGATATAATATATAGATCCTTTAAAATAGTTTTGAAACACACAGATATCATAACTTGAAAGAAGACAGACATTCAGTGAATTGCTACTTCTTTCACAATTTTTCTTTACTTTTAGGAAAATTACTTTTCTTTTCATGTGCATGATGAATAAAAGGAGAAACCGTTTTTAGAGGATTTTAAGTTATTGTACACATTAAGATAAGTGCTAGAATTTTTCTCCTTTTATTAAAGGAGACAGCTGTAGTTCAATTTCTTTCACTTATTTTGTAATAGCACTGTCTGATCTGAAAGATTTCAGGCCTGAAAATCGAGAGGTAGTGAACAGAAAATACCATTGAGATGATTTGAATTGCTGGGGGCTGGCATCCTATAATGCTTAGAAACACATCAGCCAAGTGAATGTCAATGTATCTGAGATTTTTTGTGTTGCTTTTTTTAAAGAAGATAGTCATTATTAAAAGAATTTATTAACTATATAAACTTAATAATTTACTAATTTTGAAGGGCTTTTTGGTTCTTGAAACTCTCAAGAACTCCAGTTGGATAAAAATAAATAAATAAATAAATAAATAAATAAACTGAACAGTAATAACTTTTGTACTGTAAGAACTATTTTGAAAAAGGGCAAATGAGTCTGTATTTGCTCTATCCGGAGACAGAAATATAAGTCCTAGGGCAATGGCAGCTATTTCCCCTCCAACCTCCCCCACCACCCCCCAAATCTGGATTTACTTCAGCAAAGTTGTCCGAACACTTCTTGCCATTCTATTTTTTTTTAATCTTGGGGAACTGAATTAGTTTCCTTAAGGCTGTCATAGCTAATTACTATCAACCTGGTGGCTTACAACAGTAGCAGTGTATTCATCCAGTTCTGGAGCCCAGAGTCTGAAAGCCAAGCAGTGGGCAGGGCCGTGCTCCCTCTGAGCACTCTGGGGCGGACTCTTTCCTCGCCTCTTCCCGCTCCAGAGGCTGTGAGCTCGCTTGGCGTTCCTGGCCCTGTGCCTGGGTCAGCCCACTCACTCCTTCCAGGGTCATATTGCCCCCTCCTCTTTGTCTGCCTTCTGCTCTGTGTGTCCGAGGTAGAGCTCCCTGCCTTTTTCTTATAAAGGTACATCTGATTGCATCCAGGACCCACCAGGATAACCGGGAATAAGTCTCCTCTCTCTACGCCAGCCTCTAGTCTCCCACCAGCATCCATCCCCAGAGTATCCAAGAGACCCAGCGGAAAGATAGTTTGCAGAGTCTCAGGCCCAGCACCCCAAAGCTGAGTGTGAGGGGGTAGGTTTGGAGCTGAGTGTCCGTAGCTTAATAACCATCTCAAACTTGGTCGCATTATATATAAGTGAAAAAGAATGAGATGGTCCATGTCATTTTAACTGTAAAGCATGGAGTCTTGTAATATTTCCTAAGTCTTATTTTCTTTCAGAAGCCTTGTTTAATTCATTGGGAGTGAGTGAAAGGCAGATGGCTCAGTAAGGAATGCTGCTTGTGTATTGAAAGGAGAGAGCACAGTCATGCTAACTACTCATGATTCAATCGCTGGGTTTTTGCCATAGAGGAGCAACATTTGCAGAATTGAGGGGTCAGCTTTCTGGGGCCTTTGGGGCCTATTGGCGGGGTGAGGGAGGGTACAGGGAGGCTCTGAGGTCGTCAGGATGTGGTGGTGACTGCACTGAAAGAAGATGCCTTTTGCACAGAAGGAGCAGCAGCGATGCTCACTCTTGAGAATCATTTAGAACTGCTGCCAAGTGCCCCACTTAGTCATAAAAGTGGATGCAATTTGAGAAAATTATGCCCCTGGCTAGCTATTTGACTGGAATGGGCAGTTTGACATTTTCCAGTTATGTTTCATCTTAAATGGAGACTACTTTTCGTGAAAAGGGTTTGCTATTGACATGTCTCAGGATAGACGCTTTTCTGCCCTCCCACACTGCCCCTCACCTCTGCACAGAGGGCCAGCATCTGTGCCTCCTGTCATGTAGCCTCAGAACATGCCCTTTGTGTCAATTGGACCATTTGCCTCTTGCCCCAGGTTCATATAGTTAGGAAGGAGGAGGGCTGCAGAACCCCTGAAGTTTTCTAGCATCTCTCCAAAGGGGTGGAGGGCTGATGTGAAATTTCTTTCTTGCTCTTTTGGGATCTTCCAAGGTACCTGGGCAGTCTGGGTTCCCACGACCTCCTGGGGTGTCCTTGGGAGCTATGGCTCTCTGCGTATATGTGTTAGCTAGTCTCAGCACCATTTTCTCCAGAGCTATGCTCTGTCATCATGCTAATCAGGGCTCCCCTTCACATTCACGCTTTCTACCATGGGTTTTTCTTTCTCTCCTTCGATGTTCTTTCAAACCACTGTGTCTAAAAAATGTAAGCTTATTATCAATGCCAGTTTTCCAGAAAATTTGTACCATGTCCACAATGTGAACAACGACCTCAAGTTGCTTAGGCTTTGCGCTCTACTCGAGGTCTAGCACAGATCCCTCCCTTACTTGGTCCCACCTCATTGTCTTACCCCTGAATTCTCAGGAAGGGAAGAGAGTGGTATGAAAGGGAAAGAAAAGGAAGAAGAATAGAAGCGGGAACACTGAATTAGAAAACATTTTAATATGTGTTTGCTGAGGTTGTTTTTATTTTGTTTTGTTTTCTCCTTCCAAAGAGTTTTAACAATTGGGCTAGAAGTGGGAGTGGGGAGGCAGAGGAGAAAGATGGAAAAGAAAAAGTAGAGGAACAGAAAGCAACAGCTGACCTCCACTCTAGCAGAGGGTGGAGGACTCAAATCTCAAACAGGTGCTCAGTGCTGCCTAGCACTCCCTCCGCACTCTGCTTGAATATTTACTCTCGGCCTCTTTCTGTCTCATTCTATGCTGACACAGACATCCCTGGTCCTTCAATAAAAGAAATGGAGTAATCAGATTAGAGCATTTTTGTACTCAACATCTCCATCCACTCACCTGCGTTATTAGTACCAGTTTTTGTTTTGTTTGTTCTTGCTTTGCTATTTTTTGAAGTGTCCAAGCTCTTATCAAAATCAAATACACCACCTTCTTTGGGTCCTGGGTGACCCCATTTCTTTTGTGTGTGTGTGTGTGTGTGTGTGTGTGTGTGTGTGTGTGTGTGTTTAAATATATTTTATTGATTTTTTTACAGAGAGGAAGGGAGAGGGATAGAGAGTTAGAAACATCGATAAAAGTAAAACATTGATCAGCCACCTTCTGCACACCCCATACTGGGAATGTGCCCACAACCAAGATACATGCCCTTGACTGGAATCGAACCTGGGACCCTTCAGTCCATAGGACGATGCTCTATCCACTGAGCCAAACCTGTTAAGGCTGACACCATTTCTTTTTGTGTTTTCAAACATTTGCTTCTACAGTTCTCCCTCTTTTATTTGGTCAATTCCCTTCATGCTACAGGTTCATTTCTTTCAGCACCCTACCATAAAAACAGTACAAAACATCCCACCTAATGCCTCATACAGGCATTCTTAGATTCTGCTTAAACTGCGAAGGCGAGGTCAGACCTGGGGTGACACTGTGTCTTCTGCCCTTCTCATCCATGGTGTCTTGATACAGTGTATTTTGACAAGGTGTGCTGTAGATAATGTTATTATTAATCGTTGACATATTAAAATCTGTAGTTGATTTACTTATGCAGTTGGAGTGCAGTTAGTGGCCCTATTAGTATCACTCATTCGCTAGCATTATTATTACAACTATTATTAATATTAAATTGTATTCTATTATTGTTCATTCTCTTTGGTGGGAAATAAGGAGATGAAGTGGAAGTTTTCTCACTAAGAATAGGGTGTGTGTCCTATGTGGGAGTAATGGTTATGACTGAAGAAAAGTTTTCGAATTGTTTTTACTAGTTTCCCTCTTTTCCCACTTCACATAGAAATTTATTCTTTCTCCACGCAGCTAGTTTCAGGATTGTATTTCTTCTTTATAGACATACCAAGAAGACTAGTTTGCATAAAAAAGTGATGTCACGAGGCAAATATTTTTAAAAAGTACTTTTGGGGAATCGCGTACTTAGCTTATTTAAAACAATGTAGTGACTGAGAAGGATTTAGCGCCCAAACTGTGAACCCTAAACTAGAAAAGAGTAGCTGGGACTTAAACTAATTAAACTGCCATTGTTTCTTACTCAGCTACAAATCATAGTAATTAAAAAGCAAACAAACTAAGAGGCAAAAATAAATCAAAAACCAGCTTTAAGTTTTCTAAAACAGCTACAGTAAACTATCAACGTATTTTATAAACCAAACCAGGATTTCATTCGATATGACACCCAGGTTGAAACTAGTGTTTTAACAGTGACACAAACTCACGATGTTTGAAGTGCAAGACAAGCACAGGACAAGCTAACATCCTGGATGGCACTGCTGTTGGCAGACAGACCCTGTGAGAGCCAAGGAGAAGACAGTGTGGACACTTGTTACTTGCTCAATATACGCCCATCAACTGGCTCAAAAGTTCATTCTGTTGCAGTTGGCTAAATTGATGATCACTTCAGCTTCAGTCCTCAGCTCTAAATTGTAGGTGGAATTCACCAGGAAAGAATTAGGGTAGCCTTTATTTACCCCCTTTGTTATTTCCTACTTAGCTTTAACTTCTCTTCCTTCTGAACTGCCCCATATCCCTAGGTGAAGACAGGGATATATAGTATTCCTCACTGTGCAGCATTATCTATACTAATAAAAGCCTAGGAGGTCCTTGGGACCTCACACGATGCACTCACATCACCACAAGATGGCTGCCACACGATGGCTGCCAGGGGAGGGCAGTTGGGGGTGATTGAGCCTGCAGGGGAAAACAGTTAGGGGCAACCAGGCCTGCAGGGAAGGGAAGTTAGGGGCGATTGGGCCAGGAGGGGAGGGCAGTTGGGGGCAATCAGGCCAGTAGGGTAGGGCAATTGGGAGCGATCAGGCTGGCAGGGGAGCAGTTAGGCATCAATCAGGCTGGTGGGGGAGTGGTTAGGGGGTGATCAGGCTGGCAGGCAGAAGTGGTTAGGGGCAATCAGGCAGGCAGGTAGACAAGCAGTTAGGAGCCAGCAGTCCCAAATTATGAGAGGGATGTCCAATTGCCAGTTTGTGAGAGGGATGTCCACAGGGATTGGGCCTAAACCAGCATTTGGACATTCCCTGAAAGGTCCCAAATTGGAGAGAGTGAAGGCCAGGCTGAGGGACAACCCCTCCCTCTGCATGCATGAATTTTGTGCACTGGGCCTCTAGTTATAAATAATAGTATTTACAGCTTTAAAATAGTTTTATTGATTTCAGAGAGGAAGGGAGAGGGAGAGAGATAGAAACATCAATGGTGAGAGAGAATCATCGATTGGTTACTTCCTACATGACCCCCACTGGAGATCAAGCCTGTAGCCTGGGCATGTTCCCCTGACTGGAATGGAACATGGGACCTTTTAGTCCACAGGCTCTATCTACTGAGCCAAACCAGCCAGGGCATGATTTACAGCTTTAAATTTGAGCTTTGGTTTATGGGTGAAGAAAGAATTGAGAGGTGGCAGTGCCAAAGTTTTGAATGGGTCTTAATTGTTTTATGTTCAGCAGCTGAGTGTTTAGAGCGAATAAGCTTTTTAGAAATTCCTCATCTCATTCTGGTTAAATGATCTGCTGTGAAGTGCTTCCAGGCTCCATTGATGTGCTTGGAATGATTTTTGTTTCTGAGGAGAAGACTGAAGTTAAATGCTGATCAAATGGGATTTGGATCTCTCTTCTTGTTTTTAATTATTCCGAGGTCACGGAGTACAGAGGAGTCTTGCCTTCTACTGGCAAGACTTTTCCTGACAATTGTGCATGAGTTTTATTCATAACAATTAATTTCCAGTTTCACTTACAGTAGATGGTATTTAAAGATACTTCCTCAAAGCACTCAACCTCTAAGCAGTAACAAAGTATAGAAAGAAGAGCAAAATCACTCTAGTGATCAATATCCTTAATTTGTTCTTCACCAAAGAAATTACTTGTTCTATAAGGGCTAAATCAGTAGGTCTGAAATTAGCCTGAGGTGTCCTACTGATATAAGACATGTACCTAGACTACACTGATTCCTGATCCGGTTATGAAACACACAGACTAATAGTTACTTTGACCAGGAGTTTGGGGGGTGGTTTTTATCATCTTGTCAACATTGCTTGTTAATCATAGTGAGACTGGTGATTTGCACTTGGTCTCATTGTGACTCAGGGAGGGCTCCCCTGTTGAGGCTGATTATGTGGTAGGATTATGCCTCCATAACCAGCAAAATTAAAAAGCAAACAAGCAACTCAGCTAAGACTCCATTTTAAGCTTTCTGGTCCCACGGTGTTCCTTGCACATATGGATGGTTCCTGACCCAAGAGAGAAAGTGCAGCTTACAGAAGGAGGGCAAAGGAGCCCATAGCCATGCCCGAGAGTGCTTGCTGTGAGGCAGCTTTTCGGTGCTGGACACTCTGAGTGTGTATAATGTGCATATGTCTATCAGTATAGTATCCTACAGAGTATTTTCACCGCTCTAAACATCCTCTGTGCCCGGCCCGCCTACTCATCCTTCCCACTGGCCCCAATCTCTGGCAGCCTCTGTTGGTTTTGTCTCCATCGTTTTGTTTTTTCCAAATGTCATACAGATTAAATCATACAGGTCTTTTCACATTGGCTTCTTTCACTCAGTAATATGTATCTAAGTTCCCTCTGTGTCTTTTCATGGCTTGATAGCTAATTTCTTTTTAGCTCTGGATAATATTCCATTGTCTGAATTTACTACATTATCCATTATCTATTCGCCTACTGGAATATATCTTGGTTGCATCCAAGCTTTGGCAGTCATGATCAAAGCTGCGATAAACAATCCTTGTGAAGTTTTCCTGTAGACATCCAATGTGGTTATACCCTCTGCATTCACATCCCCAATGAAAGAGAATTCCTGCTGCTCCCATCTTTGATAGCGTTTGGTGTTGCCATTGTTCCAGATTTTGGCCATTCTAATAGGTGTGTAGTGGCATCTAATGATTGTTTTGATTCGCATTTCCCTGATGACATATGATGTGGAGCATATATTCTATCCTTTTCCATTAAAAATTTTTAAGCATCCTGGATCCTCTTGGTCTTCTTCAGCAATGAGATCCTGTTTAATGGCCACTCCTAGATCACTGCTTTTGGCAGTGTCTTTTGTTTCCTTGCAGAACACATTATTTGTATCTTTAAAATTTTTATAAATTAAGCCATTGATAATTTTGCTTTTAAAAATAATTATTCATACATATACGTTTTCGTTTTAAACTAAATTAAAGGGAGCAATAAAAATGCAGATATCCTTGGGGTAAATTTTTAAAAAAAATATTGCAACTCTTCATAAAATTTATATTATTTTACAAGAGTTTCAAATTGAAACAAAGTTAAATATCACTTGTGGTAATTTCCTGGGTGCCTCTAATGAAAAAGTTAGAGATGTCTATAGAATTTATGACAACCCAAGTGACAGGAATGGTTAGGATATTTTGACTCTGCTTGTATATTATTTACTGCATGTCGTGTTTTTCCTCCCATTTTTTTCATGTTTAAAATTTGTACAGAATTTTCTTTCAGAAGTATGTATTCTCCTGAAATACAGTCTTCAAGATTATATTTGACTTAATCTACCACTCAGGGCTTTGCTTAGGTGAGGCCCTGTGCAGTAGCCCATTTGTTCTGTTTTTAGCATACTGCATATATGTTTGTGTGGTTAGGCGCATTTCATGACACCCCATTAGATTAAACATCTTTGCATGGTTGTTCTTTCTTTGTTAAGAGACAGGGGTGTTTGTCTCTTGGCAATGGGTGCTGAGAGTAGGGTACAACTATACTAGCCCTGAAGGAATGTGTAGTATTTGAGTGGTATGATGGACCAATGATGTGCCAGGCAACTGAAATCATCTTTCATGGGGCATACATACACAAGTTTCAGCTTTCATTGTTGTGTGGTATAGAGGTGTAATAGGACCTCCTATAGTTAGGGTCTTCTCACTATTCCAATGCAATCAAATCTCACAGTAACATAGCAAATCTGCTTCCTAATATTTGCAAACTGTTGTTACTTTGGATTTAACAAACAAGAACTTTCTTAATAAATAGTTTTTCAGAATCTATTGGAAAGTAGAGGAGTATGAAGTGTGTGTGTGTGTGTGTGTGTGTGTGTGTGTGTGTGTGTGTGTGTGTTTTCACCCCATATACTGTGTAATCTGGCTCACACATGTGCTGGTGTCTGTGAAAGCAGGCCCACACATCTTTTCCTATCCCATTTTCTCAATTTTAGTATTTTGCATGAGGTTAACTTTTGAGTTTTAAATATTAGAACACATTTGTGGTTTGGTTAGCTTCCTACAGAACTTCTGTCCTGTATATCAATGGAATTCTCTCTTCTTATGTGTATATTAATATCTTACCTTTAACAATCCTTTTAAGATGTCTCTCTGATATTTCATTTGGGCTCTTCAGTAGTGTCTACTGTAGTGTCATGCAGAATATGAATTCATGAAGAGTCAGTCTGACAGAAGCATGAAGCCAAGGACCCCCCAAAGAGCTTCACAATACCATTAGAAGCTGAAAGGGCAGCGAGGGTATCAGGGCAAATTTGAGAGTCATCCAGCATTCATCAACATGGCATAGTGGGAATATCAAAGACTCCCGGAGGGAATGATGATTTTGTTCCATTGAGTCCTTGTTCAGTCCAACTGCACTGAACTTCCACTTGAACATTTACCCTCACAGTTACTTCTCACTCTGCTCACAAGACAGTTTATGAAACACAAATGAGGGTGAGGTTCTATTTCCTCATTCTGCTGTGAGTCCAATTATTTCACTGATAGGAAGTAGAAGAAAGACTGGAAATCTGAGAGGACATGGAAATCATCTATACTTAGCCAATTGTGGTCAGACCATTCAGTAAGATTGTGCTTTGCCTTTAGGTCAAGAGATTCCAGTTAGTAAGAAATTGAATCAATTCTCTTTTCATAATCATTAGCATTTGGCTTTCAATTAGCAAAAAAATCTTCGAAATTTGTAAAATCCAAAATCAACAGAAAGCATATGAAAAAAAACTAGTACAGACTGTATCAGCTTTATGTTCTTCTATCTGTTCTATAACAGATTGCATAGGATAAGACAAATAGGAAATTCATAATTTGAAAATTTATTAACAAGTCTATGTAGTGCACTTATGTTTAATGTTTGACTTTTTTCTATCACAATTCAGCACAAGGTAAGATTGATAGAGCCTAGATCCCTGATGTAAAGTATATGACATAAAATTTAAATATTCTCAACACACACACACACACACACACACATACACACACACACACACAGCTACAGTCACCTTTTGTATCCTTTTTTAAATGATACCATAAAAAGAAAAAAAGCCCCTGAAATATAGAAAATGTTTATATGTGAATGACTGATATTGAAGGACCCCTTTCTCCAATCTAAATTTTAGAGTAATAGATATTAACAATATTTAGTCCCTATCATAAGCTATGTGTTTTACATACATTTCTTATTCTTATAATGATCATATAAGTCAATTGTTATTAACCTTATTTTGGCAGGGTGAAAAAATCGACATATTTAGAAATATTATTAAAAGACATCTTATCAAAAGCAAGTTTTGCCTGGCTGGTGTGGCCAGGAGGTCATGGTTCAATTCCCAGTTGGTCGGCCCAGGTTTTGGGCTCAATCCTCAGTGTGGGGCATGCAGGAAGCAGCTAATCAATGATTCTCTCCCATCATTGATGTTTCTCTCTCTCTCTCTCTCTCTCTCTCTCTCTCCCTTCCTCTCTAAAATCAATAGAAAAATATATATTTTTAAAAAGCAACTAAGTTTTATCACACTACCTCAAAAGAAAAATTATGGTTTTGATTCAGCAGCTCAACAAATCAGTCCTTATTATTTTATTTTATTTTATTTTATTTTATTTTATTTTTTGCAAATCACTTGGTCTTTCCTTCCTGACTACATAGTGGCTACAACAGTTAGTTTCAGTCATCGCTTCTTCTATTCAAGGGAGAAAGAAAAGGGCAGGAGTGGGCTGCACCAGCCACATTTGTCCATTTTTATAAGGAAAGAAGAAAATTATCATAGATTCCTACTTATTTTTAAAAAAATTTTTTAACTATAACGGCATATAAGAAGGTACACTGTGTGAATATACAACTCATGACTAACACAAGGTAAACACACAGGATAAGAAAGAGGACATTGTCAACATTAGAGACTCTCTACCTCGCATCCCCCAATCATGACATTTCCATCCCCAGATATAAATACTGTATAGTTTAATTTTACAAGTTTATTTAACTTTTAAAAGTAAAGGATACTGTACTGCATTGATTATTTTTGGGGTCTTTGTTTCAATAATTTATTTCTAATCTGTACCAGATTTATCCCATGTATCATAGTTTGTTCATTTTTAATTCTGCATAATATTCCATTGTATTACTATATACTTCAATTTATTTACCTACCTTCTACTCTCGAAGAACCTTTAAGATTGCTTTTAGGTTTTGGCTAGTGCTAAGAATAGTCTAATGAACATTCTTATTAATATTTCTTCTTGGACATGTGAATGCCTTTCAATTGGATATTTATGGGTATACACTGAAGCTGACTCCTACTAGCTCACAAGGGCTAATTATGCTTGACTCTTCCCAGCTCTGAGTTCAGTGACATTTTGTTGGTAGCTTGGAGTCAGCCTTTGTAGGAGTGTTTACTTCATGTAAATCAGTAAATACTACAAATAAGAAGTCCTAGCTTCCACCAGATAGCTAGATTTTAAACATTTACCAGAACAACACTGGGTATTTATTTAGGAATGGATTTTTCTTTCTTTTTTTATTGTAGACAATAGAAAGGAAAAAAATATATATATATATATATATATATATCAATGTTACATTCAATAAACATTAATATTTCAAGAAAAACAATTTTAAAAGAAGGAACTCATCATTTGCATAAGATGGACAGCATAGATGGACTGGAGAGCATTATGCTTAGCAAAATAAGCCAGTCAAAAAAAGATAAATATCACATGATCTCACTTATTTTTGGAGTATAATCTATATAGATAGATATAAACAAGTAATATGCAAATTAGGCCAGGATGCTATAACAGTCACGACCAGCTCAGGAGGAGAGGCTGGGAGCAGCCCTGAGCCTAAGAGAACAACACACATCTTTCTCTCTAAACATTAATACACATATGTCCTCAGGATTTTTACAAAAGAAATTATTATGTACTTGTAATACATAAATAAGCAAGACAATATATTGCCTTTTATAATGGGGCCTGTGGTCTGGCAAAGAGAAAAAGACAGCAGTTACGATAATTAATAACTAAATGTTATAGTACCTTAGATGACAAGAAGTTCTGTGTAAAAAGTAAAGGAGAGTAGAACCCATTGATATTGTTGAAAGAGTGGTAGGTTACAGTTTAAAATAGTATAATCCAGGCAGACCTTATTAAAAAGATGACATTTTCAACAAAGACCTAGTTGAAGGAATGAGTTACATGGGTACCTTTGGGAACAGTGTTCCAAGCTGCCTGACAGCCAGTCCAAAGGCTCCCTGTGGCCTTGTGCTCTTAAGGAAATAGCAAGGAACACAGTGGCTGCAAAGGAGTGAGTGAGGAGGAGGGTGATTAGAGAGGGGAGTGGGCAGAGAGAGGTGGGGCTTTGTCGTCCGCTGTAAAATTTTTGGATTTTACTCTGAATGAGATAGGAAATGTTTAAGCATAGCAGTGACATGATTCCGGATTTTAATTTGACGGGATCATTCTGATTGCTGTGTTGAAAAAGATTGTAGGAGGTGGACAAGCACAGAAGCACACAGATCACATTGGGGATATTATGTATGTATATAAATATATGAAATAAATACATGCCAAATTGAAATTAGCCTTGATTCTGACAGAAACATTTTGATTACAACTTTTTGTAGGTTTTTTTAAATTAATCAATCAGCATAGTTTTGTGCTTGTGTAGAATAATTAACTATATAGATATTGCTGGGCTTATCAAGGGATAAATTATAGTAAATGGTGTTACATTATTTTATTATACTTTGAGAAGAATGTTTTTACAGTTCAGAAATTAAAATTTGTGTCTGTGAAATCATGATGCCAGTTAGTCATAAATATGATTCAATAAACAAATTCAATTTACACATAGATTATGAACCTCATTACAGTTTTTAAAGCTCTCCATCTTCCTGCATAGATGCTGGTTCTTCCTAGTGGTATTAACTCTTTGTTTAGCTATCTTTTTGTTAGAGGCTCTCCTAGGGTGTTTGTGCTTATTACTCATATAAACTGTATTCTCCAGAGGTTGGGAGATTGTGTATGAACCATAGGGTATTTTATTGGCCATTTAATCTGGGAATATATTGAGGTCCCCCCCCCCTTTAATCTGGTCAGATTCAGTAGGCAGAATCATTTTCCAGCCTCGATTATATAAACTTGACTGACAGTGTTTAGGGAGCTGAGTTAAGGAACAGAACAGGGATCCTGGCTGGTGTTGCCCAGTGGTGGAGCATCGTTGGATTCTCAGTCAGGGCATATGCTCCAGTTGTAGGCTCAGTCCCTAGTAGGGCAAGTGCAAGATGCAGCTGATTGATAATTCTCTCCCATCATGGATGTTTTCGTCTCTCCTTCTCCCTTCCTCTCTGAAATCAGTGAAAATATATTTTTAGAAAAAGAATAGAGCAAGGGACTTTGAATATTTCAAATGAAATGTTTCCCAAATCTCCCTGATTTCATAGGGTAACTTCACTGTCAATAACTTCACTCCCAAATCCAAGACCCTCTTTTTGACTCTCTTCAGGAAACAGCTTCATTTATTTGCTGAAGAAAGGGTTGTCCAGGTAATTGCATTCTGAGACCTAATTGCCTATTAAACATTCAACTATTCCATTATTTTTATTTGTTTACAGCCCAAATTTTGCCTCTACCTGCCCTCAGTGTCGAACCTTTTGAGGGTTCTGTTGTACAAATTGGGTGACATATCAACTTCACATTATGCTTATTCTGGATTCGGCTTTCCCATGTGTGTGTTAAGTCACTTATCATCTATCCTCTGCTTAAATTATGTTGGCATACTTACCTCTACCATTCCCTTTTTTCAAATCACATAATTCCTTGAAATATACTTTTAATGTCATGATTGTCATTTAAGAGAGTGGAGTTAAGTGCATGTGTCCAATTTACCATATAGACCCTGGTGTCCCTGTGTTACTTTCTTCAAAGTATGCTGGCATATACTCCAATATTTCTGAGAGGTAGAGACAGGCAGGTATCCTTATCACTTAATAGGTTGGAAAAGAGAATGTGAAAAGCTGACATAAGTGGTGGAGCTATTCTAAAAATAATGCCAGAGTAGCCAATCCAGTGGAGCTGCTTTGCACCTTACTCCTTGAAACTTTGGAATGTTTGAAGTGGGCCAAGTCAACATTGTCTTACAAACGACTTTTTATAAAGCCAACAGGAAAGCAGCCATCTTGACCACAAGGATTGATGACTAGGGATATTCTTTAGAATCAGTAACCAGTGAATAGCTAAAGGATAACCTAGCTTGTTAGCACCAATTGAAATTCCTTCTATTCATGTAATTATTTCCCTTCCTTTTCACATAAAAATTCCTTGCCTTTACCCCATATATCTGTACATAATTTGAGTTTCTGCCTAAATCTATGCCTCTGGTCTTATTCTTTATCTTAAATAAACTTTATCTTAAATAAATGCTTGTGGCCTCTCCCTTTGACTTTTTATTGTAGGTTAACAAGAAGCATACACAGTCCAACAGAATTGTCCAATATCACAGAGCTTGACAGTGATAAAACTAGGTAAGAATAAGGAATTATGGACTTTTAGACATCAATTTGCCTCTTTTTCACATTGATTTCAAAAACAAATAGTTACTGGGGGGGGGGGGGAATTTACCTAGATTGTAATTCTTTTATTATATTGTACTGGTATCAATGACATCACTTCCCTAATATCTGTCATGTCTCCACTGCATCAAAGTGGAATGAGATGTTAATTAAATTTATGTAATCCTGGATACCACAACAGATCTGTTGAGTCAGAATCTTAGAGGGAGGGGCCCCAATGTTGCCTTTTATTTTGTAATATGTTTCATAGGTACTGATGTTCAGGAAATTTTAGAATCCACAGAATTAGACGTCCCTAACAAATTACTCTTAGGGATTTTTGTGAATTTGGATTTGTTTCTCTGGGCTTTACTTCTTCTTTAATTTTGTTGTCAAATGTAAGATAGAAAACTTTTCTAATGTGTTACAGTCATTTATCTGATATCTTAAATTTCATAATAGCAATAGATACTTGGTTGTAATATTCTTTCAATTGAAATTTGGAAGAGAATCCAAATCTTATTGACAAAGTTGGTGCTCAGTACAAACAGGATTTCATAATCAAAGAGGCTTTACCAATTGAAGACATATTCGGTTTACAAGACAATTTATGACTGCCTCCCCATATAGGCTTGTAGAATTCTAGACGGAAATAGATTTTGATCACTAATGATCTAAGAAAATGTTTAATCTAAATATGTTGGCTGTCAATTTGGTCTATCTCTGTGATATTGTGATTTAAAAAAAGAAACATACACTTGGTCTTCATCCCTGATTCTGACACTAAAACCCGTGGAATTTCCTAAGAGATGAAAGTAAAAAAAAAAAGTGTCTTCTATTATATTAGTGAGGTGACTTTTGGGCTGTATCTAAAGATGTGGGCTACCAATAGAAGCAGATATATTATTAGAGGGTTGGAACTTTCAGTCCCATTCCCTGATCTCAGGAATGGGAGAGGGGCTAAAGGTTGGATCAGTTGTTAGTGGCCAGTGATTCAATTAATTATGCCAATATAATGAAGCCTCCATAAAACCCCAAAAGTACTGGGTTTAGAGAGCTTTCGGGTTTGTGGACACATGGAAATTCACAGGGAGTGACACACCTGGAAGCTCCATACCCTTTCCGCATATTTTCCTTTTGCATCTCTTCCACCAAGGAGCAGGGTGTGGAAACCTAAATTTGTGACTAGTGTCTGAAGTCCGAGCAGAGGTTTGTGGGAACCTTCAGTCTGGTAGTTGGTGAGCCAGAGCATAGGTTACAAGGTGTGTGTGTGTGTGTGTGTGTGTGTGTGTGTGTGTGTGTGTTTGTGTTGGGAAGGAACCCTTTAACCTCCTAGACTTTGAAGGGATCAAAATCCATTAACTTTCCCTTTATTTGGTACTGATCATTACAAATTTTAGGAAATGCAAAAATAATGCAAATGAAAACAAGGATAGGTGTGAGATGCCATAAGTGAAAAGGGTACATATTTTAATGAAAATGGTCTAAGCATGAACAATGAATTGCACTTCAGGGCTAAGAAGAGAACTCTTGCCAAATCTTTGTCCAGAAAAAGGGACAAGTGAAATGCTAAATGCTGAGATAGGTATTTTTTAATTTTTTTCTTAATTTTAGTGTAATTGGTTCAGTTTAAAGACCACATCATTTTTTAGTCCTTTTCTTAATATTTTTCTCTTTTTGGGGGAACATACTAAAAACCTTGATGGGAGGAGGGTGAAAGGTGATTTGAAACTTTATTTATATCAGGAGTTAGATAACTTTTTCGTTAAGAATCAGATAGTAAGAGTAAATGTTTTAGTCTTGAAAGCTCTGAGGTCTTTGTAGCAACTACTCAGCTTTGCCATTGAGTGAAATCTGCCAAGGACGGTAAGAAAATGAATGTGTGTAGCTGTTTCTGATAATACTTGATTTACAAAAACAAACAGTTGTTCCTAAGTCCTAGTTTGCTAACTCTTTCTTGGATCTTTCTAAATGTAATATTTTTATGTATATCTATTTTAGTCAAATTTAATTAGCTTTAAATACAAAAAAAATTACTTGACTAACACAAAAATTTAAGTATTTTTTTTGTATTTAAAATAACTAGTCATCAATAGCCAACTTGCCTTTTAAGTTACTGACAAGTTCTGAGACTACTATGAGAGTAAAAAAACTATGTGATAGAATTTAATGCAGGCAATTACAATTAATTTTGCCTGTTTACTTGATTATGGGATGATATGTTTTGAGTTTTATCTCAATAAAACAAAACATTTAATACTAATTATCCTAATTATTGTTTCCTATTATTAATAGTTTCCCCTACTATGTTCATTGTTAAATGATTTAAAGGTAAAATAGCTTTAAAAGTTTAATAATAACGGAGTTGTATTTTCTATTCCTGAATTTTAATGTTCTTTCAGTCAGTTTAAAAATTTTGTGGGAGGAAAATATTGTCAGGAGGAAGCTAATCATCGATTTGCTACAACTGAAACCCGCACAGCTGGTGGATGAGTGTTTTAATGTATTTCTAGATTAAGCAAGGCATTTTAAAGAAAACATCTTGCAAAATTCAATCTGCTGTGGGTTTAAAATAAAGTCTTCATCTGTGTTGATGCAGAAAGGATAGTACTTTATGTTTTGTCATATTGTAGTGGATTATCTTTAATGAAGCATATATCCCCCAAAGAATTATTGTGCTATTTTGTGTTTGTCTTGGTCCACACCAATACAATGGTTTAGGTTTAGTGAACAGAAGAGAGGATTTCACTCTAATAAAGCTCTGGCAGGTTTTCTTTTCTAAGGTTGTAAATGAAAGCAATTCACATACATTTAGAAGGAGACCTTTGCAAGTGATTTCAAAGGACTCTCACAGTATGGATAATGTTGTCTTGGTCTCTAGAAAATTAAAAGAGGTCCTCACAAAAGAAATCCTTTATAGAATTCCTTTAAAATGTACATTACCTTATTAATTAATAATAAATTTAATAAAATAAACCTTAAAAAAAGATTTCAAAACAAACAAAAACCAGAGTGTAATAGGATTTAGTTTGAAAAGGTGAAGGGGAATGTATCTATCTATCTATCTATCTATCTATCATCTATCTATCCTTCCATCTATCTATCTATCCATTAGTCTATCCATTCATCCATCATCATCTCCCTCTATGTATTTATCTACCTATCGATCTATCATCTGTTATTATCTCTC
>OZ004712.1:26527998-26552998 GCA_963924515.1 Vespertilio murinus | reverse complement strand
CATCCCAATGTCGGAGGAATTCCTTGTTATGAAATATTTGTTGAAGGTTGAGATCTATCTCCAGCCATGGAAACCAAGTAGGTGGGCACATTTCGTTCCTCACTTAAAGCTGGAGACACATGGCCTTCACTCAGCCAATTAGAAGTCACTATGAACTGTAACTTAAGGTGTCAACACAATGGTGTAGTGATATACAGTAACCCATCATGCTAACAGTGTGTTACCTGGGATGGTGGAGAGTGCCCTGGGGCAGAGTTACAAGGGACTAAGCCCTCCTCTGACTCTTCTTGCAGCATGACCTTGCCTGTGTTTCCCACTTTCTGGCCTTCTTTAATTCTTTCCAACTTCCTGAACTTGGTTACACTGATATGCCCATTCAGCTCATTCTGAGGCCTTCTTGATAGTCTAGCCTACAATTTCTTATTGCATAAGTCAATCCAAATCAGTTATGGTGGCTTACAATCTAGAAGCATGATTTAGACAAAGAGAAAACAAAACAAAAGCATGTTTGTTATCAGGGGACATGACTATTACACTAATTCCTTAACATAAACATTGATAATTAAATCAAAGAAAGAATTTAGCATCTTTTTTCTTTCATTCTAAGTGGAAAGTTATTCCAGGGTAGTCAAATTGGAAATAAAATTGTACTTTTTCACCATATTTTCATACTGAAAAAAATCTGCTAAGTGAAATAATACCAAAATGTATTCAATCTAAACTACACTTACTGACAAGGGTTTGAAAGTAACTTCAACAACCTGGCTGGTTTAGCTCAATGGTTGAGCACCAACCTCTAAACCAGGAGGTCAGACTTCGATTCCCGATCAGGGCACATGCAAGTGACTCAGGGTAGACCACCTTTGGGGGCATGGAGGAGGCAGCCAATCAATGATTCTCTTTAATCATTGATGTTTCTCTCTCTCCCTCTCCCTTCCTTTTTGAAATCAATAAAAATATTTTTAAAAGAAAGTATCCTCAACAGATATGAAAACCCAAACACCCCAGCAGTGTTTTAATATGAATTCAAGGGAGTTACTGTCGCTCTCCTTATATATTTTGGCCTATATAAAAATGATCATCATGCTTACGACAAGTTTGAAAATAGATCCTATACTTGCCCAACCCTTATGAAAGAAATCAAATAAATTTTACAATGCTAATAGCTTTACTTTTTCTCCAAACTGTCCTAAATCCTGGAGGGTTTGAGGTTCCCAGGCATTCATGGCAGGTAATAGTGAAAGGCAACAGGTGGCTGGCTGTTGATGTATACAAGGAGTCTTTTCCATCAGCATCCCCCAAGGATGCAAATTCAGCACTGAACTGGTCCATGTGGTCCAGGAAATACAGGAATACTCATGTGGGTGGACTGTGAGCTGGGACCAGCCCACCCACATGAGCTGGGACAAGTTTCATTCTATAATATGAATAGTAAATTTCATATTTATAATTTCCCTGATATGCTACAGAAAAACCTGGGCCTTATTTCTCTACTGACCTTTATTCAAACTTTCTTATATTCTGTAAAATCACAAATGAACAGTGAAGGACTTAGAAAATTATTTACAGTCCGTTTCATTTTCTGTGTTCATGAAATTTTTTTAAAAAAAAATAGTATTTAATATTAGTTTAATTTGGGGGATAGTTTGCTTTCTATAGTTAAGGTGATTTTTTTCCCCAAAAAGCCAAAGCAAGTAATTTTTTAGTATTTCTGTTTCAATAACTACTTATAATGTGTTTAGTGCTTATTTCACAGGGTGATATGGGTACCAATTACAAAATTCTTTAGCAATTCGAAAAGTGATGACATTAGACTTACAATTTTCTTCTTATCAATCTTGTTTTCCACAATGCCAATAAATGTATTATATCATATTTTACACAATATAAAAAGCAAGATGTTTCTTCCCTTGCTTCAGCTTATTTATTCATTTTATCAGGTAGAAATATCTAGAATTTTTTGTTTAAGTTTTACAACTTTTTCTGTATATATATATATATATATATATATATATATATACACACACACACACATAAGTGTGTATGCATACATAAATATAGAAAATCATAAATATAAACAATTAGGTGATATATATATATATATATATATATATATCAAGTGTTTACATGTTATTTTGAGCATTTATTTTCCCCAAGTACACACATTCAGGTTTTGGTGTTAGATGTACTTATTTTTATAGTCTTCCTATGAGAGAGAGACATTCAGAAAACTTACAACTCATTGTAGAAAGCTGTAAATATACCAACTTTGAGTACAATTCTCAAATATTTAGCCTTTATAAAAGTGATATTTTATTTTAGTAGGCCGCAGATACTTTAAAGCTAACATTTTATTTCTCATTGGCAATTTCCAAAAATAAATCACAGTAAACCTCCCGCTGTTAGAACAAGGGCATCTGGATTAGTCAGATTTAAGTGGGAGGCAGACCTGAGGAGCATCTTGTGAATTGTGAAGAGGCTTTGTGATCAAGATGTAAACACTGAATCTACAGGACTCCTTCAGAACACAAGAAATCATTATTTTGATGTTCTCCTTTCCAGTATTCTCATCAGGATGAAAATATGTGGGACTTGGTATTTCCTAATTATAGTTTATTATTAATAAGTATGAAAAAGCAGCTGCATTTTGGGGATTTGCAGTTAGGCAGTAGCCAATGTTGGTTTTGTAATGCTCAGAATAAAAAAGGAAACAATGGTAGGTATTAGCAGTATTAGCAGGTTTGCTGCCACATGTCCAGGATGTAAAACCTTCTTTGTGAAGAGGATAGCAAGGAAAAAATGGTGGCCTGGGAAAAGCTAGACAGAGCAAGGTGTTAAGAGTTCAATCATCTACCTAGGAAGTCAGGGAAGACATGCATAAAGGGGTTGTTTCACCAGTCAGTGCTTGTCAAGGTCTTCTCTCTCCCCAACCCCCCATTCCCCTGATACACATACAATTATCCCTAAGAGGAAGAGATTGAACTAGGTCTATAAATGTAGCCCAAAGCTCTCTTCCATAAATGGGAGCATTTTCTTAAATATTGACCTTATTATTTAAAATATTTAATTGAATGTTGTATTCAACTGCATATTTTTCATGTTTACATTTTAATAAAAAAAGGTTTAAATGGTTTGCTTTATTTGCTGCCAGGTGACTGATTTCTGTAAATATTTAGACTTATCCTGTTGCTTAGAGAACTCAGGCTAGAATATCAGTTTATATGGGGTGTGCGTTTTAAAATTTTTGATACTACTACTCTCATTGCCCAACATAGTAATAACCAACATTTCTTGAGTGTTTAATGTGCCCCAGACACTATTATAAACCCATTAAACATATATTAATTTATTAAACCCATTAAAATATATTAATCCCATACTAGGAGTGATGAATATGGCTTTTTAATTTTTATTTAGGTTGTGGGTATGAAGAATTGTTATTATATAATGAAAATTTGCACAAATTAACAGTAATGATGAGATCTCTTGAGGACTTTGGTACCTTCATATTTTGTCAATTCTAGCCCTACCCAGAAAAGAGGGTTTGTACTGTTTAAAGCAATTTAAATTGCTCACTACCACTGACAATTCTAGAAAAAGATATATATGGCAGTTTTAAGTTAATATATCTCCTAAATTTTATATCTTACAATATTTACTAAACATTGATTTCTGTAACTCATGTATAAAATATTTGATTAGGTATAAATTTGGCAACTAAATCCTGACATTTGCTGAATTTCTGCCTCTAAATTGCTTTGTTATGGTGCTATTTTATCTTATTTTTTGAGATTTGTGTCAAATGGATTGGATGGGAAGGTTAGGGATAAGTTAGACTTCATGTAATTGAAATGATGTTGGAACACTGACGTCTACCATAGCAAGAAATGTACATCTAATGGAACCAAGCGATTTAAGCAAATAAATTTTACAGTTCACAGCAAAAACATTTCTATCTAAAAGTACTGACTAGCTTATGTACTGCAGGTTTAGTCCAGTTTTCACATAGCTCTTTATTCAGGGTCAACAGCTATATATGCCTTGCTAGTAGTAAAATGACTTTCTTGTTAATTGAGCTTTTAAAAAGCATTATCAAGAGGCAGTAAATAAGTGAGTAGCTTGACTAAGGACTTTTATATGTGGGTAACATTTTGTGATACTGGTTTAATATAGCAAAACTGTGAGTTGATATTTTAGATGATAGCAAAGACAGTATGCCAAAAAAAAGTAACAAGTGAACACTTTCATCTCCTTAAAATCATTAAAATGCATCAGATTCTTTTATTTTGATTTAAATATGTGGAAGCAACTATCTTTTTATGCTTCTGACATCCAAAAAACAAAAAACAAAACTCCTTAGAAGGCCATAAAAATTTTACATTGGTATTCATAGCAAGTTTTGTACTGAAGTAGAGTCCAATATGAGTTTTTGATAGGGTCAGGCCCCATTTGAGTACAATTTTCTTGGTTTTAATGGGTATCTTAAAATGATGAATTTTAAAGGGACATTCAAAGCATGGAGATTTTATTTTATTCAAACAAAATTTAAAGCATTGAGATTTTAAACAAGGATTTGGCACTGAGGATTTAGTAGTGGAATCTGGCACACAGTAAATGATCAACAAATTTACCAAGTGATAGGCACCGATTGATACATTGAAGGTTCTGTCTGCAGTGAACACACAGGCACACTTCCCTGACTTCTTGAAGCTGGTGTTGCGGTGGGGAGAGACAGATGATCAACTGAAAAGCCGAGTATATCCTGTGTCAAATAGTATAGTGTGATAGAGAAAATGACCCAGGAAGGAGAAATTTGGGGGATGGTGGAGCTTTAAACTTTAAAGAGAGCATTTAGAAATGGCCTCTGAAAATTTGCTCTCTTAGCAAGAACCTGAATTAAGTGAGCAATCCTTGAAAATATCTGAAGAAAGAAATGTCAGGTATGAGATGGGAACTTGTATAGTATGTTCCCAGAATAGCCAAGCAACCCTGTGGCAGGAGTAGGTCCAGTGGAGAGAAGAATGGTAGGAAATTAGATGGGAGAGATGATAAGGGGGGTGGAGGGTATGTGTCAGGTAGGGATTTTAGGCTATGTGAGAACATTACTTTTGAGTGAACTAGGAAGTCATTAGAGGGTTTGAACAGAAGAAAATATAACCCGACTTAAATTTTTATAGGATCACTCTGGTTCCTGTATAAAAACCACCCTGGCTTTGTGTTCTCTTTTACCTCTATGGGAGAGAGGTTCAGATAGATCAGATGAGAGAATGGTGTCACAGACTATTATGGAGAGATGTGTAGGATTTAGGATATACTATTAGTTAATTATTAATTTATTTATTGGGGGTTTTTTTGGGGGGTACATATTTTTTAAGAGAGTATTGGAAAGATTTGATCATGGGTTGGATGTGAGATGTGAGATAGAGTCAAGCATGAGCCATTGAGAGAGTCATTTGAGCCCCTGGATGGTTGAAGGTGTCACTTATTGAGACAGAAAGATTGTAGGGGAAGATGTGGGGAGAGGCTTCATAAGTTCTCAAGCCTTGATGGGCCTGTGGGAAATTATCAGGAGAGAACAAGGGTACAGAAGAAAAGATGTTCTAGCAAAGGGATTATTACGTGCCATGGCCTTGAACCTTGAAAATATTGTAATTATTTGGGAAGTGGCAAGATATTCAGTATGGTGTAAGCAGTAAACATTAGAGGCTGACAGTATACTGCCTGTTTTTGTATGGCCTATGAAAAATTCAAGAAAGGAATAATGTTTTTTGACATGAAAAATGGGATGAAATTCACATTTCATCGCCATAAAGTTTGACTGGAACATGGCCACATTCATTCACTATTGTCTACAGCTGCTTTTGTACTATGATGGCAGAACTCAGTAGTCAGGATAGAGACTATCTTGGCTGAAAAGGTGAAAATATTTACTATCTAGAGCCAAAATGGAGCGTTGTTTTTGTTTTGTTTTTTGTTTGTTTGTTTGTTTGTTTTGTTTTGTGTTTTTTTGTTTTTGTTTTGGGGTTGTTTTTTTTTGGAAGCAGATTGTGAAGTATCTTGTATGCCAAGATAGGGACTTGATTTTATAGGCAAGAGAAAGCCATCAAGGGTGAGTATCTTCCTAAAGAATCACAAATAATACAGGATAGAAAAATATCCTAATCCAACCTAATTCTCAGATGGGGAAACAAACACTGAAACAGTAAGTGATTTGTTCAAAGCTTATCAGCAGGTTAGTGCAAAGATTAGGCAAGACCTTCAATGTCTGAACTCCCAGAATCTTAGTTTTAATCCTGTTCCTCTACTTTGCAACTTCTTCAAAAATGCATAGAATTCTTATGTCTGTTGTTGAATATCAGGAGAAATAATTACTTAGGGTTTAATGTTTTATCCTAACCTAACCATATATTTATTTTATAATCAATAAAAATGTATTTGTGGGAAGAACCTTCATAAACTTTGAATGAAATGAAAATGAAAATTAAGCCATTATTATAATAGAGTTTGATCATGTGCAAAAATGAATTGGGCTGAAATTTGGCACTTTTGCCTGTTTTTGTTGAAGTATTTTCATTTGACTCATTATCCCATTGTTCTATCCTATTTATCCTAAGCTATGAAAAGGAACATGTTAGTAGCAGGCCCATAGTAGATTCTCTTATTATTGTCATGGATTTTAAAAATTATTAATTGGTGGCCTATCTCTAATTCTTGATATTTTTGAATGGAGGAAATTTTATGGATTGATAAGTTATTCTAAGGAGCCAGCCAATAAGAAGCATTAGGAAAAATTCTGTTAGCATCTGTGCTATGATTAAACAGTATATCTGAGCTGATGAACCCAACCATGGGGAAAAGGAGGGAGGCATGGACAGGTAAGAAATGAATACAGGAGGCATGTCTTGGCAAACCAAGAAGAAATGATATCACAGGGAGAACTACAACAAGAGCTGGTCTGGTGTTGACTAACAGTGCATGCTGGGAGAAATTTCTTGAACTCTTTTTTTCTGGGCTGAAAAGGTGAAAAGATGTGACGCAGTATTGTCTCATGAATCCACTTACTGGACCTAACTACAGCTTTCATTCATTCATTGTCTACAAGCTGTATTTACCACTCTGTTTATTTCTCAGTTGACCTGAGAGAATCACTGCCAGTGAATCTTATTGGGTAGAGATGCCAAACAGCAGAGCTTCAGTGGTCTATGTGGGCTTAAGCTATGGTGATGCATCGCTGCAACAGCTGCCTGGATATGATGGAAAGCAGATTGCTGCCTTCTGCCAAATATATTAGAGCTTGATTTGTCCCTTGCATCAAATGTCAATGTGCATGGAATATGCCTAGAGAATGCTAAAATGGAACCCAGTGATCCAAAATTACCAGGAAGTCTCTTATGGAGGTACACAAGGGATGTGTGTGAGAAGCATTATTGTGTACTCAGATGGAGTTGTATTTGAGGGTAAAATAGATTGGACTGACAGCCGCATGTGGAACACAGCATTTTTCATTGTAGATTGTATTTCCAAATTGCAGAAATCCCATAGATATTAAAGGGCAGTAACATATGTGGAAGCTTAAGAAACAGTGACCTTGCCACTGTAGTTGTTCTGTGGAGACTTAAGCAGATACCTTTGGGTATTGAGTCTGCTGAGAGAATGTTCCTGTGTGATCCTGATTGTGCTGAGAAAGACTTGTTTAAACCCCGTGACACTAGAGGGCGTGCTCTTTCAGAAGTCACTGTAGCGAGGCCAAACAAGCTATAAGTAAAGGAACTAATTTATACTTATTCTACTGGAGCACCATGATCATTGACGACGCTAGGAGAAGTTTTGTACCCTCACCAAGGAAGGACTGTTAACTATTCTAGTCATTACTGAATCTAGTGTTTTTAAAGGCCAGTGGTCAGTTGTATTGAAAGGCTAGGCTGGGAAAATACACTTATGGGAATAATATGCTAATCCAGGCTGTCGCTGGAAGGTGAGGCTTTAACCATTGTTTTATAATGACTCAGGTATCATAGGCATAAAACGAATTTGTCTTTCTTTTGTAATTGGTTTGGGTAGGACCAATGCTGAATACCATGTTGTACCTGTGAGAGGCAGAAGGGTGATAGCAGAACATGAGGCATGGAAACCTGTCTCCGTAAATCCCTGCACACTGGGGTCTGGGCTATGGTTACCTAAAAAATACACATGGAATCTAGAATGTCCCAAACAATACCTTCTAATCCACCATCTCAGTCTTTGGGACTATGCGATACATGAGAACATGCCATTTCTGTTGAATGTCACTATAATTTGAACTAATTTCATAGTGTGTTAAATGTCACGTTAATCTTTCTTCCAAAGCAATATAGTGTAACAAATGACTTATTAATTGATAGAATTACACAATTATTAGAAAATATTTTGGGAGGTTGATTTGAAGCTCACAGATGATATATATAAAAACCAACTGGCCAGAAATATGAGTATTTGGCCTTTTAAAAGAAGAATTACCTATCATACACAAATACCTTCATAAAAACATATGATAAATGGTTCAAATAACTAGGTAATAGAGGGTGAAAAAAGTAATCAAACTTGAAAGAGAATATCAAAAGACTCCTGAAGGGATATGGTCACAATGAACATGCTTTGTGGAGGATATTCCTCTTTCCCATTAGGTGGGCTCAGATCATGGTAGTTGTCAGGATGTTAGTAGTCTTATTCTTCTAAATACAACAACATAAGACAAATTATGAAAAGATAGCCAAGCCCAGCCAGCAAGGCTCAGTAGTTGGGAATCAACCTATGAACCAGGAGATCACAGTTTGATTCTAGGTCAGGATTGCAGACTTGATCTTCAGAGGGGGCATGTAGAAGGCAGTCGATCCATGATTTGAAAAGAAAAATGTCAGTTTTAGACCTGCAAGTCATTTTGTCCCTTTCCATGGGATGCCCCTGAAAGGAAAAATGCAAACGCGCGCGTGCGCGCGCGCGCACACACACACACACACATGAAAAAAATACTCTTGTAAACATGCTAAAGAGAGAACTCCTGGCAAACACAGTTATGGTATTTACTAGTGGGAGGATTCTTTTACATGGAGTATTTTTACTACATGTACAGTATGTAGTTTATCTAGGAATGCTTATATTAAGCTTGGAAATTTGTGTGCTTGTGGGAACATAGCTACCTGGAAAATATCTCCTAAACTGAGCGACCATCTATTTAGAAAATGGAGGTGTTTCATAACAGAAATACCTCTCTTTTATGTAAGTAATGCTTTGGCCTGTGATACATCAAGCTCATATACAACAGCTGGACCCAAAGCAGTGCTAATTCTACACCAAAGGACCTGAGGAGTGACATTGGCTATCCTAAGTTTCTCCATCCTTCCCTCTTCTTATGACTCTGTCTCCTTGAAATCATTAGTGTGGTTTAATCCTTCATAACATCTCTAATCTTTGTGAATCTGATTTGACAGCCAAACTTTTTTTTCTTGTCTTTTTAGAACATATATTTTTATTGATTTCAGAGAGGAAGGGAGAGGAAGAGAAAGATAGAAACATCAATGATGAGAGAATTGTTGATTAACTGCCTCCTGCACACCCTCTACTGGAGATCGAGCCCACAAGGGCACATGCCCTTGACCAGAATTGAATCTGGAATCCTTCACTCCATAGTCCAACACTCTATCCACTGAGCCAGACTGGCTAGGGAGACAGACAAACTTTTATATTATTTCCAGGTATATATCCCTGATTGCTCATTATTTAGCACTATAACCAACTGGCCTCCCATGTTTTTTAAGATCCCAGTTTTTCCTCTCTACTTTAGAGCCATATCAAAACTTACCTGGCTGACATGCTCAGTGGTTGAGCATTGACCTATGAGCCAGGAAATCACAGTTTTATTTCCAGTCAGGGCACATGCCTTGTTGTGGGCTCAATACCCAGTATGAGGTGTGCAAGAGGAAGCTGATCAATGATTCTATGTCATCATTGATGTTTCTATCTCCCTCTCCTTCTCCTTTCCTCTCTGAAACCAATAAAAGTATATTTAAAAGAACACACAAATAAAAGTTACCTCCTGAAATTAAAACAATTTCAACTGTCATTAAAAAAAATCTTGCCTGTTTCATGATCAAAGTTCTCTAGATCTTGTTCTCAAACCATAAATGGATTATTAATTAATAGACACTTGTTTTGTTATTATTATTATAAGTCTTCCCTGGTTAAAGAAACCAGTCTCATGTCACATATCTTAACACAGAATATGATGATAAGATATGTTATTTTCTGGTTCTCTTCAAATAGAGGTGACTTTTTACTTTTTGAACCATCTTGTGATTTTTTTTTAATGCCTCCCTTAACACATTCAGACTTGAAATAAATTTCTTTCGGTAAACATGTCTTATTGCTACTATTAGAACAGAAATCTATGACACTATTTTCTAAATCTCCCACAGTGTTTAGCAGAATATATTTTATCTAAAGGCACTTCATGAATATTTGACAAATTAAGTTGAGGGGACAGATAAGCTTTTGTTTTTCCTCCAAGCAGGGGGGAGTGTAGTGATAACATTATTGGCATAAATAAATAAATTCTACTCTGGTTTATTTTCTGTTCCCACCATTAGAAGAAAAGATGAACCATGTTTTTCTCTCTTACGTTTTCTTTAGTATGAGGAAAAAGACAAAAGGGTGAGGAGCAGCTTCAAGGAATTTTTTTCAATATGCCCAGCAGATTTCAGAAAATTTCCAGATTTGTCAGTGGTCAAGGGTTTGGGAGAAAGGAATGAGAGAATGAGAGAAACTGGGAAGCCTGTTATGATTACTGATTTGACGAATCAGTATTTGATGTTTAATGAAAAGCCACTGAAAAGGCAACAATGGGGGAAATTTGGCATTTAGAGAAGCTTGTAATTTTTTTATTCCTGAGAAACATTCACATTGAGGTTCCATTAATATAAAAATAGTTTCTATTGGCAGTTCATTAAGCCAACAGATGGTCAGGGATTCTGTCCTGGGAGTTGTAGTTTACAAATGAAGATTTTAATGAGGGTACTTAGACACTTGAATGCTTTGAGGGCACTTTCTCTTAATAGCACCTCTTACCTTTCCCACACTGATGTGCAAAAAGCCCAATCTATCACCTTGACATTGAGGACCAATGGATGTGGGGAGTTCAGAGGTTAGAACTTTGCAGGTTAAGACGGTCACATACTGTGCTGGGTCAATCTTGACTACTTGCTTGCTTCCATCACTTCTTTGTCAATTAGGCCTAGGTTGGGGATCTAGGCCAAGTAAGGCAGAAAAGGAAACAATTATGTTAGGAGGGTTGTCTGTATTTTCTCTCCTAAAACTGTTAATATAACTCTACAAGTGTAAGACCAACCTCACTAAAAAAAATAATTTATTATATGTAGCCTTATGAACTTGAAATAAAATAAACTTCTTCGTCCCTCCCCACTCCTACAAACTTACACTATCTTTGTGAGATAGCTACATCTCAAATATTACACATTGAACAGGGACATTAGTGTGGGCTGTTGTTTAAACGGGTTATCTTCTCATCAGTTACTTTACTGACCACAGACAAAGGATGTTGTTAGTTCTCTAAGTGGATACAATACCAATATTATTTATTAACTCCTATTTACTTGATTTCCAATAGAAAGACTTCCTTTATCAACATATATCAAATCAAGATATGTTCCTTTCTTAGAAAACTATTTTCTGTTAGAAAACTTTTTAGGAGGCTAATCAAAGTTTATTGGGATATGTTAGTTTTTATTCTGGGAGTTGGTATTTTAATTAAAGATACTGTATGTATGTATCAAGAAAGAGGTTCTTAAAAATTACTAATAACACGATTTTAAACTTCATAGGAAGGATTATATTATATTTTGTTTAGCGAATCCTCACCTGACAGTATTTTTCCATTGATATTTTTACAGGGTAGGAGATAGGGAGAGAGAGAGAAAAAAGTACATTGATGTGAGAGAGACACATTGATTGGTTGCCTCCCACACCAGCAGAGGATTGAGCCTGCAACCAAGATACATGCCCTTCACCAGAATCAAACAAGGATATTCAGTGCGCAGGCTGGCAATCTATCCTCTGAGCCAAACTAGCCAGGGTAGGATTTTATATTTTTCAATAACTTGTCTTTTATCTGGGTGAAGTCTATGCTATTTTCACTTTCTTTTCTTTTTTCTTTTCCCTAAAGCTTTGGTAATGCTATTACTTTGCTTTTTATAAATAGTTATTGTATTGACCAACTGACTTTAAAAATTAGTCCAAGAGCCCAGCCAGTTTGGCTGGGTCAACCTATGAACCAGATGGTCATGGTTCAATTTCTGGTCAAAGCACATGCCCAGGTTGCGGGCTCTATCCCCAGTGTGGGGTGTGCAGTTGGCAGCCGATCAATGATTCTCTTATATCATTGAGGTTTCTATCTCTCTCTTTCCCTTTCTCTTACTCTCTAAAATCAATAAAAATATATATATTTTAAAATTGTCTAAGACAAATCATTAAAATCAGTTTCTTGAATGGCTGCTTGGTTAATTAGTTAACACAGGTAAAATGGAACTTCCTTTCCATTTTAGTGATTGCAGTTGGTATTGCCTTTCTTTATATTCTCATTAGACTTCAGGGTTAAGCAATTTCTATCAAAGAAAGGAAAGCAAAACCATCCCATTCCTCAGAATACAAGTGAAAACTAGTAATAAGATTATTTGTAACCCAAGACACTGTGGAAGAACCAAATTGGTATTGAGAAAACAGCTCACATGATGGTGAACACTTTTGTAATTGTGTTGAGTTCAGGCTTAAAAGGTACTCTGGACCCTGGCCATGTAACTCAGCTGCTTAGAGCATCATTTCAATATGGCAGAGTTGCAGGTTTGATCCTGGGTCAGAACACATGCAAGAACTAAACAATGAATGTATAAACAACAAATCCATATTTCTCTCTCTCTCTCTCTCTCTCTCTCTCTCTCTCTCTCTCTCTCCATTTCTCTCTCTAAAATAAGAAAACCCCAAAAACATTTTAAAAAGATACTCTTAAGATATTTTGATGCAGCTTTTTTTTCAAAGAAAAGAAAAATGTCATATACTAAAGTTTTTTTTTAAGTTTTATTCATGCATTTAATGTAAAAAAGAGTTAGAAATATAAATGTGGTCGATTTTGAACTACAAATAAAACCTGAAATATTTTCTAAACTGGAATAAACTTTTTGATAATCAAGTAATTATTTTTATTGTGATTATGTCTAATGCTATCTGCACCTAATATTTTTAGGTTTTAGTGGGCAATGTCAAAAATCTTAATTTTCTATGTGTCACTTTAAATTTTGAGCCACAGCTTTCAGTTTTTTTAAGAGCTAACATCAGGAAATACATCATTTGCCTGTATAGTGCCATATATTTCTATTTAAAAAGATTTTCAGAAAAGCCACTATGTCTTATTATTATATACAGAAGCACCATGTTTGCATTATTTGCAAATAAATTATATCCATATCCTGATGCAAATTCATAATATGAGTTATTAATTTATTCCTGTCCAAAATACACTTTTCCTTGAAAGTGCAGAACTTTTAGCTAGGTTATTATAAATATTCACTAAAAGATATATCTGTATTGTTCTCTAGTCTCTTGCAAGTACTGAAAAATGACATTTCCTTCTAGTACCTTGCAAATATTAAAACATGACATTTCTGAATTTTGTGTTTCACTATTCACTGATGATCTCAAATTTTTATCTTCAAATTGAATTACTGTCCTGAGCTCCACAGCCATACATGCAACTTTTTATTTGATGTCTTCATTTGGAATGAATACAAATAGGTATTTCAAACTTAATGTTTCCAAATAGAAGTGCTTATTCTCCAGTCTCTCCCACCTCAATCCCAAATCTAATTTCTGCCAAGCCATCGTTTCTCAATAAATTATAGAAATTGCCCAATCAAAAGAAAAAAGGAGAAAAACAAATTCAGAAATCATTTCTGACTCTTTTCTTCCTTTCATACTTACATCCAATATGTCAAGAAGCTCTGCCTACCTCTTCAAAAATAATTATATTCCAAATCTGACCACTTCTCTTTATTTATCTTGCCAGAAGCAGTCCAAACAACCGTAATTTCTTGCTCTGATTTCTACAATAGCTTCCTTTTACTCTTCTGATTAAAACCTTGGAAAAGTTTCACATTTTACATGAAATTTTATTTTTTTAACTATGTGTGCAAAGGCAGTGACAAAGAATGCTAGCACCCACCAATATTTTAGTTTTTTTCTCTTCTTGAATGTACACAGCTAAGTACATCCTCCACCTTCCTTGTGCAGATGAACTGAGTTTGGACAGTGAAATGTAGGCAGATTTAGTGGACATCACGTCTAGACGTGACCTATAAAAATTTCCCAGGTGGGATACTCTACTCTCGTCCTATCGTGTGGCAAAGTTGAGGCCATGTGTTAAAGGTGGGATCTTCAGTGTCTCTGAACAACTCAGTGTCTCTGAGTCACCCACTCAGCTAGGTTGCCTGCTATTCTTGAAATATGACACATGTAAAAAAATAAAGCTTTACTTTGATAAGCCACAGTATTAGTTCCCATTTGGCTCAGGTCCTGTCCATCTCTTCAACCTCGTTTTTATTTCCACTCTCTCCTTTTCCTCAGTAGGCCCCAATTATTCTGGATTTCTACAAATTAGAACTTTTGCACTTGCTATACTTCTACTTGGATTGATCTTCCCTTCAGATGGAAATATGACTACTTTCTTCCCTTCAATTAGATTGCCAAATCAAATGCCATTTCTTCAAAGAGGCCTTCCCTGACCACCTTATTCTACACAGCCTCCCATACGGGTCACTTTCTATTACATTACATTTTACATCTTTGCCACAATCATCAGTACCTTCAATTGTTATACTGTGTTTACTTTTTGCTCCTCTGTTCCTAGAATGCCAGCTCATTAAGGAAAAGATTCTTAATGTTACCATCGACAATAGTGCTTGGCATGTAGAGGCCACCCAATAAGTATGTATTAGCTAGTTGACTAGTATAAATATAAATAGGTGTATTAGTTGAAGATGGGCATTGTATTCTATAGTTCAAATGTGTGTAAAGCATATTTCATATAAACCATGGTATTTCTAACAGTGTGTCCCATTTAATTGCATGTAAATAAGGTAATTGAATGGTATGGGATTTGGAGACAGAAATACCCAACTCCAGGTTTGAAACCTACTGTGTGATCCTAAGAACTCATACTTTCTCAGCTTCTATTTCCACTATTTAAACAATGGGAATTCTATAGTGTATACCTTATTCTGATGGCAGCCTCATGAAATGTACTAGTAATGTTTGTGAATAAAGGGTATAAACTATATAGAGTTCATGTAATGAAACAGTTAAGGCCATAAGACTATCTTAAAGCATATACTTTGTGAGTAGACAATGCTAAGTGATTTTATATATATACTATTATTACATACTAGAGACCCGCTGCACAAAATCTGTGCATGGGGGAGTATCCCTCAGACCAGCCTGCACCCTCTCGGGACCCCTCAAGGGATGTCCAACTGCCCATTTAGGCCTGACACCAGTGGGATTGGGCCTAAACGGGCAGTAGGACATCCTTCTCACATTCCAGGACTGCTGGCTCCCAACCACTAACCTGCCTGCCTGCCTGATTGCCCCTAACTGCTTCTGCCTGCCAGTCTGATCACCCTCTAACCACTCCCCTTCCAGCCTGATCGATGTCTAGCAACTGTTCCTCTGCAGTCCCAATTGCCCCTAACTTCCCTCCACTGCCGACCTAGTCACCTCTAACTGCCCTCCCCTGCTGGCCATCTTGTGGTGACCATCTTGTGTCCACATGAAGGCAGCCATCTTGTGTGTTGGAGTAATGGTCAATTTGCATATCACCTCTTTATTACATAGGATTATTAAAATACAAGGTTCTTTGTGCTGTATAACTCTCTCTCTCAGTTAGGAAGTTTCTTGGGTCTCCAATGCAAATACACTGCTTTCCATTGAACATGTAGTTCCATAGCTCAAATTGATCTTTGGCATGCTGCCATTCCTGTCTGGCAAAGTGAATTAAGAGGCAGTACATGGGTGAAAACTTGAATTTTAGTTCTGGTAGAAATATGAGGGTTTTTTTTTTCTTCAGCGGTTCTTTTTAATATAGTTCTGAGAGGCACATGTTCAAATGTTCTTTATTGGCCTAAAATATCCCCACACTCCCTAACCTGAGAACAAATAGTATCGTGGGAACAAGTACTTATTGTTCATAAGCAAATCTTACAATCAAGCTATTATCTGTGTGGGCTTCTCCCAGGAAACAATGGGTATTGTAACAAATAGAACACGTAACACTTGTAAAATCCCTGAGAAATTGGTTGCTGTTTAATGTTGCTAGTGGAAGAGAGGGAGACTCGGCCCTGAACCTGCCTCAAGAGGAAATGAGTGATGGTTGGTTATTATCACTATTCCAAGTTCTGCTCCAGAGTATGCAATAAAGTAATCAGAATATCTCTTGCTTTAAAGTGCCCTGTTTGACCTTCAAATGAAGTAGTAGGTTGCAGCAGTCTTCTCTATGTCTGCCTCCCAAGACCGAGGGACCATGCCAGCTCAGAGTTGGAACTGGAAGAGGCCCTAGGTTGCTTGGAATTTTCCCTCTTCAGCAGAGGGCTGAATTCAATACAAGCTGTGTCATAATTGATATATTTTTAAGCATTGCCCTAGGGGAAGGGATAAAGTGAAGAATAGAATAATCCTCTGGCTGGTTTCAACCTCCTGGTGTGCTGAAACATCTATCTTATTGCTAATTTAAACGAGAAAATAGAGGGCATAGGGGGGAGAGATAAATGGTGATGGAAGGAGACTTGGGATGGTGAACACACAATACAATATACAGAGGATGTAGAATTGTTCACCTGAAACCTATATAATTTTATTAAATGTCACCCTAATAAATTCAGTTTTTTAAAAAAATGGAAACTAGGCCTTGTCCTAAGAAGAGATTATTTCTGATTTTGACAAGTCTGTCAACAATGTTGTTTTTCAATATTCCATTGTACAAATTTTCACGAAGCAAGTGTTATCAACTTTGCCCCACTCTGTAATACTGGCTGAAGAAAATTTTCTTGATTTTGTTAATGAAGTCTACAAATCAAGAAACATTTGACTAGAGACCCAGAAGAGCACTTTCATTAATCTTTTATGATACTTATTTAAAAGAACATAAAGGAACCTGAGAGATTTCATGTTGGGATGGAATTGAAATGCATTATTGCTCACCAATGATAGTATATAGGAGGTTTTTAATAAATTGGATTATAGCGCCCTGCTATAGAAGGGATTTTACATTATGGATGTGTATTATTAGCAAACTTTATGGTGCTAAGTGCATTGCATTTATATGTCCACTGGGGCCTGATCCAGCTTTTGCAAATTGTGCTTAATTAAACACTAGTCTCATCGAACATGCTCTCTCTGGAGGGAGGCAGACAAGGTGGTCACATGACCCAGTACTGAGGGTATGATAAGGGTTAGGTATAAGTATTTGTTTACGTTGCATTTTGAGCAAAGAAACCCTCACTTGATGATTTTATTTCATACTAGACAGTTCTTATTGCCTTAAAAAATAAAACAAGACAAAATTCAAAGTGGTCTTCAACCCCAGCTGCTAGGATAAGTCCCATAGACGTTTGGAAATGTTGCAAGTGCACATGACCAGAAAACATAGATGGTATAGTAAAATGAAAACTAAAAACATAGTCCCATTTCCATTCAGGTCCTAAATCTAAAATTTGCCACTTTCAAAACTTTCTTGGTATATTGACCAGATTTCTGTATTTAGACATTTACTTTAGTTCTGTAGTGGAGTCTGCTTGTAAACATTATCCATCTATTCATCTACTTATTATCTATCACAATTCAACATAATGAAAGGAGTTTTAGGGATAAAAATAGGCATGTTTAGGGAGATTTAGAAATAAAGAGGATCCATGGGGAAGGAAGGCATAGGTGAGTGCTTGGAGCTGTCAAATGGCATACATTCACAGAGTGGGGGGAGGGAGGTGTCACAGAATAAGGGGTGAGGAAGACATACTTCACAGAAGACAGGGAAAAGCCAGAGGACATAGGGAGAAATGGAAACAAACTTTCACAGAGGATAGAGAAATGCCGACAAATGGGAGAAAGAGGAAAACAGATTTTCACAGGAGAGAGAGAATTCTACCATTGAAAAGGGAGAGAAGGAGGGGACACCATGTGGGGTTTGGGCTTTGAATCTTCAAAAGAGTGACCAATGAGAGGGCAGTATGAAGAAACAAAGAACCAGAACCTTTATAAACCTTAGACAAAAAGGAGCCTTCCCATGTGGGGAGGATTCCCTTGGGAATCCTCCCCACATGGGAATCTGCATTTGCTTCCAATAAATTTCCACCGTTTTCATCACCCACTTCTTGCCCATAGCTTCATTCTTAGAATCCATCTCTACCCAGGAAAGAAATCACCCTTGTATCCTGCTCAGGAAAACAATCCAAATCACTTGTGAAACTGACAAATGCAGTTATGCATATGGAAGTGCTTCATAAATAGAAGTGCAATGTAATGTTAAGTATTATTATTATTTTGGGGTAGAGTATAAGATTTAAAGCTCAACGGCTTTAAGTATCTCCTAAAAATTCCTTGCAAAGTTGTTTATAGGAAAATTCTCCAGTGTTTTTTTTTTAAGCTCTTCTATTGTTTTAGGCTTTATTCAAGGAAAAATTATTAGCTGTTGAGAGGTTTTAAACAAGAAAGTGACAGAATTAGACTTATGCTGTTGAAAAGTCATTCAGATTACAGTATGAATAAAATATGTGGTAATGGGAGTGGTGGCAGAAGGAGTGAGGAGGTCACGTAGGTGGCTGGCGAGTGATCACACAAGGCATAATGAATGGCATTTTGAATTTAGCAGCAAAGACGAATGGGAGTGTCAGTTTTGCAAAGGTTTGAGAAAGTGGAGTTAACCAGGTAAGGAAGTGTTTGGGATTGGTGTCCTTGGTAGCCAAATTGGAACTTGGTTCTTGAGTTGGGCAAAGAAAAAGTTCAGAACCAAGAACTCAAATATAAGATTTATTTAGAAAGTTTCTGAGGTAGCGGAAGTGAGCCAGCAGAGCTGCAGGGGCTCTTCAGGGTCTGCAGCTGCTGATTTAGGCTCTTCCCTCCACCACTCCTCTGATTCTCAGCCTTCAGACTTGAACTGAAATGACACCACTGGTTCTTCCGAGTCCCCAGCTCACTGACTGCAGATCTTGGGACTTCTCAGCTTCCACATCATACGAGCCTATTGTTTGAAGTACATCTCTCTGTATATAGATATACTGGTTTTGTTTTTCTGACTAACCCTGACAAGTACAGATGCCAAATGAATATAAGGTACATTTTTTTAATGGAGGACAGGAGAAGACAGTTTCCTGTGGAAATAGAGCCTGAACATAGATGCTATTTTATGTTTTACCACTCAGCAAATGTGCTGAGTGGTTTACATGAAATGGGGCTATCATCCAGATATATTTTAAATGGGAACTTTTATTTGTTCATTTGATAATGTAGAGATAACTATATTTTATGTTTCTTAAGATGCATTGTCCTACTCATCTGTTCATGTGTGTTATCATAAACTATTGCTTCAGATAAATGACTGGAAAATTATTTTGATAAAAATCATGGTTTATTTTTCTCAATCTATAAAATGTTTGTGTTTCTTCTAAGAATCGTGACAAATATAAAATTCAATATTCAGATTAATGTGTTCCTTCTCTTTTGAGATCAGATGCTCTTGAGGTTATCATGTCTTCCTTAAACATTTTTTTTATCTTTTATGATCTCATATAATTCTCAACATTTTTCACAAGGCCTTGCAATATAACTTATTTGGAAATAAAGGTATTCATGAGAATATTTAGTAAGTAGATAGTCTGACAGATTAGAGATCTGATCATAAGATCAGCGATCGTCCTAAATATAAGCTTTTCTCAGACAGATAGTGCTTTCATTCAACCTTTCAATCAGTCAAAATGTGTTTGTTCCTGTACTTCTCTGCAAATTTCAAGATGTCTGAATTTTTCAGGCCGAGGTGATGTATTAGTGCATTAAGGGGATAAGTGATCCAATAGTATCTCTAACACAGACGTAACATGGTGCTTTGAGAGCTTTAATTTTGCTTTGTTTTTGGTCCTTAGGAAAGATACATCCATCTGTTACTAGATTAAAAAATGATGCAGGGATACAGAAAATGTGTGTTCAAAGAATTTTAAACAAATGCACGAATAAAGATGTTTTCTTTGTGTCCTTTGTGTCTGCTCTTTTTTTTATATAACTTTTATTTTCCTTTTAAAATATGTATTTAATGATTTTTTTTCTTTTAAAGAGAGAGGGGAAGGGAGAAGAAGAGAGAGAAACTTCAGGGAAAGAAAAACATTAATCAATTAATCGGCTGCCTCCTGCAGGCACCCCCCTGGGGATCAAGCCTGAAACAGGGGCACGTGCTTCATGGGGGATTGAACTGGAGATCTCTCAGTGCAACAAACGGGCCACACCGGCCAGATTGTCTTATTTTTCTTTTCATTTCAGCTCCATTCATGAGAGTTGAGTGGTGCATTTGATCCTAAAGTTTTACTGCAGCATATGTTTGTATCTGAGTGTTTGCTCACATTTTGTGATGCTAGTTGCTGAATTGCTGATGGAGACCATTTTTAGCTTTGAAAACCATTGGAGGGCATGCTGTGCAGATGCTCTTTTAATTTTCAAAATCTGTGTTCGTTTTTTGGAAATATTTCTATGGCTGCCAAATTACATTAGGTAGCGATGAGGTGTTTTTATTTGATATGAGAGGACTATTTTTAGCAAAGCTGTCCCTAGAGTTTGCGGGGCCCTAAGTGTTATAGACTGGATTGTATTTTCTAGTATCCATATGTTGAAACCCTAATCACCATTGTATATGTATTTGGAGATAGGTCCTTTAAAGAGGTAAATAAGGTTAAATGAAATCACAAAGGTGGGGTCTTAGTCCAATATGACTGATGACCCTCTAAGAAGAAAAAGAGGCATTAGGGCATGCATGCTCACAAAAAAAAAGGACATCGGTAGGCCAAGGAGAGAGACCTCACCATAAATCAACCCTGTTGGGACCTTGATCTTGAACTTGCAGCCTCCAGAACTGTGAGAAAGGAAATGACTATGTTAGCCACCAGTCTGTGGTATTTTGTTAAGGCAGCCCTAGCAAACTAATATTTTTCATGACCCAGCTGTTCAGGTGAAATGCAATGTTCCTCACTAATTCCATATCTTACAAGGAGAAAGAGGTGACAAAGCTGTTGTTACGGTGTCGTGGCTCTGTTTGTGCTGAAACAATGCAGTTCTTACTTCTGCAAGTTTCCTGATGCTATTTGTTTATTTAATGCCGGTGACAGTATTACTCGTGACACTGCATCATCCCTCATGCTACCTGTGAATCCTGGCTTGGTTGCAATTGTGCTTCCTTGATAATGACCATAAATGCAAGGCTTCCTTGCAGAGTGTGCAGAAAAATGTGAACAATACATATTTCATTTTCTGGACACACTACGTTTATCTTTCGAAAGCTTATGGAGTAGACATAGAATAACACATCTCCCAACCATATATTTTCTTGAATTCTGTAGGATGCAATCACTGGGTCCCTAGAAAGTGATCTCTTTTTATGCTGACCTCACCTGTCTTCTATGCACTCCTATCTTCCCCATCCTGTAACCAGTGAGAGGATAGCTGAGGTGCTGAGAAGAATAGTCCTAACTAAGAAATGTTCATCGCTCACTTGGGATAAGTCCTGCAGGGGAGAACATGATGTCACCCTGATTAGAAGCAAGAAAGGCCATTGATGGACTTGTGGGTGTTGGTGTCTCAAAAAGCCTTCAGTGGAGAAGAGGAATAGCCATCTGTGGGAAGATGGTGAGGTATACACCATGTTGCCATGGGAGGTACATGAAGCACCCATCACCTCTGAGTTTTGTAGACTGAGATGGCATTGTTGGAATACCAACAGGCAAGAACAAAGTATGGCCAGTACATGTGGTTCAATCTCAAGGGTTAGTGTGGACCTGAAGTAAGTCACATCCATGAATTCACTCATTGTGAGACCCGAGTGAGACACCTCAAATTGTGTACCACAGCAGTGAGTGGGAGAGATCTTAGAACTGGGGCGTTCCACGGGTATAAGATCACCCAAAGGTGTGAGTGAGTCCCAGAGGCCCTCTGTGCCTCCAGTGAACTCCATGCTGTAGAGGGCGCCAGACTCCCACAGGACAGAAGCAGACAGTGCTTCCACAGATTCCTGCCCATCCAGCTAACATGTCCTGCTCTGATGGCACTGCCAGCCCCCACAAGTCCCTGATAATGCAAGAGAATTTAACAGAATTTTAAGGAAGGCATCCAAAACGCTAGAACCCCAAAGGCCGTGTCTTGCTGAGTCTCAGAAGGTACTGGTCTTTAGCATTATGCAATGACAATCTATGTTTGGCAATTGGTCGATCAGCTCGCTCCTCTTTCTACTTCTAATGTTCATTCCTCTCTTCATGGATTTTTATCAGCACCACCAACCCCTCCTCAAATTAGGCAGGGTCTACACAGCATCCACTCCTCCTCTCCAATCAAAAACAGCAAACAGTTAATGTTTGAGTTGGTAACAGCATTTTCCCCTATTACAAATATATCAAGTCGTCTTTCTTCTGAGTATTCTTATGTATATTGTAATATTGTATGAAAACACAATCGGCCAAAACCGGTTTGGCTCAGCGGTAGAGCGTCGGTCTACGGACTGAAAGGTCCCGGGTTCGATTCCAGTCAAAGGCATGTATAATGGTTGCGGGCACATCCCCAGTAGGGGGAGTGCAAGAGGTGGCTGGTCAATGTTTCTCTCTCATCGACGTTTCTATCTCTCTATCTCTCTCCCTTCCTCTCTGTAAAATATCAATAACATATATTTTTTAAAAAAACACACAATTGTACTAATTTTCTAATGCTATTGTTGCAAATTACTAAAAAGTTGGTAGTTTGAGCAATACAGTTTTATTATCTTAGGGTTCTCTAGGTCAAAAGTCTATGGTACTATGACATAACATGATTAACAAAATGCCCTCAACATTGGACTATGGGTTGAGAAGTTTTGGTCTGGACTCTATCACTAACTTGTGTGAATAAAGTGCTTACCTGAGCCTCCATTTTCTCCTATGTGTAAATTAGTAACTGGAGATAAAGTCTTATTCCGTTTTTAAATGTGATAGTACCCTATTGAAAAATAATACATTGTCTTGGAATATGCTTTACACTGGTTATCATTTTCAAAGAATTAGCCCCAACTCAACATTTACTCTGCTGCGCTAACCATATCTACTTGCACATTCGTCTAGAATAACATTCATACTGTGTAGCATTCCAGTTTATGGATATCACTCTCCCTGCACTAGGTACTCTTTCTCCAGGGCAGGCACCCATTGTTCATCACGTCCCTGGGAGTCAGATACGGATTGTAACATGGTAGGTCTTCATTAAATGATTTTGAATAAATGCCCTAGTGCACTGTTTCTCCAAGTCTGTTCTGTGTCCATAATACAGACACAGCTCATTTTATTGCATTTGCATTTAGTAGATATCGCCTGTGTCTTTCTGTTTTATTTTGTTTTTACAAATTGAAGGTTATGGCAACCCAATAGCAAATTTCTCAGTGCCATTTTTTTCAACAGCATTCACTCATTTTGCATTTCTGTGTCACATTTTGGTAATTCTTACATTATTTCAAAGTTTTTCAATATTATTATATTTGTTATGGTGATCTGTAATCACTGATCTTTGATGGTACTGTAATTGTTTTAGGGAGCTATGATCCACTCCCATATAAGACAGTGTACTTGATAGATCGATGCTTTTTATTTCATTTCATTTTCCCAGATTTATTGAGGTATAGTTGATAAATAAAACTGTCTGATAGCCGAAACTGGTTTGGCTCAGTGGTAGAGCGTCGGTCTGCGGACTGAAATGTCCCGGGTTCGATTCCAGTCAAGGTCATGTACATTGGTTGCGGGCACATCCCCAGTAGGGTGTGTGCAAGAGGCGGCTGGTCGATGTTTCTCTCTCATTGACGTTTCTAGCTCTCTATCTCTCTCCCTTCCTCTCTGTGAAATATCAATAAAATATATATTTTTTAAAACTGTCAGATAGTTAAAGTATATGTTTTTTTTCAAAAAAAAATGCTTTTATTGATTTTTTTTTTTAGAGAGAGAAAGGAAGAGGGAGATAAAAACATCTTCAATCAGATCAGCTGCCTCTTGCACACTTCCTACTGGGGATCGAGCCACCAACATGGTCATGTGCAAACCAGTGACCTCTTGTTTCCTGGGATCTTGCTCAAATACTGAGCAACACCAGCTGGGCTAAAAGTATATGTCTTGGTGATTTGATACACCTAAACACTGTGGGAGGAATCCTCCATTGATTTAAATAGCTCATTCATCACCTCATCATTCTACATTTTTGGGGAGGAGGACCTTTAAGTTTTAGTCTCTTAGGAAAATGTCAATTATACAATATAGTCATTGCTATGCTATAGTCACCGTGCTAGACCTTAGATCCTCAGACTTCATTCATGTCATAACAGAAGGATTGTACCCTTTTACCAGCCTCTCCCTATTTCCCCCAGCCCCTGACCCCATGGCAACCACTCTTACTCTGTTTCCATGAGTTTGGATTTTAAAAGTAGTTTGTTTATTTGTTTTTTTTTAAAGGTTTCACATATAAGTGATACCATGTGGAATTTTTCTTTGTCTGGCTTATTTCACTTAGCGTAATGTCCCCCAGGTTCTTTGATAAAATTTCTTTTTTTTCTAAAGATGAATAATATACCATTGTTGTATGTATGCCATATTTTCTTTATCCATTCATGTGTTAATGGCTGCTGAGGTTGCTTCATACTTTGATTACTGTG